>JABWTJ010000526.1:569572-1012832 GCA_016801875.1 Solanum sitiens | reverse complement strand
TTCTAAGGGTTCCATCCTTTTTCTTTACGAACAACACTGGAGCAACCCATGGGGATATGCTCGTCTGGATGAAGCCCTTATCGAGTAGATCTTTTAACTGCAACTTCAAATATTTGAGTTCTGCTGGTGCCATCCTACACGGAGGAATAGAAATTGGCTTGGTGTTGGGATCTAAATCAACACCAATGTCAATCTCACGTTCAGGAGGGACTCCTGGTAAATCCTCCGGGAAGACATCTGGGAACTCATTCACTATTGACACAGAATCTATGGAAGGGACTTCTTGATCTAAGTCATTGACTCTAACTAAGTGGTATAAATACCCCTTAGCTATCATCTTATTTGCCTCTAAGTTTGTAACAATTTGGCCGACTGGACTTGAACCACGCCCTTCCCATTCCAGTTCTAACTCATTTGGAAACTGAAACCTCACTACCCTATTTTGACAGTCTATTGTGGCATAACACTTGTGAAGCCAATCCATACCCAAGATTATATCAAAATCGAGCATGGCTAACTCCACTAGATCAGCGTGAGTGACTATATCAAGGACATGAATTGGGCAATTTTTGTACACTTTCTCAGCTCTTATGCCGTCCCCTATGGGAGTACTTACTAAAATTGGATCATGCAAGATTTCAAGAAGCACATGAAATCGACTAGCTATCAATGGAGTGACAAATGATAGAGTGGATTTCGGATCTAATAATGCATACACAGGGAAAGTAAAGACATGAAACGTACCCGTGACTACATCAGCTGACTTCTCTTGCTCTTCTCTACCTTTCAGCGCATAGAGCCTGTTCCTCTTGGGAGTTTCGACTGCAGCATTTTTATTCGGCCGAGGCTGAGCATTTACCTTGTATTGGTTTCTCACTTGAGGACAGTCTCTGACCATGTGTCCACTTTTGCTGCACCCAAAGCAGGTGTTAGTACCTACCAAACATTCACCTCCATGCGAACGCCCACACTTACACCAAGGCCTATTAGTTTGTTGTATGTTATGGTCATTGACCTTTATGGGGCCAGACTTATTCACCTTAGCACTTGAATTACCTAAAGGAGTGGAGTTACCTGAGTGCCTCTTGAACTTAGGCCTATTTTGGACTCCAAATGAGCCCCTACCCTAGCTCGAACTAGGCTGGTCCGCGGCCTTAGGCTTCTTGCCTTTGTGAACCTTTCTCTTACGGAGACTCTCCTCCACTTGTTTAGCATGCACCATCAACCTGCCTAGATCCATATTGTCATGCAGCATGGCTGCCCGACAATCTTCTACCAGATCCTCAGTTACGCCAGTAACGAATCTGCTCATCTCATCCCTGCTATTTGCCACCAGAGAAGAAGTGTACTTTGACAATTTCACAAATTTCAAGGAATACTCCTTGACAGACATCCCTCCTTGTCTTAGGTTGATAAACTCTTCAACCTAGGCTTCTGTCTGCTCCCTTGGGAAGAACCTCTCCAGAAAGGCAGTCTTGAGAACATCCCAAGTGATGGGAACATCTCCTCTAGCTCGGCCATCACCCCACATCCGGTACCAAACCTGTGCCACATCCTTGAGTTGATATGCAGTCAAATCAGCCTTTGCCTCCTCATCCACTCCCATGGCACACAGAATCTTGTGGACCTCATCTACAAGCTCCTGAGGATCCTCGCTGGCCTTGGACCCGTAGTACACTGGGGGATTCACCTTGGTGAGGTCCCTCAGCCTGCTAGCCATGGTACTAGCATGCAGGTTCTCTCTGGGAGCACCCTCTCTCGCGGCTTGAGCCGTGATGGATTGAGCCTGAGTCATGATGGCCTGGGCCATCTGTTGCAAAGCATTCCTCACTTCACCATCTGTCAACCCATCTAGGTTGACAGGCACTTGTTCAACAGCAGCTGGGGCTTGATGAGGAGCTTGATTTCCTTCCGCAGCTGCTTCCTCAACTCTTCTCGTGGCATTCCTACTTGTGTTCATTTTCTACCCGTATACACAAGAAGAGAGTTAGATCCTCAAAATGACATAAAATGTCACAACTCTACATGGCACGATAAAGAGTAGAATAAGGGAGAATTTCCTATCATCGTGTAGTCTCTAAGTCATGATTGTGGCGCGCTTCATAATCATAAGCTAGAAACTACGTAACGTGGTTGTGTTGATCTTTAGATCCTAGGTAATTTAACCTCATGCTCTGATACCAAGTTTGTAAGGACCCAGATTCTGGAATCCAAATTGCCACCGACGTCGTTGACCTCTTAGAGGTCACAGACAAGCCTCATCTTGCATTCATCACATTCATCTAGTTCAATTTGCGGAAAATGTAAAACTTTTTATATGTATGAAGTTTACTTAGAATTCATATAGTAATTACGTATTAAAAATTATATACTAAGCTCAACATCAATAGACAACCATCTAATATCAAGAATATTTCAAAACAAAAGATGAATAATATATATTAAGTTGCCAAAACGGCCTTACATTAAAAGGTTCGAAATGAAATGTGAAAGAAACGCTAGGGAAAACATCCACTATCTATGTCTATATCTAAAGCTGGACTAATGCGTGTAGCATCCTCGAAATCAAGAGGACCTACCAAATGGTTTGGAGAAAACGCTGAAGTCCAAACCGCTGCAAGTGTCGTCAATCTGCCCTCTGACCTGCACCTATAAAAATAGTAAATTGTAGGGGGTTAGTACATCACTTGTACTAAGTATGGGTTTATCCACACATACACATAAAGCTATGCATGATCAATGAAAGCTTTTCCTAAGCAACATGCCATTTCTGGAAAGTCTAGTTGTGAATTGTGGTATGAATATGATGTATTTTAATGCATTAAAAGCACACAACTCATTTTCTATATGATTACAAGACATTATTATCATAACATAATTTTAGAACCACTCGAGCGAAGATTTGAAAATTTGATCTTCCTAACCCGAGAGCTCCATTTTTGACACTTAGATTATTTTTCAGGTTTTTTCTTCTTGTTGTCGTGTAGTTCAATAATTCCTTTAGTCCTATGTTTTACTTACAAGTGCAATGATTCATTGTAGTCCCAGACCCACAATGAATCGATGTAAGTAATCCAAGGACTAAGGAATGATTTCCCTACCTTATAGTGAGTCATTCTTTACACTATATATTCATTACATTTCATAAGCCATTATCTATTTGTCATGCCATTTTTTTCATTACTTTCATGTTAGCGAAGATATGAGGTATTTAGTTAACATTACGTTTCTACTTCCCTTTATTGGCATCATATAAGAAGTCATTATAAGCCAATCTTATTTGGCTTTGACCATTATTTGCTGAAACTTCATGCGTGTGATATTGTCAATTGACATTCTTAGGCTCTTCTTCATTGCTCACTTTGAACATACGTTCCATCATCATCATTCATTCTCACTTTCATAGAGACATCATAGGGAATAAGATCATGCGAGCTAACATGAAATCCAGTGGCTTGCCCACACTGAAAAGAGGTGATTCACTAGTTAAAATGAATCTAGACCATGTGAGCTACTCATGGAATCCAGTGTCTACCCCACACATGGAAAGGGGTGATCCCGGCTAAGGCGAATCCATCTCAAGTGTTCACTCCACACCGAAAAGGAGTGGCTCACGGCTATAGTGAACCAAGAACATATCGTGAGCATTAACCGACATAGATCATGTGACTAAACATGAAATCCTATGTCTGCCCCACACCAGAAAGGGGTGGAATCACCGGCCAAGTGAAACCGTACATGCCTAGCTCGCTTAGGTGGAAACCACTGGCTAGTTCCTATGTTGGCTAGACATAGTTCGAAGACTAGGGAATTAATGAGACTACTTATCCACCTCGGTGGTAGCCTCGTCGCATGAGACTTACACGTGCAAGCACATGCTCATAACTAGTCTATCGGTGCTGTGCTCACTTTCATTATCTTCTTTATCTTTTAGAGTTGACTCAAGCATTATGGAAGCTTGCTTCTAGATTGAGATTTACTTACTCTTTTGATGACTTGTCATCCTTACTTTACATTGATGAAATGTGAATTGTCCTTACATAACATCCTTACTTTACATTGATGAAATGTGAATTGTCCTTACATATCATCCTTACTTTACATTGATGAGATGTGAATTGTCCTTACATCTCATCCTTACTTTACATTGATGAAATGTGAATTGTCCTTACATATCATCCTTAGGTGTTAATGAGACTAGTTTCACACATTCTAACACCTTCATTCGTGAGTATTCTTTTAACATAGTATCTTAGGTGTAAGTAAGACTTGTCTAACTTTCTTTAACACCCCATTCTGGTCACTTATTTTGTTTAGACACCTTTAATTATGTTATTACTCACGTTACTTCTTAACTTTAGTGTAGTAGCTTCATATCATCGTTTATGGACGATGAGCACTTCTTTCAATGACTTACATATGTTCATAGTTCATTCTTTTAGAGCATGTTGGGAGTTGTCCCAATGGATGGCATGCCCTTGGTTATGGATTCATTGACTTACTTTAGAAGTGCTTATAATATCATTTGATATTCTAACTACACAAGATTGGCATATGATTAGTATTGGCCTCAACATTTGGGAAGTTATACTAGCAAATCATTTTTATTGGCATAAGCCAATTTTACGTATGTTCATATTTAAATTGAATATGTATGAACCCTTAGCCAATCTTTTAATCATTTACATAAGCTCCTAGCCATTAGCATGCATTCGTTTTGACCAAGTAGTGTTAGCCAATTTTATTGGCATCAGATAGTCAATTCATTCAAGGTGTGATTTCATAGGATGTCTTGCAAGCAAATCTTAGTTCATGACTTTAGGCATAATGTTTTTAAACTTTTTGACAACATCATATTAACATTTGATGAGTATAACACTTTCATAAAGTCACCTTAACAGAAAATATGCATTAAGACGTCACACATCACATTTAACGTTTTTCGAACATATCTTTGTAATACATCGTTCTTTAATTCACGTAAGAAACCCTTAGCATCAAACGAGTCCAATTAATAGGTTTATTCAACATTCTTTAATCAAAAACCATACACATTAAGATCAGCCAGCACCACATACCAACAACATGATCTCTAACCTATTCAACATTGGAATCGTAACAAGGATACTAGGGAAAGGGAAGTTCGACGAGAACTTTGGGAACAACCCTAGTTTTCGAGATTTCATGAATTACGACGATGGAAAGTACTCTTGGAGAAAGAAATCCAGGAGAGAAACCCATACCTTATGTAGATTCGAATCTACGACGATCACCCTAACGAAATCCTTGAAATGTACTTTGAAATCGCCTAAGATAGACTTTAGCGTTTTACCTTCTTGCGGTTTGTTGTTTACTGCCTTAGTCGTGAGTCTATCAAGATTTGATTGTGAATTCTAGGTTTAGGAACTGATCTTGAATTATAAAACTTAAGACTTAATTAACTTAATTAAATAACTAATTAGTTAATTACTAAAACGTCCCTCCTAAGTTGATTAGACATAGGAGGACCATTGACTTAGCCAATTGAAATTTTAACTAAGTGTCTCGGCTGACCAAGGCTTAATTTAATTAATATGATGGCTTAATTAATTAAATATGGGACTTAAGGAAATTATCAAAATGCCCCTAAGTCACTAGGACCACAACTAACAACTTTGGACCATCCTAGGTTAGGTACTAGGTTGTCCCTAAGTTAGTTAGGTGCCACCCGACCAAGTCCTAGGTTGTCGGGTGCATTAGGGGGTCCAATTCGGTTAGTCCTAGGTTAGTTGTCTAGTTATGATAGTTGGTTAGGACTTACAGTTAGTTAGGCTGGCTGGTCCCATATGGAGGGACCCGGCCGTGTGTGTCTTGCCTAACCACCCTAACCGAATTCGGTTAGGGTGGTTCTGTGGTCCCCCTTGGCCGACTCCTTCATGTGTGATGCCCATGTGCTTGCACATGGGTTTGTTGCACTTTTCTAACTAATTTATCTTGATGGCTTATTTGGGAATGTTTACTTATTGTCCCAAGGACCCTCACCATGTCCTTGTGCACTGCTTAATTTACATGATCATTTTAAATGGTCATGTGCTATGGTATCTAGGCTTGACACTTGGATGCCTCATACCTCACACGTTGGTTGTGGGTCTATATGTACATAGTGCCAATTATATTAGCTTAGGGTCTTCATTGCAGGTACATTTATTGAACATCAATCTTTGATTGGGTATGGCAACCCAAAACGTGTATTTCATATTTGTATATAGAAAATTGGCTAATACTCTTAGCCAATTTTCTATACTATGCCTAATATTTCACAATATTGGGCATTGAGGTGCCTATGTACCCCTAATAGGCTATCCTAAGGGCATGTTGGGATCTTCATTAGACATATGATTTTCCGGAATGTTACAACACTTTATCCCCCTCTTCAAATACTAATTCCCTTCTCATATGGTCTAAATAAGACTTTTGCCGGCTATAGGTTGTTTTCAACCGTTTCCTTATTAAATGAACTTTTTCCAAAGTCTTATAAATCAATTCAGGACCCAAGAGTGAAGACACGCCCACTTCAACAATCCAATTTGAGATCTACATCTACTACCATACAAAACCTCAAAAGTAACCATAGATATAGATGAATGATAACTATTATTATCTGAAAACTCAACCAATGGCAATTGTTTATCCCAATTTTCCTTGAAATCTATTATGCAAAAATCTAAGCATATCCTCAAGAGTTTGAATAGTATGTTTCGCTTGACCATCCGTTTGGGGATGAAAAAGCAATGCTTAGCTTCACCTTGGTACCCAGCCTTTTTTGGAATAACCTCCAAAACCTAGATGTGAATTGTGCACCCCTATCCGATATGATGGTTAACGGAATACCATGGCGACACATAATCTCATATATGAAGATCCTTGCATAATCCCTTGTAGAGTATGTGGACTTGACGAGAATAAAATGAGTGGATTTGGTCAACCTATCCACAACCATCCATATAGAATCATGTTGCTTTTGTGTCTAAGGCAAACCTACCACGAAATATATATTTATGTCTTCCCACTTCCAATTGGGAACTTGTATTTCTTGAAGTAAACAACTTGGCTTTTGGTGCTCATCTTTCACTTGTTGGCAATTTAGACATTTTGCAACAAATTTCGCTATGTCCCCTTTTAAGACTTCCCACCAATACACTTCTCTGAGGTCATGATACATCTTTGTAGAACCCATATGAATGGAATAACCATAACTATAAGATTCCTCAAGAATCCGATTTCTCATGTCATTAACATTGGGCACAAATTAGCTTCCTTGATACCTCAAGACACCCCCCCCCCAAAGGAGAATGACTGATTAAGCATACTAAGAACAGACTCCTTCAACTCCATCAATGGTTCATAAAGGTGTTTCTTAGACTTCACCTCAACCACCAAAGACGAATCGGAGTTATTATGGACCATAAAACCACCATTTGGAGAAACTTCCAATCTAACACTCAAACGAGCAAACCTATGAACATCTTGCACTAAGCCCATTACTTTCCAATGTTGTATAAGAACACACCCTAAGCCCACTCGGGATGCATCACAATATACCACGAATCCCATGGTACCCTATGGTAAAGTCAACACCAGAGAGGAGGTAAGCCGCTCTTTCAAGATTTGGAAGCTTCTTTCACATTCCTCCGACAACTCAAATTTTCACAACTTAGTTTAGGTCATAGGGTTTACCCTTTTTATAGTCGTAGTCATAGCTCAATAAGAATTGCATGAGAACACCTTTAATTACAACCCTCATATGTGAGATTAGGACATTAACATCATTATATCATAATAAGGCACATAGGTACTTATTCACAATCCTTATATCGTTACATCTTCAGAATAATCTCACAATCACAAAATTAAGACATTTCAATTCAACATCGTACCAACCCTAATCAATTTGATCATAAGGTATACTTCAATATAACTTCATCACTAAACACAAGTTATCATAATTGAAGTAAAGATTTGAGATCACAAGACTTACCCCAATCCCTTTCACAAGCCATAATCATAGGCTTACCATCAACAAGGTAAATTAAATAAAATAATAGGTGTAATAACATCAATAAATGGTAATTAACATAATAATGAACTAAATTTCATCACTACAACTCCATTCAACACTAAATCATAATCTATCACTACAACTCTATTCAACACTAAATCATAATCTAGGGTTAGGGACTTGGGTCAATTTCATGATCTATTCCAAAAACTAGGTTAACTAATCAAGAACTAGCATAATTGAATCATAATAAATCATAATCTAATTATAATAACCAAAAGAAAACATAGAAAATATGATTTAGAAAGTCAATTTCGTAATAGAAAGAAACCCACATGAAACTCATCCATTTGAAATCAATTTTGGAAGAATCTTTTGGGGAAAGGAATCCCAAAGGTGAAAGGATCCCATACCTTGTTAATTGTTGAAGATTGATGGATAAAAGTACTCTTCTTTGTGCCCTAAGATTTTGACCTAGCACTTCAATGGAGTTCTTCTATTTGGGAATTAGAAAGAAGAGAGAAGGAAGAGCAATTTATGTTTTGGGATTGAGAGGTGTTAAGTGAGGTTTTAGACTTAGGGTAGGTTATATAGTTAATTAACTAACCTAATTATCCAACCCTAAAATTCTAATAAAACCCCTAACTAACTAACTTAATTAAATGAACTCACTAAAACTCACCAGTGAAATTGTAGGCCTGACCTACGAAACCCCAACCTACGGGTCGTAGGTCAGTCGACGGGCCTTGTGACCAACCGTCGTGCAGGTCCGTCATTTGTGTCAGAGAGTGTCCAAAATGAACTTTTGGCAAAATGGATAAGTTACCATCGGCAAAGGCAATCGAATCCCTGTCGATTGGACCACACCCCGTCGTCTTGCTTTCGTTGGTAGACACTGTGTAAATACAACTTTTGGCCAAATTGGAAAGGTCCTCCTCAAAAAACCTTTGGTTGGTCCTTTAGAATTCATACCCGGAAGTTTCAACTATAAACCAACTCTAATACGTATTAGACACCATAATACAAAATTCCATCGAATTCTGACTTTTAAAACCTTGTCAAATTGGCTAAGGCATGCTAGCACCTTTTATACATGTCTCTGGACGTCATGGACGTTTCTTTATGTTTTGACTCTAAAAATTTTTAAATGACTTACGTATATTATATTTGACGTTAAAATAGTGTTACAACTCTTATACTCTCATGTTAGGCTCTAGATTACATTTTAGACTTTTGGAGTGTTACAACTTCCATTGTCCATTTTACATTAGGGAAACTATAGCCTTAACCAACACTAAGACCATGTGTGATAAACATGGAATCTGGTGTTGTAGAACCTTACACAAAGGGAAGGTGTTCTACCTTGCAAAAGTAGAACATTAACATCATGCTAGCATAATAGGTGATATCACTTGCTAGATCCTCTGGGGAAAACATAGTTTAATGAAATTGGAGGCATATATTGAAACCCTCTTTATGCCAAATGGGTCTTTGTAGTTATCCACCTCGTGAGGACTATGGTGAACAAGCCTTCTCACATTGGGAAGGGGCACCCGTCATCTAAGTTTACTCGGTTCTAAGCTAAGTTCCCTTTATTGAAAATTCTTTATTGATCATTACTTTATAAAAGTAGGCTTTAGGATAGATAACCCCTCATATGATTAGCCCATAGGTCATATATGAGAGAGAGTCCTTTCATCAACCTAATTCACATGATAAAAACTTTCACATGGACATCACATATTCAAGCACCATCGAGTTTAGGATACTCTTGAGAACACCTTTCAAGAGTCCCTCTATTGACTAGATCATCATACATGCATAATGGACAAGTTATCATGTGTGTGTATTCATATATGTGAGCAAACCTTTCACATAAACATCCTTAACCCACACATGTTCATACTTTACTTCATTCATGCATAAGTGTGTAGGTGTAACTATATGAGCAATCCTTTCATATAAACACATTTAGACACTACACATATTCATTGTTCATCATATCATATACTTTCATATACATAGAGTAACAACTCTATCAAGGTAGACATGTGCAATTCATAGGCAAAGTCTCATACCCTTGCCCACATTAGTAAACCTATCAATTAATCCTACTTAAGACACACATAATGCTTCATGGACATATACTTTACATGCATAGCAGTAGACATTAGTGCATATGAGAATTATCCTTTCATTTGACACCGTGAACCTATACCACTTATAAGTATGCATGAGGTGTGTGTGTGTACATTGGACAACATGATCACATAATGGAAACCATTCTTACATTGAGGCAGCCACCTTACAAAGGTCACAATGCACCTTCAAGTCCCCTAAACATTAGAAAACTCACATATAGAGTAATAGGAACTATAGACCATACACAACCATATTATAAAATAGGAGACAAGACATCTTAATTACTTGAATATAGGACTCCTAATCATGCTTAAGACCACGCATTCATGTAGAGGTTCATAGGTAGGGTTTATGCTACAGAAGAGTAACCAATCATCAATAGATCTCAACCATGTATAATGTATAGACCTCTAACCCTAACATCTTCAGTCACATTGTAACAACCCGAAAATAACTATGCGAAGTAATGCCTACTTAGAATGCCTAGATTAGACCGGGTCAAATGGCTTGATGCGCCTAGAACCAGACCTCAGAACCTATGCACTAGCCAAGCCAACCAACTTGGTGAGTTAGTTGAGCTAGGAAAGGTGAGAACCAACCATGTAGGGCACCCGAATTGAAGAGATTCACCCGGATGAGTTTTACCGGACTTAAAAGGGGTAATCTTAGGTTTGGAGGGTCTAGGGGTAGAACGGTTTTTTCCAAACTAAGGGTAGTATTGTAATTACCCTAAGTATTAATTAATTAATTAATTAATATGGTGGAGGGGAAATTTGGGTAGAAAGGGCCGAAATTAAATTTATTTAGTAAATTAATTTAATTAATTAATATTTAATTACTGATTTAAGAAAAATGAAAAATCAGATTTTTATTTATTAATTAAAGATAAATCCTAATTTGACTAAGTCTCTCCCTAATCTCCTAATCCTAAGTTAACACTCTCACACGTTTCTCACCATCTCTCTCTCACTCACGATCTGCCTTCAACAAGAAAACAAGAACAGAACGTAAAATACAAAAGTTCATCAAGAACTTGAAAGCTAAAAACTCAAAAGAAAAACATTCTTAAAAACGAAAGGTAAAAATCAATTTCTCGATGGATTTTGCTTGTGGTTTCGGTGGTGAGACATTGGCTTAGTGGGGAAATAGGCAGCGCGTTGAATCACTTTTGAACAACTTCAAGTATGGGTTTTCTTCTCTCTTGGTTCCTTTCCCAAGAGACCCTTAAGGTTCAGTTTAATCGCAAATGAAAAACTAAGGTTGTCCCCGTTGCATGCCCCTGTCATTAGATCCTTTGAAAGATTCAAAGCATGCGTTGGTATGTCTTCTAGTAGATAATTTTATGTCTGGTTGTGATTATGTGTTGATTTTTATTTTTTTTTGGAAATTATGTGAGGAATAAAAGCCGTATTCAAGAGAAGTGTTTTAAGTTAGTTGTTTGAGCATGTGTGTGCTGTAAATTAACTATGTTGCTGCCTGAAACTTGTGTGTTAAAATGTTGTGTTTTCGTGTATGAAAATGTTACAAGTGTGATGTTCATATAAGGGTAATGTCGCTGGAAATGTGACCCGAATTACTCCAAGAATCAGCATAAAAACTTGAGAGAAAGATGAATTGAAAGGGACCAAATTTCCAGCTTGCTAGAAATGTTGGTCTCGGCCAAGAATTTGAAAAGTGAGCTATGTTTTAAAATTTTTTAAAAATTGTGAGGTCATCGGGAATTGAACCTAAGACCTCACCAAATGTATATTACATAAAAATTTCATGAGAAAAACGAAAGGAAAAATAGATGTGGTGAGTGGGGATTGAACCCACAACCTCTTGAATAGATGAGGGAGTTAGGTGAAAAATAAAGGAGGAAAAATAGATGTGGTGAGTGAGGATTGAACCCACAACCTCTTGAATAGATGAGAGAGTTAGGAGAAAAATAAAGAAGGAAAAATAAATGTGGTGAGTGGGGATTGAACCCACAACCTTTTGGATAGGTGAGAAAGTTAAGAGATAAATTAAGATAAAAAGAATGAGCTTGTGGGGGATTGATCCCACAACCTCTTGGTCTTAAACGGAAAAGAGAGGAGGGAAAAGAAAGAAAAATATATGGGGGTGATGGGGATCGACCTAGGGTCCCCCAAATCTGAAAAATACAATTATCAAGTTTAATATAAGATTAAGTGTTGCTCAAGGGATTCGAAATTGGGTTCCCTTGACCAATTCCGTATTGACACATAAGTCTTACGGGATTAAATATTTAATGAATGCTGCCTATAGGAATCAAATTGAGACCTTGGCATACTTACAAGATGCATAAGTCTTGTACCATATAATCTTGGGCAATATAAATCACATAAATGAACTATGAATGAAGCCTCATGGCTTGTGTGTGTGGACTCATAAGTCCAGCATACGTTTATCAAGTAAGTGAACTAAGATGTTATGTGATGAATGATGAGACCCTAGAAGGGTTAAGTAAGAGTGTGAAACACACTAAAAGACCAAGTGCATTGGCATATGATGAAATGAACATTCACGTAAAAAAAGGGGGGTGAGTAATTATGAAGGGCAAATGTGCTAAGACTAATGAATGCGGTGACAACATGATAAGAGGCTAATGTGAAACATGAGAGCAATCTCAAATGAGCCTAAGTAAATGTTACCAAAACGTACTCACCTATGAGAGTGTAAAGTTAATGAAGAGACCAGTCTCTATGAACACTCTAATAAAAGTATTAAAGTTAATGCATACTTAATACTAATGTTGAGTTGAGAAATAATCTAATGAGCAATGATGTCTTCATGCTAGAAGCCAGCTTCTATGATGTATGAGATGAATGTAATAGAACTTTATACTGAGCACCGATAGGCTAGCTATGAGTGGCGATTCTTTCTTTCGGGAAGGCAGAGGTTCGTGTAATTCTCATGAGATGAGATTGTCCGTCCAGACGGGTATGGGTCTCCTTATATCTCCTAGTCTTTGAACCTATGCAGCCAACATATGGATCTAGCAGGGTTCAATCCCCTATATACGCTAGCATGTTTTTGGTTTCACTTTGGCCGGTGATTCCACCTCTTTTCAGTGTGGGGTAGACACAAGATTTCATGGAGCTCACATGATCTATGTCGGTTAAAGTTAAAGTTCCCAAAGAAATAATGAGGACAACCTCATGTAATGCCCACAATGAAATGAACGATACCAAAGATGTTTGGGTAGGATAATCAAGAGGTGAACTAGACTTATGTAATGACATTAGGTCATTCTTAGTCATTGCACAGTGAACCCAATGAGAGTCTTAAACTACATGCTAGGTATAGCTGGTGTTTACACTAGCCTATGAATGAAATGAAATGAAGTACGTATGAATGAATGAAGCAGACTCTATGTTTTCTTCTAAAGAAGGCTACCTAGTTGAGGTCCCATATGTTGAGCCCTCATTTTGGGAAGTCTTAATATTAAGTCCATGATTCCAAGGTCTCATGGCATATGAACGAATGAAATGAAATATGATATGTGCTATATGCAATATGTTATGTGCTATATGTAATATGTTATGTGTTGTGTGCAATATGATACGTATAATGATGCATGTTACTCTCATGGCATGACTTTCCTAATCCGATTTTGGCAAGTCCACTGACTTGACTTTCCATAACTCATATCGTTAGGAGAGAGCTATTCTAAATCATACATGTTTGTGGTGTGTGCTTGCATATACCCATACTTAGTACAAGTGTGTACTAATTCCATACATTTATCTACTTTTAGGTGCAGGTGCAGCTGGACGTTAGAGCTTACGAGTCAACACAGAAGTTATCTGGACGTGGAGCTTTCATCCGGATTTGGTAGGACCTCATGTTTTCGAGGATGCTTACTAGTTTATTCTAGCGTATATGTAGGCATGAGCTAGTTGAGTATGTTCCACTAGCGTTTCTTTCGTATTTACTTTCAGACGTTGTACTGGTGCCATTTTGGCAACTCTATATTTATACTATATGTTTCATTTGATTATCTTTATTTAGATGGTTGTTGTGAACGCTTATGAGTTTACGTAGATAGTATTATGCGAGATCAATGTTTTCCAATATAAAGTTTAAGTAAACAAAAGTTCAAATTTTCCGCTAAAATTAACCTAGATGAAGTAATGACGACGTATGTAGGCTTGTCTGTGACCTTCGAGAGGTCAACGACGCCGATCTTGTCTGGGGTCTAGATTCCGCTCATGACACACATATAGAAAGTATCATTAATATAACCTAGATAAAGAACTAGCATTAGAGACTAGGCATAATACTTCGCCTTGTGTGATGATCATAACCACACTTTCATCATACAATGCCTTCAAGGCCATGATCACATCAGATATAGACATTAAAAGTAAGTAAACACCGCCACCATAAATGGACCGTACTTGTCACATCCGGAGAGCACCCCTAGACGTAACTGGCGTCTTCGTACTTGAAGAGGACTCATACAAGCCCTTAGCATTCGTCATGACATGTCATAGGCTAAAAATTGCGAAAAATTAAAAACTTTTGCATCTTCTAAATGAAGTATACTTAGACTTCTCGCTTATCATATATTGTGGTATACATAGACCTATCACATAGAAGCTTACTTAGGCTTCACTTTTAGCAACATGATGAACATACATATGATAATCTAAAAACTGTCTCACATAAAAACCATATAGAGAATACGAGTCTTGTAATTAGGCAATACAATATCAATATGCCATATAGGCGTTACTAAAATAGAATCCAATTGAAAAAAAGTATAAAAGAGTATATCTTAAACTACTACAATCTTCTTGGCTAGAATATTGAAAACATAGCATCCTTGAACGTGAGGACCTACCAACACTTGGAGAAAGAGTTCCAATCTTCTTCAATGGACCTTCTTAGTCTTCAACGGTCGGACCCTACATTTGTAGTTATATAAATTATATGGGTTACTACGCCACATGTACTAAGTATAGGTATATGAACATCAAACATTTAAAGCCATGCATGACAGGGACCATTCTTTAGAAAGCATGTTAAGTCAATTGAAAGCCTTTGATGCACATACAATAGAGCATATATGAGATAAGGATCACAACAACATCAAGAATAATCATAACCAAAGACATATTACCATAAAGCCATATTGACATTTCATGTTCAATAGTTCTTATTAACATAACATACAAATACTTACCAATGATCCCATCCAAAGCCTACAAGTACAATGATCATGAGAAGCCCCATAACCCCACATAATCAAGTAAAGTAGATACAAGACCATAAGAAATGCTTTGCTTTATACAACTTATATCATAGGTAATCATCACCACATATAGCACTATAGACCAATTACATGTTCATCAACATAGCCAATATCATGTAAGAACACGATATATATCATAATAATTATAATTTTGATATTATTGTATTACATAAGGAGAATCTCCTAGGACTTCCCTTAGGTAGAGTCTCATACCCCTACCTATACTAAGTAGACTCCTCAAGTCACCCTAGTCAATGTTCATTTTCTTTAGTCTTTCATTTTACTTAAGGGAACAATCGCCTTAACGGATATTAGACCATGTGAGATAAACATGGAATGGTGTCACGAAACCCCACACGAAAAGAAGGTGGTCTACTGGCCATAGTAAAACCAAAACATTAACATATCATTCTAGGTGGATCCACTAGCTAGTATTTCTATGGTGAAAACATATTTAAGGAACTAGGACCTATATTGGAGACCCATAATTCCATATTACATGCCAGCCTCTATCTCATGAGAGTCATTGTGAACCTACCTTCAAACTTGGGAAGGGACACCTCTAATATCTAGTTCACTCGGTGCTAAGCTAAAGTCCCTTTTTGAGTAACCTTTAAGTTATCATTTATCATCAATATTATCATAGGCCATAGGAAACTAACTCCTTGTATAAACATGATTAGCTCGTTAGGGTTAGGATGAGAATTTCCTTTCATCACAACCCTTCATTAGTGAGATTAACATATCATAGTCATATTGTGTAAGAAATACAAGAAAAACATCATCACCCTTGCATTATCGTACCATTACCATGATCCCAAATTTAATATATTCATAGCCTATCATATATGCATAGCAACATCATAAATTCTTCAATTGCATAACAACAACAATTATAGGACAACATCAACATAATAGAGTAATCATGACTTTAGAAGACTTACCTATTGCTTCCAAGTGTCTTCATCAAGAACTTACTCTCAATTCACCACAATCATCCAATAATATAGTAAAATACACAATAAAATAGCCATTCCCAACCATTTTAGTCATATACAAGATCAATTCATAGTTTGGGTTAAGGTAAAGGGTTCATTTATGAGTTCATTCAAGTTATAGTTCCAACCACAACATCTACATGACATAAGTGATAGATATAACATAATCAAATCCATGAATAAGGTAGAGAACATGCTTCACACGAAAACCCACAATACCATATCAATTATTCAACAATACATACATAACTAGCCTTAAAAATCATAATTCATCATCATTAGTCATAAACTTCGAGTTTGGAGAAAACCCATTTATAGAGTAAAAACCCTAGGAGTTGAATTGTTAGAAATCGCCTTTCAAAGGATCTCTTGGGGAAAGTAATCCCAAAAGTTAACAACTCATACCTCAATGAAGCTAATCCACAAATTTTTAATAAAAGCCTTGGAGACTTTGTCTTCTTTCTCAAGCTTTCATGTTCTTCAATGGTGGTTGAACAGAGAGAGGGTTTTCAGAGACATGAGAGTGATTTGGTAAATCTGACTTGGAGTGTGTGAATGTGCATTAAAACTGACCTAAAAAAATATAAACTCGTCCCATAAATTGCACAAAAGGACCCTCTCTTAAATTTACCCATTAATGAAGTCAAAACTTAAATTCCAAATTCAGATATTTCGTCGGGGAACAATTCCGCGACACGGAGCTGCTCCCGCAAGATTTTCTTTAAATAATTTTTGGACCAGACGACTCCTCGACCTATCCTTGACGCAGACTTGATTTTTTTACCAAGGTCCCACCAAGTCCGCGATGCGGACACATTCCCTTTATGTGTATTTTTGGTGCTGCTTTGGCAGCTTGCCAGGCCAAGTATAGGGTCCCTTCGTGGACCCCTTTGGTGAATCTTGGGGGTCTTACCTGGATGCTTTCACTCTATATAAATGGTTTCACCTATTAAAAGTCATTTTACATGTTTTAGACCTCATACGACACCTTCTAACCTTCACGAAACCTGAGGACGTTTTACTAGTTCAATTACACTAGGTTTGGGACGTCTTGGACGTTTCTTAATGTCTTGACTCTAAAACTTCCTAAATTGTTTATAAACATTATATTACGCTTAGTAAAAGTTTTACATCCTTAGAACAACATGTGAGGCTCTAGATTAGGTCATGAATTTTCAGAGTGTTACGATACCACACAAGGTCATACAAGGCCAAACATCTAGCAATTCTATAAAAAAGTAGAGAGAATAGGGCCAACTTACAATACCTCATATATTTGATCATCATTGATCAATTCCCATAATTCAACATCAATATTTATATAAAACAGTAGCTAAATGTACCATTACATAAACGAAATCATACTTCAAAGATCATGGTTTCAAGATCACATTAGGTACACTACTTCATCAAGTATATAGAAAGTAGGGGAATATAGATCAATTTACCCAATCCCTAAAACTTGATCATCATTGATCACTCATAAACAATTCATATTCAATTCACATGAATAACAATAGTAATAGGCAATTCAACATAATTCAAACATAATTCAATCAACATAGACTCAAGATCACAAGACCCACATTATAGGCCAATTTGAGAAATTATGAGGATCATGGGTTCTGCATGAAATTGTATTGAAATTCATCTTAAAATCATTTATTAATCACGAATTCATCATTACAATGTTTTTGAAATCAATTTGACAATGAACCCATGGCTAGATTGAAAATTGGAAATTTTGGTCTTTGAATCACTTTTGAAAATCCTTGATTGAACTCAATAGATGAATGAATAACTAAGGATGAAGGATCACCATACCTTAATGATTGAAGACCCATACAAAATGGAGAAGAAAACATGAAAATCTAGCCCCTAGATTGAACTTGAGTTTTCCCTCCAATGGAGGTTTGAGAAAATTTGGAAGAGAAGAGAGCTTTTGGGATTTTTAATTCTTATTAGGTGTTGGGGTTTTGACTTGAGAAAGGGGTTTAA
This sequence comes from Solanum sitiens, assembly GCA_016801875.1. NCBI lineage: Eukaryota > Viridiplantae > Streptophyta > Magnoliopsida > Solanales > Solanaceae > Solanum > Solanum sitiens. Next base: position 994,396 of record JABWTJ010000526.1, on the reverse strand, counting down.
TAAGTCTTCAAAACTGTTTATAACCATCTCCCAATTTTACCAAAACACCCCCATACTTATTTTGACTTTTAGACGTGTCAAACTTAACTTTCATTTTTGAAATCTTCGTCGGGGAGCATGTCCGCGATGGGGAGCTGTTCCCACATGATCTTTTGAACTAACTCGTAGAACAGTAGAGTCCGCGTTGTATCCACGACGCGGACCAAACTTTATCCTAAGGAAACCCTAGTTCGCGACGCGGACTCATTTCACCCAAGAGCAAAATCTTGCTGCCTTGGGCAGCTTTTTGGCCCAAGGTTAGGTACTCCTCAAGGAACCTTTGGTTTGTCCTTGGGTTGTTTTTTCTGGAGCTTTCCGCCTAAAATATTCTCTTATACATTTTAGGAACCTCTCACATTAATTTGAACTCCAAATAACACATTAAACGAGCCAAAACACACTAAGACACATAAGCACTCTTCAAGGTAAAACTTTCGAACGTCTTGGACGTTTGACCTCCAAATCACATCAAATAATGTATGCATACTATAAAACACATATATAAAAAATTTTAAACCTTTTAAAGAACATGTGAGGCTCTAGGAACATAACTTCATTTTCAGTGACCTTACATTCACTGTAAGTTGAAATGAAAGTATTTCACTGTAAGATTTCTTGAATTCACTATAAAGTGTGGTCCTAGCTAAAATTATGGAAGTTTTATCTTATCCGCTAAATGGCGATTTACATGTTGTTTTACTTTTATATTGATGAAGGTTTTACTTATATATCATGAAAGCTTTTTTTCAACTAAAATGTCCTCTTTTGTATGTTTTTGCATACGTCATACTTAGTACAATGTTTATACTAACCCCATACTTTTCTATACTCTATAAGTATAGGTTGGAGGCAAGTGGAAGTGTAGAAGACAATCTTGGGAAGTTGAAACTTTCAAGACTCGGTACATCCTTATATATTCGAGGAAATAGTCTATGCATCTCCAGTTTTTCATTAAGACTTGTATAAGACTTATTATAAATTTCTTTCAATGAAAAGAGCCGTGACCCTAAGATATTTAAGTTGTGTGTTTAAGTTATCTTGTGACGACAAGACTTTCCTTTAGAATTTTATAGAAGATGTTTTTTTTTGTGAAAATTTTTAATTTCGCACTACCTTTCATATCTTATGTCATGAACGATAGTTAAGAGGCTTCTACAAGATCCCAGAAGCGTCAACTACGCCTTGTGATGACTCAAGAGTGATCCCTTCTTCTATGGTGTACTTGCGGGTTGTGACACAAGCTATCATGAGAACCACCATTCCCAAGCTATCATGAGAACCACTATTCCCAAGCTATCATGATCAAACATCCTAGCAACACATGACCAAGCTAAATATGAGAGAGATTACTTACTCCATACCAATATATCATGAGATTCATCACCTCAACATATCATGAGACCTACCATCTCAAGATATCATGAGATTCATCACCTCAAGCTACCATGAGACCTACCATCTCAAGCTATCACACCTTGGTCTTGTATTACCAAGTCAACTATACAAGAAGAGGATATTCAATACAACTTCAATATATTCTAATTCATCATTTCTTGACTCATTTTAGGTTATTAGGTAGAACTAGCATCCATCTATGTGAGAGAACTTGCTTCTACTAACATGTTTGTAACGTCACCAAAACAAACTAGGTTGAAATAGACCTTCACATATGTATCATGAATTAATTTTGGGTTAAAATGGTCAATAATGATGTTTTGAGGCATTTTCTAATGTTTGGCGATGTTAGGAGGTGAAACGTCCAATAACGGCCATGACGTTCGGAAGGTACGCCTTGGAAAGTGCTTGTGTGTCATCATGTGTTTTAGCGAGTTTTATGTGTTTGTCTTAGTTGAAATTTATATGGGATGATCCCAAGACCTAGAATACCATGTTTAGGGGTTCAGCGTCTGGGTACGACTCCACCTAGGATCCATAAGGGGCCGTTGTAAAGGACCAAAGACTTGGCAACCAAGCTGCCAAAACTGGGTAATCGATGCCCATCAACCTACTGGCCGTAGTCAAGACGACGCCCAATCATCTAGGGGCGTAGGTTGGGACTTGACATTGAAGCTAAAACCTCCACTCTTCCATTTGAAGATCCAGATGATGCCCAGCAACACGGGCCGTCGTTCAGTCGACGCCCCGTAACTTGGGTCCGTCGATGGTGGTCCTGCAAAAGTTGTTGGGCGCACTGCCTTGGCTTGGAGTGTTTTGTAAATTCACCTCAAGTATTTTATGAACCTAGGATGTTTATTTTAGGGTTTTTAAAGTATATTAAATTGATTTTAAGTCCTACACGTAGATAAAACCCCTCAAAACTCAATATTCAAACTCTCTCTCTAAAGAAAGACTCTCTCAAAACTCAATAGAAGCTAGTACTTTAGGAAGAGCTAGGAGGTTTGGTTGTGGACGTTTCTTCATCAAATTTTCGTGGGTTTCCTTCTTCTTGAGGTATGGTAGTCATCCTTGAACTTCCTTTCATTTATGGAGACACTTCTAAATGATTTCAAAAAGAGTTTCAAATTTCAAACTTCTTTATTGCTTGAATATAAGTATAGGTCTTTGTCTGAAAATATTTAATGATTAAAGTGCATTTTTCTTAGTTTTTAATGATGGTTTTAATGTCAAAACCCAAATGAAACCATGTTATTGCTTTTTATCACCTTTTAGCTTGTTAAATGGGTGTAATGAGCATGATTAGAGAATGTTAGAGATATGTTTCATTTATGGTTATATTGTGTTTTAGCTACTTACCTAAGGGCTATTTTATGGTGAATTTTTGGATAAATTATGAATAGGTGTTGAAAGCTTGGATGAATGGTAAGTTGGTTACATTGTTTAACCCTTATTATGAAATGTTGTTGAGTAGTACGGTCCACCTTTGGTGGCGGTGTTTACTTGAATCATATGAATGTGAATTTACATGTGTATTGTGAATAAGTCCATTAAGGCATATTATGTGAAATAAGATGATAATGATGTTGTCTTGTTGATGTTCTTTATGAAGCTTATTATGTGAAGTATGCTAGAGATTATGTCTAAGTGAACTATATGTTTATGTGAAGCATGTGAAAGTGTGTAATATGATGAATGAAGTTAAAGAATGTGAATGAAAAGGGGATTTTTTGGTGGACACTCTTTGTTAGTTGAGATGAAGTGTCTAGTAGCAACCTCACTATATCCCAAGGGCTTTGTAAGATTGGTTGAGGGATGGATACCCTTCGTGAGTTGAAATGTGGTGTCTAATAAGTTATTCCTTATCCTTTAGAAGTTAATGTTTAAGACTCCATGGGGGAGTCATGCTTAGCACTGAGAGATATGAAGAAGAGGTGGTTACACTTCGTGAGTTGAGATGTTGTACCAATGTATCCCTTGAGATGAGTACTCCTCGTTAGTAGAGAATGAATTACTTAGTAGCAATCTCCTTATTCCTTAACTATGCACCCTCATAGGTGTAGCTATTGGAGAATCAATGTAAAGGCTAAGAGAATGACCCTACACTAGGCAAGTGGGGTTCCCTCATCCGATACGGGTTAATGTCGGGATTCCACGTCTAGCTCTAATGGTCTATGTCCGTTAAAGCTTTCCCCCACAAATGAATGTAATGAAATAAGTCTTATAAAGAGTGTACTACTTAGGGATGGTGGTGGTATGGGACGCTATCTATCCATTGCACAAGTAGACACTCGAAAGGGGAGTCTTGGTGTGTCTTTATCTTTAATGTTCGAATGTGTTGTTATGTAATGAAGTGAAGTTATGTGACTTAATGTCTAATGTTAAGAAAGCCTGTTAAAGTTAAGTATTGTATAATAAAGCTTATGAATGTAGTGTACCTAACCTCATGGAATCCTTAAGGACCACAAAGTGGGAGTAGTAGTGTGGGATGATATTCTCACATTGCACTTTGTGTAACTTTCAAGTTCACTTGGGGAAGGGTACATATGTGAAGTTCTAGATGCAAGTATGTTCTCCTAATGTCTAGTTATAGTGTGTGGACTAGTTTCTCGTATGAGGTAAGCCTATGGTTGGTATTCTTAAGGATCACTTAGGTGTGTATTTAAGGGGGTGTATGGGAGGTTCCTTCATGTCTTACCTTAGTGAGACTTAGGATAACTTAGTTAGGGAAACCTCAACGGAAAGGAATTCACTGTTTTGGTATGAATGTGGTCACTATAATGTCACTTGTATTCATTGTAAAGTCACTTTGGTTTAGTGTAAAATTATGTGTTGGTTCTAAAATATTGGGAGTTCTATTTTGTGTGATAAATGATTATTCTTATACTATTTTAATTCTATATTCATGAAGGTTTTACTTAATTGGCATGAAAGTTCAATTCATACTAAAATGTCCCTTTCTGCATGTTTTTGTATATGTCGTACTTAGTACATTGTTTGTACTAACCCCATACTTTTCTATACTCTATAAGTATAGTTTGGAGGCAAGAAGAAGTCTAGAAGTCAAATCTTGGGAATCGACTCTCTCAAGAGTCGGTGAGTCAACATATATTCGAGGACATAGTCTATGTTTCTTAGTTTATGTTATTAAGACTTATTATGTACTTTCTTTCAATGTAAAGGGTCGTGTCCCTAAGATATTTAACTTGTGTGTTTAAGATGACTTGTGAAGACGAGACTACTCATTAGTATTTATGAAAGATATTTTATTATTATTATAAATGTCATGAAAAGTTTTAATGTCATACTACTTTTCATGTCTTATGCGATGAATGATAGCTAGTAGGCTAGTAGAAGAGTCCAGAAGGGTAAAGTATGCAATTGTGTGACCTAAGGGTTACCTTATCTTCTAGGGGGTACTTTTGGGTCGTGACAATGTTAATCACAATCACTTCATAAAGACTACACCCCCAAAGACCTAGAATCAATGGCATAACAGCCCTATAAACGATTGCCAACTTCCATCTATCATGATGTATGTTCAATTACAAGTTACTTCATTCAATTAGATCATTAGAATGTAAGTCTAGGCATACATGATTACAAAGGTTCAATTCCAACTTTACAAGTCAAGACTATCCTACATAAAGTAAGCGTAGTTCAATTCATATTTAGGTGATTCAATCATGATCAATTAGCATGTAATACAATTGAATTAAGAAGATCAACTGAGAACCTTCATCTTGCCTCTAATGGCCTAAAATCACCATTATAACCTTCAACATCAATTTTCTACAATCAACCATAAAAACCTCATGAAAAAATCATATAATTATAATATGAACATAATTAAATGCTACCCGCTAGATTGGGATCACAATCTAGCCTTACCCACAATGCTATCACAACCCTCTCTATATTGGGGTTCTTTGGATTCACAATTGAGGAATAACTAGGGAACTCCATCAATGGAAAAATACATGGATGAATAATATTCACATACCTTCCATGGAGACTTAATCCTAGCTTGAATCCTTGGTAAAATTCGTCCTAAGAGCATCCCCCAATTTCTCTTCTTCTTCTACGGTGTTCATGAGAGAGTTTTGGAGAGGGAGAGGTTTTTATCTTGTAGTCTAATGTCTAAATGGGTCTCTTATTGTTTAAATACTCATAAAATACCAAAAAGCACCTAATTTTACCTCCCATTCATTTATTTGGACGTGGGGTGCATTTCCCATTCACCCCTTCATTAGACAGCGTGCTGCAGGGAATTGCAAACTCCATCGACGACCTGCAGTCGATGGACTGTCAATGGAACGACGACTCCGTCCTGTGTGTCCGTCGTTTGTGACAGAGACCCTAAGTAATGGGGGCTTTATATACCATTATAAGTATGTGTCTATGACCCTAAAGGAAAGGTTGTTCCATGGAAGACGGGGCGTTGTTTGGCCATCTTTGGTTGACACTGCCCTGGGCAGTTTTGACCTACAAGTTAGGTCCTCCTCAAGGACCCTTAGGGGGTCCTTGGGGAGTCGTGCCTGATGTTTCCACCTAAAATACATCCGTATAGATTTTAGGAACCTTAGTTATCAAATAGAGTCCCAAAAACTACATAAAACCTGATAAAACATATTAAGGAATGCAAACACATTGTCAAGGCTAACTTTTGAACGCCTTGAATGTTGTTCGACGTTTGACTTCCAAACTCCTCCAAACTTTATATGCTTCCCCTAAACAATAAAATTAGTCATTTTAAGACCTTCTAAGCTCAAGACACACTTGTTAGTCTCTATCTGGACCTAATTCGTTTTGGGGTCCTTACAATATCCCCCACTTAGGAAACATTCGTCCTCGAATGACACCCTCTTAAACACTTCTTAAAGTACCAACTATAGACTAGCATCCCATCGTACATGCATTATACATAAATGCACAAACCCAAATCAAGGAAATAATTCAATTCAAAAATAAACATAACTACACGTAACAATATCAGACCTCATGAAAAGACTTATTATCCCCCACTTAAGAATAAGCTACACATGCCTTTCTAACCTCAATTCCTCATCATTAGGAAACAACAAAATCAGCAGACAATTCATCATCATAAGAAATTCTGGAAATTTTCATAAATCGTTATAGAGACACATACAAGAGAGGGACATAAGATGATCATTCTAGATCACCGTTGGATTGGCGAGCATAGAACCTATTCCTCTTTGGAGGACCATCTTCCACTTGATTAGAAGCAAATTGCTTGCCGTCTCTCATATTAGCTTTTGCCTTAGGGCAATCTTTCATCATATGACCACTCTCACCACACCCATAGCAACAATATCTACCAGCCAAGCACATACGCTCATGTTTCTTACAAAACCTAGGGCAACTAGTTCGAGAGTACTCCTTGCTTTTCTCATACCTAGGAGTACTAGAGTAGCAATCCGGAATACTTTTGTTGATTCTTAGAACGACCATGTCCATCAGACCTTTCATTTTCCATCCTACTTCTATTTCTCTCGTTCTTAAGCTTGGAGTCCTCTATTTGTTGAGCAAACACCACTAGTCGCTAGATATCCATATCATCTACAAGCATTGCCATACGAAACGCTTCTACCACTAATTCGGACACCCCCATCATGCACATATTCATCAAGTCTCTAGGGTTTTCTACCAAGCTAGGAGCATGCTTAGAAAATTGAGTGAACTTCAAAGCATACTCCTAAACACTCAACTTGCTTTGTTTGAGGTTTATGAATTCCCCCAACATAGCCTCCTAAAATTCCCTAGGGAAGAACCTATCATGGAAAGCCGACTTAAACGTATCCCACTCTATTAGACCCGCCCTTACCGGCCTAGAATCTTTCCATTGCTCTTACAATATTTGAGCTACAACTTTTTCAGTTGGTAAGCGGCTAGCTCCACTTTCTCCCTAGAAGTCAATCCAATAATAGCAAAAGTCTTATAAACCTCATCTATGAACCCATTTTGATCTTCCTCAACCTTGGAGCCACTAAATTCTAAAGGGTTCATCCTCAAGAACTCTCTAATTCTATAAGAACACATTCCCCCTATAGGGTTTTCCACAACTTCATATTGACATGGGTCATAAAGGCTTGATCCTACAAGTTCATAGAGTCCTAAATTCCTCTAGAGTCACATTCTCGACTTCAGGAGCATTACGAACTTGGGGAGGGACTTGATTCCCTTAGGGAGGAACTACTTGAACCTCATGGACATCTCCTTCCCTTCTAGAATTAGCCCTAGTGTTAGCCATAACCTTGACAAAATCATAGGTCAACATTAGAAGAAGAGCTTACTCAAGCCAAATTCCAAGGCACAACTTGAAGAATGAAGAAGTGAAACTTTCCTAACCATCTCTTAGCCTCCTAATCATAGATGTGTCACGACTCACACCGATGAATAAGACTTTACTGGACATAATTTTGAGACATCCTAAGACCATTTCAAAACCTTATGCTATAATACAAAGTTTGTCACGACCCAAAGTACACCCTAGAAGAAAAGGCATCCTTCATTTCGGAAAAAGGCGTAGTTGACCTCTCGGAGGTCTTGTACAAGCCCTTAGACATCATTCATTGCATATATACGAAAAGTAGTGCGGAATTAAAACATTTGTTTCAAAACATTATGCGGAATCATTTTATTAAACATCAAACATATGTCTCAAAAACCTTCTATGACATCATGAGTACAATAGTCTTGGGTCACATTTGCAGTCTAGCATAGAAAAAAATAATAAAAGACAACATAGGAGTGATGTCCTCGGAAGCTATGAGGACTCACCAATCTTCACTTCTTGATAAGACATGGAAACTATACCCTTAAAAGCAACTAAATCTTCTCAAGACCCTACATTTGATTAGAATGTAGGAAAAATATGTGTTAGTATGAAATGTACCAAGAATGAAAACTATCATACCAAACATAAGATATTTGAAAGGGTTAGTCAATAATAGACATAATCATAAATAAATACATACGCATAACTGATATCATAAGAATAATAAAGCATCATAAAGCATATAAGAGTTGATACTGAACTCATCATCCTTCTTACTCAAATGAACTACTTCTTAAGCCACCTCCTAGTATACATGTGCAAGGCTAAGGTAACATTCCATACTACTACCAAAGCTAAGTGCCTCTGTTTGGTCATTCTTGATCAGAATTCACTTTCATAATTAATAGAAAGATTCATTATAACATATGATCACTATGTCCCTAATCCACCTCAAATCACACTTGTGCAATGCATGTGAAGCATCGCATTCTACCTCACACACTAAGCATGGCTTGAAGTCACCCTATTCCCTTTCATTTTAGTTTAGGAGTCCCTAGTAGACCTACTTCATAATGATAAGGAACTATTATCTTAAGTCAATCATGTCATGGAATGCAACTATAATCACTATGTAAGCTAAGGATGCGTATAATAGGGGTCATGTCATAGGTTGCCAAGTCAAACTTGTTCCATGTATGTATAGCATCCCATAGTACCATCCACACAAAAACTTATCTAGACCAACCTAATCCAAGATAATTAAGGAAAGAAACACCCATCCAAACAATCATGCAACCAATTATATAGATGCAAGATAATCATAGGGGAGCAAGATTCCTCAACCCTAAGCTATCATGAGAAACTAATACCAAGCTAATTCATTTAATGCACATTGCATTCAAGAAAAGATATCATGAAATGTAATTTGCATGCAAGTCAAGCTAACATTAGGAGAGTATAGGCCTTTCCCCTAAAGCTATCATCAAATAGTTTAGACCTAACCAAGTCAAGTTATCATTAAGACACTCTTGTCATGATACTTCAAGTTATTCTTACGTGAGCTTTATTACTCAATCCCAAGCTATCATGAGAATCACCATTCCCAATCTATCATAAGATCCACTATTCCCAAGCTATCATTATTAAGCATCCTAGCAACACATGACCAAGCTAAACATGAGAAAACTTACAACTTCCATCCCAAGTTATCACGAGATTCATCACCTCAAGCTATCATGATACCTACCATCTCAAGCTATCAAAATACCTACCATCTCAAACGATCATGAGATTCATCACCTCAAGCTATCATGAGACCTATAATCTCAAGCTATCACACCTTGGTATAGTCTTACCAAGTCAACTAAACAAGAAGATGCTATTCAATACAACTTCCAACTATTCTAATTCAGTATGTATTGGTTTATTTTAGGTTATTAGGTCAACCTAGCATCCATCTACGTGAAAGAACTTTCTTATCCTAACATGTTCATGTCTAAGTGTAGGAGAGAAAAAATTATCGTCACAATCCCTTCATGAAGACTTCACCCCAAAAGCACTAGAATCAATGGCATAACAACCGTATAATCTATTATCAACTTCAATTCTCTCAAGATCTATGTTCAATTTCAAGTTACTTCATTCAATTAGATCATTAGAACGTAAGTCTAGGCATAAATGATAGCAAAGGTTCAATTCTAACTTTACAAGTCAAGATCATCCTAGATCAATTAATCCTAGTTCAATTCATATCTAGGTGATTCAATCATGATCAATTAGCATGTAATACTATTGAATTAAGAAGATCAACTTAGGACCTCCAACTGCATCTAATGACCGAAAATCACCATGATCACCTAAAATTTAATTTTCTACAACCAACCATGAAAACATCACATAATAATCATATGAAGATAAATGAATGCTATACTCTAGATCGGGATCACAATTAAACCTTAGCCACAATGCAATCACAACCTCTCTAGATTGGGGTTCTTTGGATTCACAATTTAGAAATAACTATGGGACTCCATGTATGGAAGAATCCATGGATGAATAAGCTTCACATAACTTATATTATAGCCTTAATCCTAGCTTTGACCCTTTGTGAATTCGTCCTAAGAGAAGCCTCCAGTTTCTCTTCTTCTTTGGTGTTCTTGAGAGAGTTTTGGCAAGGTAGAGGTTTTTATCTTGGATTCTAATGTCTAAGTGGGTCTCTTATTGTTTAAATACTCATAAAATATCTAAAAGCACCTAATTTAACCGCCCATGAATTTATTTGACATGGGGTGAATTTCCCATTCACCCTTCATTAGACAACGTATTGCAGGGAATTGCAATCTCCATCAACGACTTGCAATTGACAGACCGTCGATGGAACGACGGCTCCATCCTGCATGTCAGACCCTAAAAAATTGAGGCTTGATCTCCTATTATAAGTATGGGACTATGACCCTAAATGACATGACGTTCCATGGACGACGGGGCGTCGTTTGTCCATCTTTGGTGGACACTGCCTTGGGAAGTTTTGACCCTCAAATTGTGTCCTCCTCAAGAAACCTTAAGGGGGTCCTTAGGGAGTCGTGCCCGAACGTTTCCATGCCAAATACGTCTGTATAGATGTTAGGAACCTTCCTTATCAATTTGAGCTCTAAACACTACATCAAACCTCATGAAAAATACTAAGGCACGCAAGCACATTCTCAAGGCTAACTTTAGAACGCCTTGGATGTCTTGGACGTTTGACCTCCAAACTCCTCCAAACTTCATATTGCCTCTAAACACTAAAATTCGTCCTTTAAGACCTTCTAAGGTCATGACACACATGTTAGGCTCTATTTGGACCTAATTCATTTTGGGGTCCTTACACTCTTATTTCTTCCAACACTAGGGAAAGATAACTTCTCGGCCATTTTAAACGCATATCATCACTTTTGGTGGAACTTTCCAACCAACAATGCCTAGGTACAGTCTAAGCACTTTCCTCAAATGACAATACTTAAGATAAAACTTAAAAGTCAACTAACCTCTTTAAAGTAGGTCAACATCAATTCTCTTCCTCTCCCTAAAAACTAAGGGGTACATACATCCCTCTAAGTCAACCTTGGAGTAAAATATAAGTCCAACTTATGGAACAAAACCCGTTCTTCCCTTTTTCCAACTCTTAGGATAGGTTCATATTTTAAACTAATCAGCTAGTCATATGTGTTTTCCCATTAACTAGCATAATTCACAATTTCCATACTAGGTTCAACACCCATGTTGCCTTCTTAGGAGTAACCCTATACAAAAGACTAATCCATACAAGGGCAACCTTGAAGCATTACTTGTATAAAAAGGGCAACATTCATCCTTCACTATTTACAACATTTATCCAAAACTTTTCAAGCCTACAACATAACATTATACTATTATTGAACACAACCACATCGTAGCCTATCATTCCAAAAGCACTTCATTCAACCATAACAACTCTTAACATACTTAGAACTACATCACAACATAACTTTTAAATGCAACATCTCAAATCTCATAGGTCACATGTGGCAATAAATGGAATTACATCAAAATATTCCAAATTCACCTTCACATATACTCATCAAGTCACGAAACCATAATAAGCATCAAAACTCACATTTTTACCGTCAATCTTTGAGACATCATCCCTTCCAAACAATCACATCTAAAAGAACACTGGACAAGGAAACATAAGAGAGATCATATATAGTTAATTTCTATGGCATCATATTGAGTTAATCTCTATGCCAAGATTCTACTACACGTGGAATTATGAGACTTTGGACCCTAAACCCACTTTTTATAACCACATGTTTTGATACCAAGTTTTTCAGGACCGGGGAGCACCCCCCTAGAAGTGACACAACTTACTTGACCCCTCGGAGGTCTTGTACAAGCCTTTAGACATTTTCATCACATAAACATAAAAATAAAATTTAAAACTTTTGATATCATAACATAATGCTAAGACATCACTTCAATTACAAAATCATAAGTACGTAGTTAATACACTTAGTCTTGTATTAGAATCTTAGACTCAACATCAATAGAATAAAATAGGGACCACCACCCTTAACAACATAAAAGAATAATCTATAGTATTGCATGAACTTAAATAACATCTTTACATGAATGTCCTGGAATCATAAGGACACACTTGAACTTGGTGATAACTATTGAAGCTCTTCATTCTAGGAAAGATCCTCTAGGCACCACCTACACTTTGTATAAAAAGATGCAGAAGAATGATATTTGTATAAGAATGCACTAAGTATGATAAACATGAAAAAACATGCTTTTGAAGAGAAAATTTAGTTAGAAACCATACATCATGTATTTTAGTAAAACATCATGAACATTTGATACAATAAGCACAATATAGTTCACATACATTATATAAACATGAATACTATTTACACCATCACATAAAGATATATATCACATTAAAGGCACATTCATCATCTTCATTGCAACAACCCTAAAAATGAATAACATAAGAAATGCTTAATGTGTCAAGAATGCCTACGATTAGACCAGGGTTCACACGGATTGATGCACGTAGAACCAGACCTCGAAACCCTTGCTACAACCAAGCCAACTAACTTGGGGAGTTATTTGAGCTTTGAAAGGTTGGTTCCAACCATGTAGGTCTCTCAAATACGAAGATTTACTCGAAGGAGTCTATACCAGACTTAAAAAGAAGAAATCTTAGGTTTGAAAGGTCTAGGGGTAAAATGGTCTTTTACCAGGCTAAGGGTAATATCGTAATTACCCTAATTACATATTTAATTATTTAATTAATAAAGTGTATGGTAAATTTGGGGAGAGAGAGACGAAATTGATCCATTGAAGTGAAGTCTTGCTCCACCCGGGTTCGAACAAAGGTGGGAGCAATGATTTAATGTGATTTTTTTAATTGGTGAATTAATTTAATACATTAATAATTAATGGCTGATTTAAGAAAAAGGAAAATCATATTTTTATTATTAATTATTAATTATTTATTAATTAATGTGTTTTATTTGACTAAGTCTCCTAGTTGACTAAGTCTAAACTACTTCACCTCTTTTAACTCTCTCTCACGCTCATCTCTCTCTCACGTCTCTCTCGTTCTCTTTTCTTTCACGTTTTATCTCTTCCTAAACAACTACAAGAACAGAAAATTTACTAATGTTCTTCACACTTGAAGAACTCACACGAAAATATAAGAAAACAAGCTAAGTGAAACACGTTAGGCAAAGAGAGGATTTTTCCGTCGAAAGTTTTGTGTTGAAACTTGGATTGGACGTGAGTTTTGGAGAAGGTTTGGGTAGAAACTTCAAGGTTTGAACGTCAAAATAAGGTATGGGTTTTCTTCTCTCTTGGTCCCTTTCCCAAGAGACCCCTTAAGGTTCATATTATTCATTCGAAAACTAGGATTATTTCCCGTTGTGCATGCCCCTGTCACTAGCTCCCAATGAATCGTAGGTTGGCTATGATTGCTTGTAGATTTAGGTGTATGTTATGTTTTCGTGATGAATATGATTATGTTTGTGTACTTGAAATCGTATGAAAGACAACCATGTATTCGAAAGTTTGTGCAAGTGTGTGCATGTGCAAATATGTTACTGTGAATGAGGTCTCGGGTTAAGGCTTCAAGTTTGATATTGTTTTGGTTGTCATTTTATGTGCATAAACCTATGTAAATCATGATGTTCATTAAAATGGAAGTGGGGCTGATTTGAGTATCAATATTTTGGCTAAACGAATCCATGAAATACACCCCAAAAAGTGTTAAACGATCCATGAATTTTCCTAAGTTTTCAAGTGGAAATATTGGTGAAAATAAGCTAAGAAAATGACTAAGTTTCCAGCAAAATTATAAGTTTAGTTTAGGCTAAAGTATAGAGGAGTAATCTGGAAATTTAATTGATTTTAAAGGGAAGAGGCCACCAGGATTCGAACCTGTGACCTTACCCGTGTGATACCTTAAACTCGCAAGAAATGAAAAGGGGTCAGGGGGATTTGAAATGGGGTATACTGGCTGAGAAAGGAGAGTGCAAAAATTAAATAAATAAAATGGGACGCGTGGGAATCGAACCCACGACCTCCAGACAGCGAATGAAGTGAAAGAAAAATAAAAGAAAGGAAATGTGAGGCGTGGGAATCAAACCCACGACCTCAAGGCTCTAAAGGAGAAAGGAGAAATAAAAAGAAAATAAAGTGAGGCTGTGGGGGCTCGATCCCACAACCTCACTGCCAACGCATAGCTAAGTCAATTTTTAAATAAAAATAAAATAAGGAGGTTGTTGGGGTTCGAACCCACAACCTCTAAGTCCCTAGCGAAATAAAGAATAAATAAAGAGAGGCTGTGGGGGTTTGATCCCACAACCTCATGGTCTATGCGAATTGGACAAGAAAAAATTTAAATGAAAAAAATAAAAGGGGCTGTGGGGGTTCGATCCCACAACCCTTCGGCCAAATAAGAGTAGAATCGAAGGAAAAAAAAAAGAGAGAATGTTGATGTTGGGGCTCAATCTAGGGTCCCAATGTCATGTGGATTAAAAATAAAATCAAGGAAAAATGTAAGTATTGTCCAAGGGATTCGAACTTGGGTTCCCTTGCCCAAATTTCCGTATTGATACATAAATCATACGTGAATTAAATGTTCAAGAATAATGCCACCTACTTAGATCGAAATCGAGATTTTGGCATACATACAAGATAAATAAGTCTTGTACTACATAATCTTAGGAAGATATGAGTCACTTAACGAATTATGAATGAAGCCTCATGGCTTGTATGTATAGACCCATAAGTCTAGGATACGTTTAAAATTAAGTGAACCTAAGATGTATGTAATGAAATGAAGTAACCCTAGGAGGGTTAAGTACGAGTGTAAAATACACTAAATGGCCAAGTGCATTGGCATACGATGAAATGATTATTATGTAATGAAATGATGAAACCCTAGAAGGGTTAAGTAAGAGTGTGACACACACAAATGGCCAAGTGCATTGACATATAATGAAATGAACATTCACGTAAAATGGGGTGAGTAATTATGAAGAGCAATTGTGCTAATGTTAATGAATGTGGTGACAACATGCTATGAGGCTAATGGAAAAGATGAGAACAATCTCAAATGAGCCTAAGTAATTGTTACCAAAACGTACTCACCTACGAGAGTGTAAAGTTAATAAAGAGACCAGTCTCTATGAAACTCTAATAAAAGTATTGAGATTAACACACTTAATACTAATGATGAGATGAGAAATCATCTATTGAGCTATGATGTCCTCATACTAGAAGCCAGCTTCCATGACGTATGAGTTAAATGTAATGGAACTTTATACTGAGCACCGATAGACTAGCTATGAGCAGTGATGCCTTCTTTAGAGAAGGGCGGAGGTTCACGTAACTCTCATGAGATGAGACTATGCGGCTTGCCGGGTATGGGTCTCCTAATATCTCCTGGTCTTCGAACCTATACTGACAATATAGGGATCTGGCGGTGTGAAATTCCCATGTACGCTAGCATGTTTTGGGTCACTTTGGCCGGTGATTCCACCTCTTTTCGGTGTGGGGGAGACACTGGATTTCATGATGCTCACATGATCTATGTCGATTAAAGTTAAAGTTCCTAATGAATGTATGAGGCCAGCCTCAAATGATGCACATAATGAAATGAATGATACCAAAGGTGTTAGGATAGGATAATCAAGAGGTGAGCTATACTCAAGTAATGACAATAGGTTATTCTCTATCATTGCACAGCAAACCCGATGAAAGTCTTAAACTACATCCTAGGTATAGCTGGTGTTCACACTAGCCTATGAACGAAATGAAATGAAGTACGTATGAATGAATGAAGCAGACTCTATGTTTGCTAGTGAAGACTCCCTAGTTGAGGTCCCAAATGTTGAGCCCTTATTTTGGAAAATCTTAATGTCAAGTCCATGATTCGAAGGTCTCATGGCATATGAATGAATGTTATAAAAGATGTTATGTGCTATATGCTATATGATATGTGATATGTGTAAGATGTTATGTGCTGTGTGCAATATGATAAGTATGACGATTCATATTACTCTCATGGCATGAATTTTCTAATCCAAATTTGGAAAGCTCACTGACTTTCCTAATCCAAATTTTAAAAGCTCACTGACTTTCCAAATCCAAATTTGGAAAGTTCACTAACTTTCCTAATCCCAATTTGGCAAGTCCACTGACTTGACTTTCCATAATCATATTGTTAGGAAAGAGCTATCCTTTCTCATGCATGTCCTTGGTGTGTGCTTTCATATACCCATACTTAGTGCAAGTGTGTACTAATACCATACAACTCTATATTTTTAGGTGCAGGCACAGGTGGACGCTATAGCTTACAGGTTGAAGTTGTAGCTATCCGGACGTGGAGCTTTCATTCGGACTTGGTAGGCCCTCATGCTTTCGAGGATGTCTACCGTTACTATCTAGCTTAGATGTAGGCTTTATCTAGTGGAACACGTTCCACTAGTGTTTCTTTTCATTTTTATTTTAGACATTGTATTGGTGCCATTTTGGCAATTATACATTTATTACATTATTGCACTGTTTCTTTCATTTGATTATCTCTATATTAGATGGTTGATTTTTGAACGCCCATGATGTTAAGTTTAAAATGTTTAGCATGCAATAAGAAAACAAAAAGTTAAAAATTTCCGCTAAAATTAACCTAGATGGAGTAAGAATGACGTATGTAGGCTTGTCTGCGACCTCTGAGAGGTCAACGACGCCGGTCTCGTCTGGGGTCTAGATTCCGGTCGTGACAAAGTTGGTATCATAGCACTAGGTTAAATTCCAAGAATAATGAGTTCACATCAACCACATTGAGTAGTTTCTAAGTCATGGTAGTGAAGTGTACCACTATCCTGAATTAGAGACTGCATGATGCGTAGAAAATTTCCCTTCTTCTAATCTTATCGTGCTTTTCCTAATGTATAATTTATTGGTGTTATGAGCGTTTCTAACATAAACCTTTGTTGTTTTCAGATAATGAATACTAGGAGAACCATTGGTCAGAGGAGAGGAGGTGCAGCTGCTGGGGACAATCAGGTTCCACCCCAGGCTCCAACTGAAGGAGTGGCTATGCCGATTAACCCAGATGGGTTGACTGATGCGGAGGTGCGGGCATCCCTGGACCAGATGGCACAGACCATCACTATACAGGCCCAGGCTATGACTGCCCAGGTCAACCGACAGGATGTTCAGAGGGAGAACCCACCGGTTCGTAGCATGGCTGACATATTGAGAGACTTCACGAGGATGAATCCTCCTATTTTCACAAGGTCTAAGACTTCAGAGGACCCCCAGGAGTTTGTGGATGAGGTGCATAAGATTTTGGTGGCTATGGGGGCCAAATATATTGAGAAGGCTGAGCTGGATTCCTATCAGCTCAAGGATGTTGCACAGACTTGGTGCAAGATGTGGCAGGATAGCCGAGCTTTGGGCGGAGTTCCGATCACTTGGGAGCTATTTAAGACAGCCTTCCTAGAGAGATTCTTTCCTAGAGAGATGAGAGAGGCAAAGGTTGAGGAGTTTATCAACCTTAAGCAAGGATCTATGACAGTCATGGAGTATTCCCTGAAGTTTGTTAAACTATCCAGGTACGCTATTTTCCTTAGTATCTAACAAGGATGAGATGAGTACTAAAGTTTGTTAAATTATCCAGGTATGCTACTTCCCTTGTATCTAATAGAAGGGATGAGATGAGCAGGTTCCTCACAGGAATCAACGGAGATCTGGAAGAGGAGTGTCAGTCTGTAATGCTCCGTGATAACATGGACCTTTCCAGGTTGATGGTGCATGTCCAGCAGGTAGAGGACAGCTGCAAGAAGAGGGGAGTTCGTGATGCTAGGAGGCCTAAGCCTCAAGATTAGTCAGGTCCCAGCCATGGAGGCCACATAAACAATTTTGGCGTCCGTGAGCAGCCCAGGTTCAAGAAGGGGCAACAGAGTTTTGGGAACTCTAATTCTCAGAGGAGTACAGCACCTAGAGGAGGCAGACCTGAGCCCAAGAAAGGCAAAGGAGGTGAGATGCAGCGTCCCAAAAAGAACTGTGCTATGTGTGGTCGTGCTCAAAGTGGAGAGTGCAGACAGGGAACTAATGCCTGCTTTGGTTGTGGTAAGAGTGGGCACATGGTTAGAGACTGCCCACAGAACAGAGGTCAGGCTGGAGGTAAAGCTTAGCCTAGGCCTAATCCATAGGTGCAGCAGCAACCGAGCCTCCTAAGAGGAACAGGTTCTATGCCTTGAAGGGCAGGGAGGAGCAGGAGAAGTCTGCTGATGTGGTCACCAGGTATGCTGCAAGTATTCTCAACTTCTGTTTACGCTTTACTTAATCCAGGGTCTACGCTTTCCTTTGTAACTCCTTTGCTTGCTCTCACTTTTGAGATATTGCCTGAAGTTCTGCATGATCCTATAGTGGTTAGTACACCTTTAGGAGAAAATGTAACAACTGATAGAGTATACAAGGATTGCCCAATAGTTGTAAGTGGTAAGACTATGTGTGCAGACTTGGTTGAGTTACCCATGCATGATTTTGATATTATTCTTGGCATAGACTGGCTTCACAGTTGTTATGCTTGTTTGGATTGTCGTAGTAGACTGGTGAGATTTCGTTTCCCTGATGAAGAGGAGCTAGTCTGGGAGGGGTACAACTCGAGTCATCCTAATCCCTTGATTTCGAACCTTAAGGCCAATAAAATGATGTCCAAGGGGTTATTGTGTCATCTTGTGAGTGTTAATGATTTAGATCATGACATCCCTTTCATAGACTCAGTGCCTGTACTGAATGAGTTCCTAGATGTATTTCCTGATGATTTGCCTGGAGTTCCTCCCCCTCGAGAGATTGATTTTGGTATCGACTTATAACCCGATACTAAACCAATTTCAATTCCTCCCTAGAGAATGGCTCCAGCTGAACTCAAGGAGTTGAAGCTGCAGTTAAAAGATCTCACCGATAAGGGTTTCATTCAGTCGAGCATATCCCCTTGGGGCGCTCCAGTGTTGTTTGTGAAAAAGTAGGATAGAACCTTTAGAATGTGTATCGATTATCGGCAGCTCAACAAAGTCACTATAATGAATAAGTATCCACTCCCCAGAATATATGATTTGTTCGATCAGCTCCAAGGGTCTAGTTTCTTCTATAAGATTGATCTTCGTTCAAGGTATCATCAGCTTAGAGTTAGGGATGGAGATATCCCAAAGACACCTTTTCGTACCCGTTATGGTTATAATTAGTTCTTAGTCATGTCATTTGGTCTCACTAATGCACCAGCTGCATTTATGGACCTCATGAACTGAGTCTTCCATGAATACCTTGATTCTTTCGTCATAGTATTCATTGATGACATCCTCATCCACTCTAGGACCAAGGAAGAGAATGAAGAGCATTTGAGACTAACCTTGCAGGTACTTAGACAACATTAGTTGTATGCCAAATTCAACAAGTGTGAATTCTAGCTTCGATCAGTGACCTTCCTGGGTCATGTTGTATCCGATCAGGGCGTGGAGGTGGATCCCAGAAAGACTGAGGCTGTGAAGAACTGGCCGAAGCCTCTTACTCCCACTTACATCCGTATCTTTCTGGGATTGGCTGGTTACTACCGCAGGTTCGTGGAGGGCTATTCTTCCATTGCTACCCTACTACAGCTTTGACTAAGAAGAAATCCAAGTTTGAATTGACGGAGACTTATGAGAAGAGTTTCCAGGAGCTCAAGGACAGACTCACTTCAGCCCCGGTGCTTACCTTGACTAAGTGTGGTGAGAATTACACTATTTTTTGTGATGCATCTAGGGTTGGTTTGGGTTTTTTTCTTATGCAGGTTGCTAAGGTGATAGCTTATACGTCCAGACAGCTCAAGGTTCATGAGAAGAATTATCCCACTCATGACTTGGAGTTGGCAGCTGTGGTGTTTGTACTGAAGCTGTGGAGGCACTACTTGTATGGAGTGCATGTGGATGTGTTCACAGACCACAAGAGTCTCCAATACGTGTTCACACAAAGTGAGTTGAATCTACGTCAGCGGAGATGGTTGGATATGTTGAAGGATTACGACATGAATGTTCACTACCATCCAGGTAAGGCTAATGTTGTAGCTCATGCTTTGAGCAGGATGAGCATGGGAAGTACAACCCACGTTGAGGATGATAAGAAGGAGTTGGAAAAAGATGTACATTGATTGGCCAGACTGGGTGTACGATTGGTTGACTCTACTAGTGGGGTGTTTCAGTTCATCCTAGTACTGAATCATCCTTGGTAGTTGAAGTCAAGAAGGGTCAGCATCTCGATCCTGTGTTGATGGAGCTGAAGGACTCAGTGTTGATAAAGATGATAAGTCTTTCGCTTTGTGAGGTGATGGCATACTTAGGTATCAGGATAGGCTGTGTGTACCAGATGTGGATGATTTGCGGACCAGGATTGTTGCAGAGGCCCATGGTTCCAGATATTCCATACATCCAGGTTCCACCAAGATGTATCATGATTTTAAGCATATTTATTGGTGGGATGGCATGAAGAAGGACATTGCAGAATATGTTGCCAAGTGTCCTAATTGTCATCAGGTTAAGGCAGAACATCTTAAGCCTGGCTGTCTTACTCAGATTATTGAGGTTCCAACTTGGAAGTGGGAGTCCATTAATATGGACTTCGTGGTTGGTCTTCCGAGGACTAGGAGACAGCATGACTCCATATGGGTTATTGTGGAGAGGATGACTAAGTCTGCCCACTTTATCCCTGTGAAGTCTACTTACAGAGCCGAGGATTATGCGAGACTCTACATTAATGAGATTATGAGATGGGATGGGATTCCTTTGTCTATCATTTCAGATAAAGGAGCTCAGTTTACTTCACATTGCTGGAGATCTTTCCAGAAGAGCTTGGGCACGCAGGTAAAGCTTAGTACTGCCTTTCATCCTCAGACTGATGGGCAGGCAGAGCGCACCATTCAGACATTGGAGGACATGTTGAGAGCGTGTGTGATTGACTTCAAGGGAAGCTGGGATGACCATCTGCCTTTGATAGAGTTCTCGTATAATAATAGCTATCACTCCAGCATTGGGATGGCACCGTTTGAGGCACTGTATTGTAGGAGGTGTAGATCTCCAGTTGGGTGGTTCGAGGTTAGAGAGTCATCCATTTTGGTTCCAGAGATCATTCATGAGACCTTAGAGAAGGTCAGAGTGATTAGGGACAGGTTGGCTACTGCTTACAGTCGGCAGAAGTCATATGAAGATAACATAAAATGGCCCTTAAAGTTTGATGTTGGTGACCAGGTCTATCTGAAGATATCACCTATGAAGGGGGTGATGAGGTTTGGCAGGAAGGGGAAGTTGAGTCCGAGGTATGTTGGGCCATACGAGATCCTATAGCGTGTGGGTGAGGTGGCCTATGAGTTGGCATTGCCTGCGGAGCTGCTGTCCATCCAGTCTTTCATGTATCCATGTTAAAGAAGTGCCTAGGTGATCAAGCATCGATTCTACCTGTGGAAGGTTTGGGGGTCGATGAAGACTTTTCCTATGAGGAGGTACCTGTTTAGATCTTAGACAGACAGATCAAGCGGCTGCTGAACAAAGAGATTGCCACAGTGAAGGTATTGTGGAGAAATCATCTTGTTGAGGGTGCTACGTGGGAGGCTGAGGCCGACATGAGATCCCGTTACCCTCATCTTTTCAGCTCTTGAGTTTAGACTTCCTATTCTTAAGTCTAAGTATCCTTATCTCTCCATATTTATTGCTATTGCTTGACTGTGCATAGTGATTATGTTATGATCTGACTGGCATTACGCTAGATAGTAGTAGTGTCATTCGGGGATGAATGTTCCTAAGGGGGGGATAATGTAACAACCCTAAAAATGAATAAGATAAGAAATGCTTAATGTGTCAAGAATGCCTACGATTAGACCAGGGTTCACACAGATTGATGCGTGTAGAACCAGACATCGGAACCCTTGATACAGCCAAGCCAACTAACTTGGGGAGTTAGTTGAGCTTGTAAAGTTTTGGTCCAACCATGTAGGGCTCTCGAATACGAAGATTTACTCGAAGGTGTCTTTACCGAACTTAAAAAGAAGAAAACAAATAGCGAGTCATCAAGAGCAGGAAGTACGAGCCAATCAAGTCCTCCTTGACAGCCTTGTAAACAGAGTTGAAGGAATCATCTAGGCGCATGCAGGTTTGGGACGGATGTTTGTTTTTGGTGTGGCACACCAGGGCATATGATGAGAAAATGCCCTCATAGGGGCGTGGGTGGTGTTGCACAGTTGACTAGATTAGTGGTTGCATCGACCTTATCAACACCTTGTTTAGGAAGGAGACTACAGATGCCTACAGGTCATGGTAGAGGAGCTAGGGGAGAAGCTAGTTCTAGTGGAGGTCAGAATCGCACATATGCACTAGAAGATTGACAGAATTTAGAAGCCTCGCCAGATGTGGTTACAGGTACATTGTCCATCTTTTCACATATTGTATATGCATTAATTGATCCGGGGTCTACACTATCATATGTTACACCATTGATTGCTGTAAAGTTCAAAAGAACACCAGAATTATTAGTGAAGCCATTCGAAGTGTCTACACTGATTGGTGAGTCTATTATAGCTAGAAGGGTTTATCGTAATTGCATTGTAACTGTTTGTGATCGCGATACATTGGCTGACCTTATTGAGCTATACATGGTAATTTTTGATGTTATAATAAGTATGGATTGGTTAGCTTCTTGTTATTCCATGGTAGATTTCCGAACTAAGATAGTGCATTTTTAGTTTCCAAAAGAGGTAGTCCTCGAATGGAAAGGTAATATTGGGGTTCGAAGAGGTAAATTTATTTCTTATCTTAAGGCAAAGAAGATGATTTCCAAAGGATACATATGCCATCTGGTTAGAGTGAAAAATGTCGATGCGGAGTCACCAACCCTTCAATCCATTCTTGTGGTAAATGAATTTCCAGATGTGTTTCCTGAAGATCTTCCAGGTTTGCCTCCAGAACGATAAGTAGAGTTTGCTATTGATGTGCTTCCAGATACTCAACCTATCTCAATTCCTCCTTATAGAATGGCTCATGTAAGACCTCGAAAATGACTTAGGGTAATTATAGCCTAACTTGTTGGTAATGGTGGTATAAGGTCCTAATTTGGTCTATTATATGGTATAGAGGCAGTAGTTAAAGTATTAGGTGCATTGGAAGTCAAACGTTAAGGGACGACTAAGACGTTCGACGACTAAGTCACCTAAGTGCCTCATATGTGGTCCTATGTGTTTATGTGTGATTCATGAGGTTTTAAGGCTCTTAAATGAGTTTAAAAGGTGTATAAAGTCAGTGTGTCAAGTTTCGACAAGTTTGGAGGTCAAACGCTCAAGAACGTTCATGACGTTCGAAAGATGTGCCTCGAAACGACCTTGTGTGTCTAGTCATGTTTCATCGAGTTTTACGTGTTCGTTTTTGATGAAATTCATGTGATAGGTCCTAAACTTGTATACGGTCATGTTTGGGTTGTAAACGTCCGGGAAAACATCCCCAAGGACCAACCATGGGTCCTTGAGGAAGGATCCAAACTTTACGTCAAGACTGTCCCAGGCAGCCCCCAAATGACGGAGGCATCGACAGCTCGTGGGCCAATCGACACCCCGTTGATGGGTGTCGTCGGTGTATAATTAGTCTTGGTTGAGAAGGGAACCTTGACAAGTCTCTGAACCAACTAACGGAAGGACAGGACGGTCCGTTTGTGGACAAACGGTCCGTCGACTGCCAACCATTGGTGGACTATTTTTCCTGCACAGCCTAACTGTTAAGTGAGGGGTGAAATGGGAATTTCACCCCACTTCCAAATAGATGGTTTGGCGGTTCCTAAGGGGTATATTGGGTATTTTAAAGGTGTTTATAAGTCATTAACACTTAGAAGATTTCATCTTCCGAAAACAAAACCCCAAAATCCCTTAAGAATTCCCAAAGACTCCATTGAAGTCCTAAGTCAAGGAAGAGCTTGGTGTGACGAATTGAGTGGAGATTCCTCCTCAAAGTAAAAATTAGCTTCATTGAGGTATGACTTTTGATCCTTGAAACTCTTTTCATCAAGGAGCCCAACTTCAAAGATGTTTTCTAAAGTTTTCAAAGATGAATTGTCCAATTTCGTGATTCTACCATGGGTTCTTGCATTAATGATTTTTAATCATTGAATAGTGATTGAATTATTGTTATTTAGATAATTGTAAATTAATCTACCTACGAACCCATGAGTTTGATGAACCCTAGATTTTAACTACTTTATGGGTTACTTGATATTGGTCTAATGTTGATGAATTCATGTGTAGTTTCTTATGGGCTTTCTAATGGTGTAAGAATTGTATTCAATTGTTATCTAATTGATATTAGAATGTTGAATCTATGTTTAATTGGCTTAGATTTCATTGATTAATCACAATTGTGTATTGAATTGGTGTTCATGGCCATGGGTAAGGGCCTTATGATGTTGAATTTGGTGATTGGGTATTGGCTTGAAGTGTTGAGGATGAAGAGGTGGTACGCTGCCCTAATTCCTTTATTTTAATGTTAATTAGATCAATTATGTTATGATTGGTTTGGTCCACCTTTGGTGGCGGTGTTATGTGAATTGATGTGGCCTTGTCGGCGTTATTTTAAGTATATTGATGATCATGGCCTTGTTGGCACTACTTGAAGTTTTATGGCTATTTGTGTAGTTGATTTGGTGATGTATGTTCATATCTACTTATATATGAAAGTATGTGTTAAACTATTGATACTATTTAGGTAATCATGTTATGCTATGACTATGTGTTAAGTGTGTAGTCTTAGAGTTGATACGTGGTTTTTCCTAACTTGGGCTATATGAGTCTATACTGTTTATATTAATGATGTTAAGGTAATGAATAGTTTGACTAGATGATGTTAAGGGTCATTCCTAAGTGTCTAAAGAAAGATAGGCTATATGTATTAAATGGAAGTATGTTGTGTCTTGTTTAGGTAGACTTGTGTCCCTTACTTGATGCTTATGTGAATATGTGATGTCTTGACTTAGGAACCTAAAGGGTCTTAGTCTTGAATAAATGAATATAGGTGAGACCTTGAATGATGATAAGAGGGTCCTTTATGTGCAACCTTGAACCAAGTGGTAAGGTTATGAAACTTGAAGTCAAAAGACGTAATGTTATCCTTATTGAAATGAATGATGGACTTAAGGTTGATTGGATGGAATGGCATCACATAAATCCTTAGGGAAGTCATGATGAGATTCTTGTTGCCATAGTGAGATATCCCTAGCGGACCTTGCTTTGGTAGGGTGAATGTATTTGGGTCATGAACTTGATATGGGACCCATTTGTATGAACCTTAATGTGACTTAATCTATGAGAACAAAGGCTAGCACCGAGTGAGTATGGTAAGGGAAGTAGTTCTAGTTAAAGAGTGAGACTAGAATACAAAGAATCCCTTCATATTTACTTAACCATGTGCCTACATGGGATGTGTCTAAGTTCTACCATTGGCAAGTAGAACAACCTCATCGGAGTAGGATAGAACTCCGGATTCCATGCTTTGCTACCATGGTCTATGTCGGTTATTGCCTATTATAATCATATGAGATATATATTAGCATTAGAGAAGTTCTATGAGGTTTAGGTGATGGTATGAGACGCTATCTAGACATTGCACAATAGGCTTTGAAGGTGTTAGTAAGAGTCCATAGGTCTTGTCCAAGACAATTATTTGAATGTCCTTTATGTTATGTATGTCTCTTAAATGAACTAATGAACTAGTGATTTAATGCTATAAAGTATGTAAATGAATAAGTACCTAACCTAAAGTGATTTAAGGATTCTTTAGTTAAATTGTGAAGAGGGCATAAAGGATGATCTCTTCATGTCTTATATATGTAAGTCTTGAGAATGAATCTAGTTAGGGAAGTTGCTTGTTATGTTTGACATGATATAAACTTAGGAAAGTCTTAAGGACTATTTAGGTAATCTTGAAGAGGTCAATCATGGACGTTATCTTCTTGATTTACTTAAGTAGGTCTTTTGATAGCCTTGGTAGGGGAGATTGTCATATTATGCATGCCTTGTATGTTGGTGTATTGTAGGTGTGTATGTGTCTCATTATGAGTAATCTTAAGGATCGTTTAGGCACATCTAGAGAGTGTGTATGGGTGGTCTCTCTTTAGGTGACTTAAGTGAATCTTAGGATAGCTTTGTTGAGAAGACTACATGCTAGGGAGTGTCTTAAATGGAGTAAAGAAGCTTCGCTGTAACAGTACATGAATTCATTGTACAATGAAGGGAGGTTACTGTGAAGTGACCTCAAAAAATGTATTAAATTGGCTAAATATTTTCTTATGTGATTCTAAGTTGCTAAATGTTGTTCTTATGATGATAATATGATTTCCAAATGAAAAGATGCATATTTTCAATAAATGTCCGTTTCATGATTTTTTATGCATAAGCCATACATAGTACATGTGGTTGTACTAATTCCATGCTTTATTTCTATCTATATAGTTGTTGGTAGGTGAAGAGCTTTGGGAAGAAGACTTGGACTAGGAGATCGTTCAATAAGAGTTTGAAGTATGTCCTCACTTGACTCGAGGGCATATATGTCTTTTATGTTTTCGTATTGAAGTATTGTAATAGATTTAATAGTAATATGTTTTGTAATTCGTATGGGCCGTGTCCCAAGTATTCTTGTGTCTTAAGATGATGAGATTTAGACTTAGTATTTCCTATTACTACATATATGAAAGAGTTTTAAGACTATGTTATTGTGTTTATGAAAAGTTTTAATTCCGCACTATTTTTCATTATGCATATGCCATGAATGGTATGATAGGCTTGTATGAGACCTCTGAGAGGTCGAATACGCTGGTCACAATCAAAGATTGCACCCTAACTTCTAGGGTGTGGTTTTGGGATGTGACAGCTCCGGCAGAATTACGGGAGTTAAAGGAGCAATTAAAAGACTTATTAGAAAAAGGATTCATAAGGTCTAGTGTGTCCCCATGGGGAGCACCAGTTTTATTTGTACGCAAAAAGGATGGCTCGTTAAGAATGTGTATCGACTACCGGCAGTTGAATAAAGTAACGATTAAGAACAAATATCCCCTCGCTAGAATTAATGATTTGTTTGATCAATTATTACAAGGTGCTAGGTGTTTTTCGAAGATCGACCTGAGGTCAGGTTATCACCAAGTGAGGGTCAAGGACAAAGATATACCTAAGACAGCTTTCCGAACACGCTATGGTCATTTTGAGTTCTTAGTCATCTCATTCGGGCTAACAAATACACCACCAACTTTTATAGATTTGATGAATAGGGTGTTCAAGACATTTTTAGATGTGTTAGTGATAGTGTTCATAGATGACATTTTTGTGTATTCAAGATCGTAAGAGGATCGTGCTAATCACGTGAGGCAAGTTTTACAAATTCTCCGTGATCGTAAATTGTATGCAAAGTTCTCTAAATGTGAGTTCTGGTTGAAATTTGTGGCATTCCTAAGTCATATTGTATCCAATGAAGGAATAAGGGTTGATAACCAGAAGATAGAAGTCGTGAAAAACTGGCCAAGACCTACAACGCCTATGGAGATCCGTAGTTTTCTTGGATTGACACGTTATTACAGAAGGTTTGTTCAAGGATTCTCTTCCATTTCTTCACCCATAACAAATCTAACACACAAAGAAACCAAGTTTCAGTATAGTGATGAGTGTGAAAGGAGCTTACAAGAGCTGAGGAGTACATTAACTTCTACACCTGTATTGGTACTTCCAGAAGGCACGAAAGGCAATGAAGTGTATTGTGATGCTTCGGGAGTGGGCTTAGGTTGTGTATTGATGCATCATGGTAAAGATTATAGCTTATGACTCAAGGCAGCTGCGGCCACATGAGAAACATTATCCAACACATAATCTAGAGCTAGCAGCAATTGTGTTTGCTTTTAAGATATGGCGCCACTACTTTTATGGAGTTCATGTTGACATAAACACTGATCACAAAAGCCTGCAATATATATTTAAGCAAAAGGACTTAAATCTGAGGAAGCGAAGGTGTCTGGAGCTATTAATAGATTATGACATTGACATCCTATATCATCCCGGTAAAGGAAATGTAGTAGTTGATGCTTTAAGCCGTAAAATAATGGCAAACACTTATGGTAAGTCTGTGGAAACACAAGGAATGACTATGGATATGTTCCAACTAGCGAACTTGGGTATTCACCTTCTTGAATCTCAAGAAGAAGGGGTTATTGTGCAAAATGCGGCAGATTTCTCATTAGTAGTGGAGTGAAAGAGAAGCAGTACACTGATCCAATTCTTTTACAACTTAAAGAGAATGTACTACATGGTATGACAAATCATTTGAGCTTACACAAGACGGAGTACTTCGATGTCAAAACAGATTGTGTGTACCTAATGTAGATGAACTAAGAAAGAGGATCATGATGGAATCACATCATTCAAGATACTCTGTTCATCCGTGGTCAACTAAAATGTATCATGACTTGAAAGAAATGTATTGGTGGGGGAAAATGAAGAAGAACATTGCAGAATTCGTGGATCAGTGTCCAAATTGTCAATAGCTAAAAGTAGAACACCAAAAGCCCAGAGGTTACATGCAGCGTATAGAACTTCCAATTGACATTATCAACATGGATTTTGTCACTGGTTTGCCTCGCTCATTCCGAAAGTTTAACTCCATATGGGTAATAGTTGACAGACTTACCAAAGCAGCGCACTTCTTGCCGGTGAAGACTACTTATACAGCGGAAGAGTGTGCGAGGTTGTACATTAAAGAGATAGTTCGACTACATGGAGTGCCAATCTCTATAATATCTTATATATGAGCTCAATTCACTGAAATTTTTTGGAAGTCATTTCAAAAGAGTTTGGGAACACAAGTGAATTTAAGTACAACCTTTCACCTTAAAACAGATGGCCAGACAGAACGTACAATTCAGACACTTGAGGATATGATGCGAGCTTATATATTAGATTTCACGGGTAGCTGGGATGATCAACTACCACTTATTGAATTCGCTTATAACAATAACTATCATTCGAGCATTAAAATGGCACCTTATGAAGCTTTATATGGTCGAAAGTAAAAATCACCAATTGGCTTGTTCGAAACAGGTGAAACTGCCTTATTTGGGACAGATCTTGTTCATCAAGCTATGGAAAAAGTCAAAGTGATAGAACAGCGACTAAAAACAGCTCAAAGTCAACATAAATCATATGTTGATATTAGAAGGAGAGGATTAAAATTTTCTATAGGGGATTGGGTGTTCTTGAAGGTGTCTCCAATGAAAGGGGTAATGAGGTTTGGTAAAAAAAGAAAGTTGAGTCCACGCTATATAGGGTCATATAAGATTTTTCAAAAAGTAGGCCAAGTAGCATATGAGTTGGAGCTACCACAAGAGCTTTCATCAGTTCATTCGGTGTTTCATGTCTCAATGCTTCGAAAATGCATAGGTGACCCATCTCGTATTACTCTTACTGAATATGTACAAGTTACGGAAGATCTCACTTATGAAGAAGTACCCATTGCTATTATGGATCAACAAGCTAGGAAGTTAGGAAATAAAGAAGTAGCATCTCTAAAAGTACTATGGAGAAACCAACAAGTAGAAGAAGTTACATGGGAAGCGGAAGAAGCAATAAAATTGAAGTATCCTCACCTCTTCCAGACTGGCGAGAAAGATCAAAATGTTAGTGGAGGCGTTGACAAGTAAGTATAAGTCTATATGTTCAATGTGATTAAGGGGGGAGGGATGTAACAACCTTGATAACATTCGAGGACGAATGTTTTAAGGGATGGACAACCTTGCTAACATTCGAGGATGAATGTTTTAAGGGAGGAGGGATGTAACGGCCTGTATTATGTATATGATAGTTCTATTCATGTTATACTTGACATAGACTTATAGTGTAGGTGAGGGATCATGTTTCTTATAGGATTAGTGTTGGTTTAAACTAGCTCAGAAGGTGATGTAACGCCTTGCACATTTCAGCATGTGTATTGCAAGGTAACTCTGACGGAAAGTATTTAAGTAGATATAGTAAGGTGGTAACTGATCTTAAAGTTAATAGTTAAGTGCTAAGTTGAAGAAAAAGGGATTAACATTCAGAAATTGAAATAAAATAATTGAGTTGCTTGCTTGGCTTAATTAAGGTAGCAGCTGCATCACCTACTTGAGCTATAACATAGTTAAAGGGCCCAAGTTTTATGGACCAAATTTAGGCTTATATTAATGGGCTCACTTGAAGCCCAAACCTATTAAATGAAAATAAAAATGAAAGAAAACTCAGCAGCCAAATCTGCCAATTGGCCTAATATGGATAAAGCCCAAGTGAAAGCAAGTAGATGCATCACCTAGTTTGACCTTTTGAGCTGCTTGATGCACATAAGAAGGTGCATCACCTACTTGATCAATTAGTGGCTCAAAATGGACCAAAAGAAAGGAGGTTCTAGAGGATATTTTTGTGGTTAATAAAGATCCATATAAATCTAATATGAGCTAATCTTTTCACTCATTTTAACACATACGAATAAGAATTAACTCCAGCTCTCTCTCTTTTCTCTTAAAAATTAAACCAACATCTTTAAAGTTCTTCTAGGGTTCTTGAAAAAAAACTTCAGATCTGCAAACAAAGGTAAGTGAAAACTCATGGATTTAGCTTAATTCTCCCATGGATGATTAGGAAAACATGTTACTCATGCTATAATATAAGTACAAAGGCAGAATATTTTAAGCAGACACTGCTCACTTCCTTAGTTATTAAAATACCTTTCTCTTCTTCTTTGGTTTAAGTGTGAAGGGATGCTGAAATTCTAAAAGAATTCAAGTTAAAAGGAGGAGTTGCAGAAATTGAGGTAAGGTCACTGCTCCATTTTTGTCTTCCTTATGTATGAGTTGAATGAGCAATTAGTGGTGTGCAGTCATGAAGAACTCAAGGGGTGGTGAGTTCAATAATTGGTTGTATGATAAAGAATATTTGGGGTTGTTCTATGTTTATTACTGTTGGCGCAGCTTGGTTGATCTTCGGGAAATGATGTATAATGTATGTGTTAGACAGAGAATGAGGGTGTGGTGATACACATTATGTTAAGGGTATGGGCTCATTATATGTAAAAGTTAGATACTATTTTACGAGGCTCACGGTGTGATGGCTGCTAATTTTAGCTTACGATGACTTAAATTGTAGATTAAAACCAAAAAGGGGAGGCTGAATCGTGATAGTATATCAGTCAGAGGATAAGGTATGTAAGGCTATTCGATTCCATATTTCTTGGCATGAAATCTGACACCTGTAATTAATATCAATGAAGTGAATCTCCTAAGTTCTATTCCTAGTAAAGGAAATAATGACAGTGTATTAACTCCAAATAGCTAATTATATTTCCCCCGCTCCTAAGTTCATATAACTACTTCATTATATGTTCACTAAGACTACCTTTTGGGGCCATTTTGGGATTTGGCTAAGTAGCAAACCACGAGCACCATTGACAGCTCGTCTTTTGGTTCGTCAATGCTCACTGTGAATTTAAAGCTTTTAGGGTCAAATGTTAGGGTCCTCTTCAAGGACCCTTAGGGTGGTCCTTGGGGAGTTGTACCCGAATGTTTCGACCCTATACACACTCTAACATGTATTCTAAATCTTTTTTTTTACCATATTTGACTTAATTCCGACTCTCTAAATCCCTTGAAACACACCATGGCACACTACTTGATTTTCACAAGGCTCCGAGCATCGCGGTTGTTTCTTGATGTTTTTATTCTAATACTTCCTAATTAATTTTATTACCTTTATTTAAGCTTATAAACACTGTTTTAAGGCTTAGTTCATCAAGTGAGGCTCTAGACTAAGTCATGGAACTTCCGGAGTGTTACATTATTTCACCCTTAGGAACATTCATCCCCGAATGACACCTAAAACTTTTTATTGGGAGAGAAGGAGAATCAATATTAGCAGCCCAACCAACAACAACAACATAAATCATATTTAGTCTTAGCTCATAGAAGTACTTCTCAACTCCATTCAACACATGAACATAGCATTACACATAGCAACTCAATTCACAATTTTCCACATATAAGAGCTCAACACTTATATCATATAATGAGGAACTACCTTCTCAATATCAACATGAACATAAAAAGTTACCATGCAATTCTTCTATCAAGCAACATTAAAGTATGATCACTACAATCTTATGGAAACAATTATACACAACACATATGAGTGCAAATTAAACATGAGAGAATTTTTCTTGAAAACTCATTTTTAACATGAACCTTTACAAGATATGCACATACTTTGAAATAAGCCAACTTCACATCATTCAAAATTTTATTTTAAGAGGAACTACTAACCTCAACTTTGACTAGTAGTAAGAGGAAAGAGATGAGGGTAGCTGTACTTCATGCCGGCCTCGGCCTCCCATGTTGCACCCTCAACCAGATTGTTTCTCCATAAGGCTTTTACAGAGACAACCTCTTTGTCCCTCAACTTTTTGACTTGACGATCTAGGATCTCAATCAGTATCTCTTCGTAAGAAAGGTTCTAATTCACCCCAACCCTTCAATAGGGAGAATAGATACGGCTTTGCCTATGCATTTCTTAAGCATAGAGACATGAAATAGCGGGTGAACCGGGGCTAATTCACTTGGTAATTTCAACTAATAAGCAAATTTCCCGACCCGCTTCAATATTTCATAAGGGCCCACATACTGGGGACTAAGCTTCTCCTTTTTACCAAATCTCATCACCCCTTCATTGGGTGAAATCTTCAAGTAGACCCAATCACATATTTCAAACTCAAGGTTGTTTCTTCTATTTTTGGCATAGGATTTTTGCCGACTATAGGCTATTATCAACCTATCCCTTATCATATGAACCTTCTCTATAGCCTCATAGACTATCTCGGGACCAAGGAGTGAAGACTCACCAACCTCAAACCACCCAATCGGAGACCTACATCTCCTACCAATGAGTGATTCAAATGGTGCTATAGAAATACTCGAGTGGTAGCTATTGTTGTAAGAGAAATAAATCAACGGTAGGTGATCATCCCAATTAACCTTAAAGTCAATAACACAAGCTCTCAACATATCTTCTAGGGTTTGTATGGTATGCTCCGCTTGGCCATCTGTTTGAGGATGAAAAGCGGTGCTAAGTTTCCCTTGAGTACCTAGACCTTTTTGGAAAGACTTATAAAAACGAGAAGTAAATTAGGCACCTCTATCCGAGATGATGGATAAAGGTATCCCATGTAAATTCAAAATCTCATTGAGGTACAATCAAGTATATTCCTCCGCCGAAGAAGTACATTTGACGGGGATAAAGTGGACAGATTTTGTCAATCAATCAACAATCACCCATATTGAGTCATTTTGCCTATATGTTTGAGGCAAACCCACTACGAAATCCATATTGATATCTTCCCATTTCCAAGTAGGGACATTCATCACTTGAGTTAATCCACCCGGTCTTTGATGTTCGGCCTTAACTTGTTGACAATTAGGACACTTAGCCACAAACTCCGCTATGTCAGTTTTCAAACCTTCCCACCAATAGACTTCTTGATATCAACATACATATTGGTGGCACCCGGATGAATGGAATATCAGGAACCATGAGCTTCTTCCAAAAATTTTCCACTTAGAACATCCACATCTAGTACACACAACCTACTTTGATACCTAAGTAGCCCATCCCCTCCTTTGGAGAATGGTTCATTGAACTTACTAAGAATCGATTCCTTCAACTCCATTAATAGAGGATCATAGTGCTTCTTAGACTTTACCTCAACCACTAGAGATGACTCAGAGCTATGATGAAATATGGAACCTCATTTTGGAGAATCTTCTAACCAAACACCCAACCGGGCCAATCGATGCACCTTTTTCACTAACTCTTTCTTATCATCACGAACATGGGCTACCTATCCATTGACATTCGACTTAGAGCGTACACAACCACATTGGCTTTGCTGGGGTGGTGTAGAACACTCATGTCGTAGTCCTTCAAGAGTTCCAACCATATTCTTTTATCGGAGATTCAACTCCTTTTGAGTGAACACATATTGAAGAATCTTATGGTCGGTAAATACATCCACATGGACACCATATAGGTAATGCCTCCATATTTTCAAAGCAAACACTACGACCGCTAATTCAAGATTATGAGTTGGATAGTTCTTCTCGTGCACCTTGAGTTGTCTAGAGGCATATGCTATCACCTTATCATGTTGCATGAGGAAACAACCCAAACCTACTCGAGAAGCATCAAAATACACTTCCAACCCTTTGGTACCCTTTGATAAGGTCAATCAGGAGCGGAGGTTAGCTTATCTTTCAACTCTTGGGACTTCTTTCACAAGCTTCTCACCACTCAAACTTAACTTTCTTTTGGGTTAAGGTTGTCAAAGAAGAAGCAATGGATGCAAACAAATCAACAGATCTCTTATCATACTCAGCTAAACCCAAGAAACTTTGAATATCAATTGGAATGAAAGGTCTAGATAAATTCTTAACTGCTTCAATTTTCTTTGGATCAACCTCTATACCCCCATTTAAAACAATGTGACCAAGGAAAGCAACCGATCTCTACCAAAATTTACACTTACTATATTTAGCAAAGAGTTGATGTTCCTTGAGGAATTGCAATACTATCCTCAAGTGATTCATATGCTCATCCTTTCTCTTAGAATATACCAAGTTATCATCAATGAAGATAATTACAAAGGAGTCAAGGTAATCCCGAAACACTTTATCCATAAGGTCCATGAAAGCTGTCAGGGCAATAGTTAGACCAAAAGACATAACTAGGAACTCATAATGACCATAGATAGTTCGGAAAGCCGTTTTAGGTATGTCAACTCATTTATCTCTCATTTGATGATATCCCGTCCTCAAATCAATTTTTGAAAAGTAGCTTGCCCTTTGGAGTTGATCAAACAAATCACCAATCCTAGGGAGAGGATACTTGTTCTTTATGGTAACCTTATTTAGTTGACGGTAATAAGTGCACATCCTAAGGATCCATCTTTCTTCTTATCAAACAACACCGGAGAGACCCATAGAGAAATACTAGGTTGTATAAAACTTTTCTATTAAATCTTTGAGTTGAAGCTTTAGTACTTTTAACTCGGCTGGAGCCATCCGGTAAGGAGGGATTGAAATAGGCTTCATATCCGGCAACAAGTCTATGCCAAAGTCTATTTCCCGTTCGGGAGAGATTCCAGGCAAGTCCTCGGGGAAGACTTTCGAAAAATCCCTCACTACGGATAACAAATCTAATGGAGGAACCTCGGACCCAAAGTTCTTGACCCTCACAATATGGTAGAGACATCCCTTAGAAATCATATTACAAGCTTTTAGAAATGAAATGATTTGACCTCCAGGGATTGAGTTTCCCTCTTTCCATTCGAAGAGGGGTTCATTAGGAAATTGGAACTTAACTACCCTTGTTGTACAATCAATAGAAGCAAGACAATCATGTAACCAATCCATACTCAATATGACATCAAAGTCCAACATATCAATCTATACCAAATTGACCAATGTAAATCTATTGGGCAATAATATGGGACAACTCCTATAGACACTTTTAGCAACAACGGAGTCACCCACCGGGGTCATAACTGAAAAAAGGTTCAATCAAAACATCGGGTAACACATCAAACTTCATGGCCACTGAAAGAGTTATGAAAGATAAGGTGGCACCGGGATCTAGTAAAGCATACACATTAATGGAAAAATACTTGTAACATATCGGTGACAATATCGGGGGAATCCTCTTGATCACCCCTAGAGCGGAGAGCATATAAGAGATTCTTCGTAGGAGCATCGGCATTGGGAGCACTTTCTTGTGCTTGAGCATTTTACCTTTCTTGAGCCTTAATCAATCTTCATGTGGACAATCTTACCACAACTATAGCAATTAGCCGTGACAACTAGACACTTTCCTTCATGTTTTCTACCCAGTTAACACAAATAGGGTTCTCAACATAGGGACCACTACCTTTCCCCTCTTGAAGATTGGGTGTAGACCCTTTACCTTTGTTGATCCTTGGGGTGCTAGAATGCTCTTGTTTGGAAAACCTCTTCTTGAACTTTGGCTTATATTAAACTTCAAATCTAGTCTTGGAAGTATTTCCATCTTCGGCCCTTGTCTTCTTCAACTCCTACCAAGTTGCTCAAGTTTATGCTTCTCATTTGTTCGGCATGAACTATAAGACGAGATATGTCCATGATAGGAATCAACATAGCCGACCTACATTCATTAACCACAAGATCTGATATCCCCATAACAAATTTGTTCATCTTAGCCCTAGAATCCGCCACCATAGTACGAGCATACTTGGATAGTTGAGTGAACTTGAGGCAACACTCCTTCATACTCATACCCCCTTGGAGAAGGTTGATGAATTCTTGCATTTTTCTCTCCCTTAATTCCAAGGGAAAGAACCTATCAAGGAAATTTTTCTTGAAAGCCCCCCAAGTAATACGACCTTCTCTAACCGGCCTCTCATCCTTCCATTGTTCATACAAAATTTGAGTCATATCTTTGAGTTGATAGGCGAATAGTTCCGCCTTTTCTTGAGAAGTCACACCCATGGAATCTGGCACCTTGAATACTTCATCTATAAACCCTCGTGGGTCTTCTTCCACCATGGAGCTAAAGAATTAATCCTTGTGAAATCCCTTATCCTTGATGCGATGGTGCTAGCATTGGGGTTCACTTGTACCCTAGCATCCCTAGCAACTTGAGTAGCCAACACTTGAGTCAAGCTATGAATGGCCCTCCTTATCTCAATGTTAGTCATAGCCCCTTCTTCAATAGGAACTTGAGGGTTTTGAGGATCTTGAGGGGGAACTGCCTCATTTACATTCTCCTCTTTGGCTCTTCGAGCGTTGTTCCTTTTTTAATTCATTGCTCTATAAGAACAAGAAAGAGATAAGAAGAAAGGAGCATTGAGTTAAGACTCTTGGGGCACGACATAGGAATACCAAGAATATGAGAATTTCCTAAGCATCACATAGCCTCTCATTCATAAGTGTGGCACGCTTCAGAATCATGAACAAGACTCTACTTGACGCGGTTTAGTGAGACATCAATCCTAAGATTACTCAACCTCATGCTCTGATACCAAGTTTGTCACGACCCGGGAGCACACCCTAGACGTAACCAACGTCTTCGTCCTCGAAGAGGCCTTTGACTAGCCCTTAGCATAATTCATTGCAAATCATAGGTAGAGAAAATGCGGAAAATTTAAAACTTTTACATATGAAGTATACTTAGACTTCTAGTTTATCATATATGAAGTAACATCGACTTCTCATTTATGAAGTGTACATAAAATTCTCATTTATAGAACATATACAATTCATTAAAGTAATCTAACATTTTCTCACACATAAACCATCTATCATAGAAGTATAAGAGTTTTTTAACTACCCTTGGAGGGGTAAGGGGTTGAGCAGCACCCCCAGGCCTTATCATAGACAAAACAAAAGTACAAAGAGGGAGACATAAACATTTCCTCCAAATTGTGGTGGTTTAAGAGTTGGTAGCCTTCTAAGTAGCCTTAGAAGGTTCTCCAACTCTTTCCTAGAAAAGTAAAGGACCTATCATCTACACACCTATGAGAGTACTCCTCTCAATACATAGAACCTACAAAATCATAAATTAGGGAGACTCTCCCTTTTATAAGAAAAGAAAAGACACAACTACAATCTAAAATCTAAAGGACCTATATATAGGGAGACTCTCCCTTTACAAGTAAATAAAAAAGAGTCATATACGACAAAACAAGCAATGACAGTCCATGAGATGATGACTTGTTGATCATCTAAGGGAGGGGATGAAGAAGTTCAGGCTTCTTCATAGACCCTCTAGGTGTAACTAGATCAAGATGGTTACTTAATTCTCTTCAACTTATGTCTTCTAAAACTTATCATATCTGCCATGTCTTGTTGGAAATTTGTTGCTGCAATTCAGGGTAGTTGCT
Source organism: Solanum sitiens (assembly GCA_016801875.1). Lineage (NCBI taxonomy): Eukaryota > Viridiplantae > Streptophyta > Magnoliopsida > Solanales > Solanaceae > Solanum > Solanum sitiens. The sequence continues at coordinate 956,104 of JABWTJ010000526.1, read as the reverse complement.
CGCTGGTGAATAAACTGTTGGACTCGTAATCTGGTGACTGTGTTTGGAGAGTGAGTGAGCCACAAAGTTATCTTCTCTGATAGTGTGAATGCATTTGAAGTGTGAGAATTGAATGGTAAGTCGGAATACCCATAAAAACAACAAAAAATTTCCATACATTCTTGGCAAAATTTCCAGAATTGAAAGTGTGATCAATTGTATCAACTCCTGGAGAGTGGAAACAGTAGCATTCACCTGGTTCAATTCCAAAGCTAGAGAGCTTTTCATTTGTTGGGAGTTTGCCCCTGATTGTTCTCCATAGCAAGAATGAACATTTGAATGGAATAATTTTGTGCCAAGTGTGAGTGTTAAAATTGTTCTTTGCCCTATCTTCTCTAATAATTTCCCATGATGAAAACACAGAGAATAGACCACTATTGTTATGAGTCCACACTGCTTTATCTTGGCTGATTAGCTGTAAATGAATTTGAGTGGAAATAATTTTGTGCACTTGGTTCTGAGGAGCAAACTGGATCAGCCTATCCATATTACACTATCCATTCTCCATAAAATCAGAGACAGTGTCATTTTTGAACGTGTTTCTGTTAGTTGTGTATTGAGCTAGAGGGCCCACATCAAGCCAATTATCCCACTAAAAGGAGTAGGAAACATCTCTGACTTTCTATAGAATAAGACTCTACACAGTGTGTTTGTTTTTTCATCATCAATCTCCAAGCTTGGGAGTCTCAAGTACTCCACTTTTTACTGATGGAGTTGAATCTCTTCCAGTACTTAGCTCTTAAAAAATCACCCCACAGTGTTTGCTTGGATCTAAATATCCACCATTGTTTGAATTGGAAGGCTTGAGAAATATTTCTCATATTTCTAACCCCAATTCCCCCTTCATCATAGGGAAAACTTAGGTTCTTCCATGAGGACCAATGGTATTTCTTCTTTCCATCTTTCCACCCCCAAAAGAAATCATCCATAATACTCTAAATTTTCTTGATAGTGGTTGAAGGAGGGTAAATAGCTTAAAGTACATGAATAGGCATAGACTAGAGTACATGATTAATCAAGGTAGCCTTACCCCCATAACTTAACATTTTAACTGCCAGCCTGTGATTCTGTTAACCACTTTATTGACTAATTTTGAGAAATAAACAATTCTAGGTCTTCCAATAAAAAGTGGTCATCCAAGATAAGTGATTGGAGCTTCTTTTTGGTGAAAACCTGTATATTTCTTGATTCTATAAGAGGTGGTCCTGAATGCATTGGATGGGAGCAAAAAGTGACTTTTGGCTTAATTAATGAGTTGTTTAGAAGTCTGCTCATAAGTAGCCAAAGTCATCATAATAAGTTTGAGTAAGTGCTTTCTCTTTGAGGTGAAAATGATAATATCATCCGCAAAACATAGGTGGTTAATTTGGGGGACCCTCACTTCCATATATAAACCATGGTAGAGAGGGTCTTGGTGGAGTTAGTTCAAGGATCTGGAGAGCACCTCAGCACCTAAAATAAATAGGGCCGGGGAGAGGGGGTCATCTTGCTTCACCCTCTTGCTGAATGAAAGCAACCATATCTTTTGCCATTGATATTGATGGAATACCAATTATTAGATATGTTCTCCAAGTTATATCAATGAAAATTAATCAAACCCAATTTTACTAAGAATCAAGCAAATGTAAGACCATGATACTCTGTCGTACGCCTTAGCCATGTCTAGTTTGATCACTACATTGCTACCAATAGTGGGATTTTTAATTTGATGAATGATTTCTTGAGCAAGAATAATATTCTTAGAAATGGTCCTACCATTGACAAAACCGAATTGATTGCTAGAGATTAAGTACGGTAACATAGACGCCAATCTGATACTTAGAAGCTTTGAAATGATCTTGTAAGTAAAGTTGCTCAAGCTGATGGGTCTGAACTCAGAGAACCTGTTGGGATTGTTCACTTTGGGGAGTAATACCAAAAACGCATTAGAGAAGTACTTGGGAGCTTCTGTCTACTAAAAAAGCACGGATAACAACCAACAAGTCTTGTTTAATAATGCCCCAACACTTTTGAAAGAAGCACCCATTCATTCCATCAGGACCTGCTGCAGAGTTAGGATTCATAGAAAAAACTACCTCTTTTAGTTCCTCAATAGTTGGAAGTGAAAAAAGTGTATTGTTTTGATCATTAGTAACCATCCTTGGGATACAATTCATTAGCGTCTCCTTAATAAACTTCTCTTCCCTAGTGAAAGTATTTTGAAAGTGATCACATGTAGATTTTGGTATATTGTCATCCCCCTGTATCCATGCATCATTGTCGTCAAAATTTTTGTGGATAAACAACTTCCTTCTCCTGCCTCTTATCAAAGCATGAAAGAATTTTGAGTTGCCATCCCCCTCTTTGAACCAGTGAATCTGTGAACTTTGTCTAAGAATAGAATCTTCAATTTTTAAATATCAGATATAATCAACATTAATAGCATGAAGTGCAGTTCTATTTTCATCTGTATTGTCATGAATCAGGTTTTCTTCTGCATTTTTAACCTTTTCCTCATAATCCTTAACTTTAGGATAGATGTCTCCAAACTGCATTTTAGACCAAGAACTGAGTGTAGCCGCAACCCTCTTCATTTTCTAATGGAAAATCCACATAGGGTCCCCTTCCATAATTTTGTTCCAGCAAGCAGACACAGTGTCTAGAAAGTTAGGTTGATCATCCCAATAGTTAAGGAATCTCAAGTATTTGATGTAGTTAGCAGGCCTGACAGCCATCTCCATTAGAATTGGACTGATCCCACAGACGGAAGGTGACTAATGGTAGTGTGTGGCATGTCTTGCATCCATTTATCATTAGGCATCACTCTATCCAACATTTTCAAAATTCTAAAGTTAATACCTCTATGGTTCGACCATGTAAATTTGGGTCCATTGAACCCCAAGTCCATTAATCCAGAACCTTCGATAACACTAATGAACTCAAGGCTCTTTCTCATGTTGTAAGGAATCTCTCCAAACTATTCTTCCTTGTTTGTAATAACATTGAAATCACCCACCACACACCAAGGAACATCATTCTTAGTATCTGCATAGTGTAGCATTCTATCCCATAATGGTCTTCTTAGATAGTCTTTGCACTTAGCATAAACAAAGGTTCTGATGTAAGTACCCGTTGCTTGCAGGTGGATGATTTCACAAGTGATATGTTTTTCATCTGCTTCCAGTACACTTAAGGAAATCTTAGCTGTCCAAAACAACCAAAACTTTCCATTATTGTTGCTAGTAACATGATCCATGGCAAGCATACTTTTAAACATACTCAAATGAATACTTTCTTAAAAAGTCTAAAGAACGAAAATCATAGACAAATGATAAATATTTTTGAGCTTTTTAGTATTTCTGTGACACCTTCTGTGTTGATACCTCTAGCATTCCAAATAAGTGTGTTAATGATTGAGATGATCTGGATGTAAATAATCTTGTTTTTGGTCTGCCTGCAGTGACTAAGGCAATGGGAAGAGATTTCTTGAGTGGAAATCTCTCCAAATGCATACCTCCTGGGGAGAGGCCCTGTTGAAGCTCCTTGTTCACTTCAACATCATTGCTAGGACTAAAAGCTTTGATTAATTGTTCACTAGATTCATTATCCTCGTCCTAAATATTTAGTGGTTGGTTGTCCACATCCACTTCAACTTCAGAATTATCAATATCATATTCATAAAAAAAACTGTCCTCTTGCTATACCTTTCAGATTTTCCTGATCTGGTGGTTTGTCGGGGGTGGTGTATTAAGTTGAGCCTTAAGAGGCATCACATCTTGGGATTGTTGTTGATCCACCATAATAAATTTTTTACAGGCACTTCGAGTCTGAACATGTTCAGTTTGGAATTGCTAATTTTGCTGTTGTGTTGCCTGCTTTTTCTTGTTGGCTTCCCTTTTTTTCTTTCTTGGTTTGTTTTATCTTTTGGGGGTAGTCATTTCCTTGCTAGTACTAGCTTTATCACCCATATCCTTGGCCATAGCACCCTTAGGAAGAATATTTCTTTTTATATTTGTCATTAACCTGTTGTTCTCCATCCTTACTGTTTTGCTGTTTGTTTGTTGTATCCTTAGTACTCTTTTTTGATGATTTTAAGATTAGTTGTAGCAGGAGCTTGAAACAATTCCCTACCCTTAGGATCCCCTTCCTGCATGTTAGTAAGTTTCTCCTTCATATCCATGCTCTCTCCATTAACTACATCAGTAACAACCAAAGGGGTTTCCAAGGAAGGGGTGTCATTATTACATCAATGATCCTCAACAACAATTACAGGGGAAGGGGTGTCATTGTCACATCAATGATCATCATGAACAATTACAGGGGGCAGGGGTTCAAGAATCTGAGCACCAAATATTGTCTCAACATAAGTCAAGGGTTCAACATTTATACATGTTCCCTACATGCTCTGCTGCTTCTGAGTGTCCATGGTCTGTTGTGTCACATCCGGGAATACCCGCTAGACGTAACCAGCGTTGTCGTCCTTTTTGAGGACTAAGACTAGCCTCTTAGAATACATCATTACATTGTTAGGTCAAATTTAGCGGAAATTTAAAACTTTTCATTACTTCTAATCGGAGGTTTACATAGACCTCTACATACATATAGTATATATAAATATATATCGAGTATACATAGACCCTTCGTATAGTAAGATTACTTAGTCTTCTACTTTTATTGCACATATATATATAAAAGATAACATAGTCATAATAGTCGTCTCATCTCATAACCATCTAATTAGAGTGTAAGAACTTGGGCATAACCCATACATCGAAGTAAAAATGCCTCACATGGGCTATACAATGTTTCATACTAAATGGAAAGGAAAGACATAATAGTCTTAAACTCAAAAAACATCCATTAGATAGATAGTGGCATCGCCCTCGGAAAGTGAGAACCTACCCTACATGGATCAATAAGAGATCCAAGCCTTATTCATGTCGTCTTCGAAAGCACTTCAAGACCGGAACCTATAATGTTGGGGAAAAGGAAGAAATGGGGTTAGTACACCACTTATACTAAGTATGAGACCATATGCACACATACTTTAAAATCATGCTAAGAAGAGGGACATTTCATAAAGGTATGTAATTTACTTTGAAAATACTTATGCATATTCAAGAAGACCTTACCAAATAAATAAGACATATTTATGAAGTCATAGGCATGTACATCACAAGACCAACAACATCAAAAATAGTCAAGTCAACATGCATATCATGTATTTATACATATAGTCAAAGTAACTCTCCATCAATTCACAACTTCAACAAGCATGAATAAGAGTTAATTATAACATAACCAAAATAAGAGAATCACCCACAACCCCCATCAAGTCAACAAGTGCAATGACAGAGCAAAGCCCCATAACCTTACTCAATTAAGTAACCCAACAAGACTCATGAACAACCTCTTACTTCACATAACATACCAATTAAAAGTACATATCATCATACTTTAACAGTATAGACCGACAAATATTCATAAGTGACACCAATCAACATGTAGTATCAACAATGTGCGAATTCATCATATACATAGCATGTACCATTATAAGCATATACATACATAATAACATCCTCCTAAGACTTCCCTTAAGGCTAACTAGTGCAATGTATTGGTTGAGTCCTATACCCCTACCTAGACTAAGCTAAACCCCTTAGGTCACCTTAGTTAGAGTTCATTCCATTAGTTCATATTACCATTTAGGAACATCTTGCCTTAACCGACATAGACCATATGAGATAACGTGGAATCCGGTGTCATGGAACCCTACACCGAAAGAAGGCGGACTACTTTCTAGGGTAGTACCAAACACGAACATAGCAACTACGTGGATCGACTAGCTAGTATTCCTATGGGGAAAACATAGTTCAAGAACTAGGAGATATAGTTGGAACCCTCTTTACTACATCCATTGTAGTTTCTAATCTCAAGAGTACATTAGTGATCCTACCTTCCCTATGTGGTAAGGGACACTACTCACTCTAGTTCATCCGGTGCTAAGCTAGAGTCCCATTTTTGAAATATCTTTAATGTCTTTATTAATCATCATAGCTTATTGTAGGTCATAGGGTCTAACCCTTGTATAAACATCATTATAATCATAATATCTCAATAAGAATTGCATGCGTATAATCCTTTCATTACAATTCATATAGTTGAGGTTAGCACATTAACATTTTCATATCATGATAAGGCACATTCGTAAATCATTCACCATCCTTATAACATTTACATCTTAAGCTAACACCTAACAAACCATAGTCAAGACATTTTAATTCAACATCATACCACAATATAAATCCTAATACAAGGCATACTCCAATACAACATCATGACTTAATCAAAATTTAACCACAATTTGTAGTAAAGCTTAGAGATCACAAGAATTACCAAGTCTCCTTCATAAATTATCATCAAGGTCATACCATCAACCCTTAATCAACCCAATTAGGGTATAACATCACCATGATTAAATGACCAACGTGATAACAAGGCTAAAAGAATCACTACATCACAATTCAATACTAGTTCATAGCTTAAGACAAGATACTTAGGTCAATTCACAACATACTTCATGACCTAGATCAACTTCTCAAGAACTAGCATGATAGGACTATAATTAACCCTAATTCATTCATGATTAGCATAACAACATCATCTAGAAGTAATTCAACCAATGACCAAGTCAATTGAAGCAATACAATATAATTCATATCAAGATCATCACCTAGGGTTAAGGGTTAAGGTCATCTTTTACAAACTAAACCAATCCATCAAGATACACCATAATTAAGTTAGAATACATGTTAATATATTCATAATATCAAAAAAAAATCATAAACAAATCAATTCATAACATAATTTTCGAGATTGGAATAAACCCACTTGAAAATCCAATTTTTGGAATCAATTTGATGGAACCCTTTGAGGAAAGAGGTCTTCAAGGTGAAAGAGATCACATACCTTGCTAATTGATGAAGATTGATGGTGAAACTTGACTCTTTGCAGCCCTAAAACCCTCCCCTAGCTTGTTCTTCAATGGAGTCTTCACTAGAGAGAGAAAGAAGAGAGAAGGAAGAGAGTTTAGGTTTGGGAATTATGTGAGTTATGAGGGCTTAATGAGGATAGGTTCTTTATATGGGGTGTTAATTAACTTAATTAGGATCAACTTAATCCCTAACTAACGACCTAACCCCTTAATTAATTAATTAGAAATAATTAAAAACGTGCAGCAAAGTCAGGACTTCACAGACGAGACCTCGACCAACGGTACGTCTGTGAGTTGACGATTTGCCCCTTCCGTGCTGCTCATCTGTCGATGAGTACAGAGACCTGCCAAAACAGGTCCTTCAGGGATTTGGCTAAGTGTTGGTCGAAGGATGGCGTTGACGCCCCATCGATTAACACACGATCCGTTGTTCCCCTTCGTGGGTGAACACTGCCATGGCAGCCCTTGACCCCAAAATGTAAGGGTCCTCCTCAAGTCCTATTAGTTGATCCTTAGGGAATCGTACCTGGACTTTTTGACTACGAATCAACTCTAATACGTGTTAGACACACTTCCAGCAATTTTCATCATTTTTCGACTACTAAAAGCTAGTCAAATAGGCTAAGGCACGCTAGCACCTCACTGAACAAGTTTCCGGAAGTCATGGACGTTCTTGGACGTTTTGGTTTGTAGACTCCCTAAATGACTTATATTCATTAATATAGACCTTAACACAGTGTCTAGACCTTATGACACTTATGTTAGGCTCTAGAACACGTTTTGGATTTTTGAAGTGTTATAGTATCCCCCCTTTAGGAACATTCGTCCCCGAATGACACTAAAACTCTTTAAAGGAAGGAATAGACTCACGACTAGCATCCCAAACAACAACAATACATACCATCAAGAGTTACAACATAAATCATATCACTTGCACAAGGTAATTCAAGAACTTGAATTACCACACATAAGGCTGACATCACATTATTTGGAATATCCTTCTCACAACAACAAGAGCTCAATATATCATATATGAGACAATTATGCCATATCTTAACTTCCACATGGTACATATAATTTCATAAATACTCACCATCTCAAAATACACAACATGACTCAAAACAAGACGAATTGCAAATTTTCAAGTCAAAATGCACATTCACTGTAATTCACTGTAACTACAACCAAAGATGCACATTTTGTAAAACTTTACCAAAAATCAAGAAACTTCAATTTTTAGTCATTATTTTCATTATTAGTAAGAACTAATAACCTTAGTTATTAAATACATGAGGGTAACGGGACTTCATGTCGGCCTCGGCCTCCCATGTTGCACCCTCAACTGGGTGATTCTTCCATAACACCTTTACGGAAGACACCTCTTTATTTCTCAATTTCTTTACTTGCCTATCAAGGATTTGAACCGGAAATTCCTCATAAGAGAGGTTATCCTTCACACCAATACCATAAATAGGAAGAATAGACTCCGGATCATCGATACACTTTTTAAGCATAGAAACATGAAAAACCGTATGAACCTAAGACAATTCACTAGGCAACCTTAACTCATAGGCAACCTTACCAAACCTTTGCAATATTTTATATGGACCCAAATAACGAGGACTCTACTTTCCTTTCTTGACAAATCTAACTATCCCTTTCATAGGAGAAATTTTCAAATACACCTTATCACCTTCTTTAAACTCTAAATCCCTTCTTCTATGATCGGCATAAGACATTTGACGACTATAGGTTGTTTACAACCGGTTCCTTATGATATGAACTTTCTCCAGAGTCTTATAGATCAAATCGAGACCCAAAAGCGAAGGCTCACCCAATTCAAACCATCCAATGGGAGACCTACAACTCCTACCATACAAGGCTTCATAAGGAGACATGGATATGGATGAATGGAAACTATTATTGTAAGTAAACTCCACCAAAGGGAAATGCGTATCCCAATTTCCCTTAAAATCAATAATATAAGCTTTAAGCATATCCTCAAGGGTTTGAATAGTACGCTCCGTTTGGGGATGAAAAGCGTTACTTAACTTCACCTTAGTACCCAACCCTTCTTGGAATGAACTCTAAAACCTAGATGTGAATTGTGCACCCCTATCTGATATGATGGATAACGGAATACCATGGCGACACACAATATCATCTATGAAGATCCTTGCATAATAATCCACCGAATAAGTAGGCTTGATGGGAATAAAATGAGCGTACTTGGTCAACCTATCCACTATCACCCATATAGAGTCATATTGCTTTTGTGTCCGAGGCAAACCTACCACAAAATCCATATTGATGTCTTTCCACTTCCAAGTAGGAACTTGGATTTCTTGTAGTAAACCACCGGGATTTTAATGTTCGGCCTTAACTTGTTGACAATTTGGACACTTAGTGACAAATTCCGCTATGTCCTTATTCAAACCTTCCCACCATAACACTTTCCTAAGGTCATGGTATATCTTCGTCGAACCTAGATGAATGGAGTAACGGGACCCTGAGCTTCCTCAAGTATCCAACTCCTCAAACCATCTATATTGGGAACACATAACCTCCATTTGTACCTCAAGATACCATCCCCCCTTGAGGATAATGACTCATTGAGTTTACCAAGAATTGATTCCTTCAACACCATCAATGCTTGATCAAGGTATTGTTTGGACTTCACCTCGACCACCAAAGACGAGTCGGAGTTATGACGTACCACCACACCACCTATGGGAAAATATTCAATCCGAACCCCTAAACGAGCCAACCTATGAACATCCTTTACTAGGTTCTCTTGGCTTCCTCAACATGGGACATAAAGCATCCGCTACTACATTGGTCTTTCAACAACTCTAGCCATATCCTTTTCCAGAGATTCAACTCTTTTTGGGTGAACACGTAGTGAAGACTCTTATGGTCCGCATACACATCCACATGGACCCCATACAAGTAATGCCTCCAAATCATTAAAGCAAATACCACTTTCGCTAATTCAAGGTCATGATTAGGATAGTTTCTCTCATGCACCTTGAGTTTCCTAGAGGCCTATGCTATAACCTTCCCACGTTGAATGAGAATACACCCCAACCCGACTGGGGATGCATCACAATATACTACAAAACCCTTTAAACCCTTCAGTAGGGTCAATTCCGGAGCGGAAGTAATCCTATCCTTCAACATTTGGAAGATTTTTTCACATGCCTCCGACCACTCAAACTTCTTACTTATTTGGGTCAAAATAGTCAAGGGAGATGCAATGGACGCAAAACTATCCACAAACCTCCGATAATAACCCGTTAGACCCAAGAAACTCCTAATGTCGGTTGGAGTCAATGGTCTAGGCCAATTCTTGACCGCCTCGGTTTTCCATGAATCAACATCAACTCCCTCACTAGAGATGATATAACCAAGAAATGCCACCGACCTCAACCAAAACTCACATTTGCTATACTTGGCAAATATTTCATTCTCCTTAAGCACTTGTAACACCACCCTAAATTGGTTCATGTGATCACCCTCATTTTTCGAATATACCAAGATGTCGTCAATGAAAACAATGACAAATGAATCTTGGTAACTTCGAAACACTCTATTCATGAGATTCATAAATGCTGTCGGGGCATTTGTGATACCAAAGGACATTACTAAGAACTCATAGTGACCATATCTAGTCTGAAATGTCGTCTTTGGTATATCCTCACCTCTCACCCTAAGTTGATGATACCACGATCTCAAGTCAATTTTAGGAAAGTAGCTTGACCCTTGGAGTTGATCAAACAAGTCGTCAATCCGAGGGAGTGGATACTTGTTCTTAATAATGACTTTACTGAGTTGGCGATAATCAATGCACATTCAATGGGACCCATCCTTCCTCTTTACAAATAAAACCGGAGCACCCCATAGAGAAATACTAGGTCGAATGAAACCCTTGTCTAGTAAATCTTTTGAGTTGAGCCTTACAACGTTTCAATTTGGCTGGAGCCATCCGATGAGGAGGAATTGAAATGGGATTTATATCCGGTAACAAGTCAATATTAAAATCAATTTCCCGCTCGGGAGTAATACCAGGAAATCATTAGGAAAGACCTCCGGAAATTCCCTCACTACGGGGATCGACTCAAGAGGAGGAATTTCGGAGTCTAAATCTTTGACTCTTACTATATGGTATAAACACCCTTTAGAGATCATTTTACAAGCTTTCAAACAAGATATGATACGATCTCTAGGAATAGAATTTCTCCCCTTCCACTCTAAAATGGGCTCATTTGGAAAGTTAAACTTAACCACCCTTGTTCTACAATCTATAGAGGCAAAGCAAGCATGCAACTAATCCATACCCAATATGACATCAAAATCAAACATATCAAGTTCTACTAGCTCAACATAAGTAACTCTATTGGGCAACATTATAGGACAATTCCTATATACTCTTTTTGAAACAACTGACTCACCCACCGAGGTAGACACCATAAATGGTTCATTTAGAATGTTGGGCAAAATTTCAAACTTCTTATCTATCAAGGGAGTAACAAAAGATAATGTAGCTCCCGGATAAAGTAAATCATGTACATCAATAGAGAAGACTTTCAACATACCGGTCACCACATCGGGAGAAGTCTCTTGCTCACCCCTAGAGCGGAGAGCATAGACGCGATTCTTTTTTGGAGCCTCATTTGAACCATTAGGTTGAACTTGACCACTACCCTTGTCTTGTCCCCTCACATTAGGGCAATCCCTAACCTTGTGCCCACTTTTACCAAAACCAAAACAATTTTCCGTTCCTTTAAGGCAATCACCATAGTGCTTCTTGCCACACTTCCCACAAGTTGGATTCTCGGTTGGTGAACTAGTACTCTTTCCCTTTTTAGGCTTAGGGTTAGACACCCTATCATCACGAGCATTAGGGAACTTGGAAGGAACATTATTGGACACCCTCTTATTAAACCTAGGCTTGTGTTGAATCTCAAGCCTACTCTTAGAAGGACCACCATCAGAAGATCTTGCCCTGTTGGCATCTCTATTCTTTCTTTTAGCCCTTGCCTCTTCCACTTGTTGAACATGAACCATTAGACAAGAAATAGTCATATTTTCATGTAGCATAGACGAATGAACCTCTTCTTGCGTCATCCGACACTCCCGTCACAAAGCGGTTCATTTCATCTCTAGGGTCAAAAACCAAAGAAGGAGCTTAGTTTGAAAATTTAGTGAATTTTAAAGAGTATTAAAGAACACTCATACCTCCTTGGCGAATGTTGATGAACTTCACCACCTTGGCTTCCCTCTTCTCCCTAGGAAATAAACTATCAAGTAAAGCCTTCTTGAACACTTCCCAAGTCACCGGTCCACCCCTTAACGGCCTATTGTCCCTCCATTGGACATACCAAGTTTGGGCCACATCTTTGAGTTGGTAAGTGGCTAACTCGGCCTTATCACTAGTAGACAACCCCATAGCATAGAGGATCTTGTAGATTTCATCAATGAACTCATAGGGGTCTTGTTCAACCTTGGACCCATAGAAAGTAGGAGGATTCATCCTAGTGAAGTACCTTAGACAAGAGGCCATAGTAGCAACTTGTTGATTTGCCTGGGGTACAACCTCCCGATTAGCTTAGGATGTCATGTCTTGGGCTTTAGTAGTGGCGGTTTGTGCTTGGGTAGCAATGGCTTGAGCCATTTGGAAAAGAGAAGCCCTTATGTCACCATCCATCAAAGGAGGAGGATCAAACGGAGCTTGGTCATCATTAGCTTCTTCCTCAAGAGGAGGAACTTGATCACCACCGGGAGGAACTCCCGCATTGACAATCCCTTCTTCAAGTCTTCGTGCCGCATTCAAGTATTCATTGACTATAATCACAATAAGAGGATTATATGCAAAAGCACATAGAGTTAACACTCCGAAGGCACAATATTGGACTTCCAAGAAAGTGAGAGTTTCCTAAGCATCACATAGGTTCCTATCCATAAGTGTGGCGCGCTTCACAATTATGAATACGAACTTGCATAGACGTTGTTGAGAGATATATTGACTCAAAAATATTTAACCTCATGCTCTGATACCAAGTTTGTCACATCTGGGAATATCACCTAGACGTAACCGGCGTCGTCGTCCTCTTTGAGGACTAAGACAAGTCTCTTAACTTACATCATTACATTCATAGGTCAAATTTAGCAGAAATTTAAAACTTTTCATTACTTCTAATCGGAGGTATAAGAGTGTAAGAACTTGGGCATTACCCATACATCAAAGTAATAATGCCTCACATGGTCTATACAATGTTTTATACTAAATGGAAAGGAAAGAAACATAATAGTCTTAAACTCAAAACAACTCCATTAACTAGATAGTGGCATCGCCCTCGGAAAGTGAGGACCTACCCTACTTGGATGAATAAGAGATCCAAGCCTTCTTCAAGTCATCTTCGAAAGAACTTCAACGACCGGAACCTAAAATGTTCGGGAAAAGGAAGAAAATGGGTTAGTACACCACTTGTACTAAGTATGAGACCATATGCACACATATTTTAAATCATGCTAAGAAATGGGACAGTTCATAAAGGTATGCAATTTACTTTGAAAACATTTATGCATATTCAACAAGACCATACCAAATCAATAAGACATATTCATGAAGTCATAGGCATGTACATCACAAGACCAACAACATCAAAACTAGTTAAGTCAACATGCATATCATGTATTTAGACATATAGTCAAAGTAACTCTACCATCAAGTCACAACTTCAACAAGCATGAATAAGACTTCATTATAACATAACCAAAACAAGAGAATCACCCACAACCCTCATCAAGTCAACAAGTGCAATGACCAAGCAAAGACCCATAACCTTACTCAATCAAGTAACCCAACAAGACTCATTAACAACCTCTTACTTCACATAACATAGCAATTAAAAGTACATATCATCATATTTTAACAATATTGACCAACACATATTCATAAGTGACACCAATGAACATGTAGTATCAATATTGTGCAAATTCATCATATACATAGCATGTACCATTATAAGCATATACATACATAATAACATCCTCCTAAGACTTCCCTTAAGGCTAACTAGTGCAATGTATAAGTAGAGTCCAATAACCCTACCTAGACTAAGCTAAACCCCTTAGGTCACCTTAGTTAGAGTTCATTCCTTTAGTTGATGATACATTTTGGGAACATCTTGCCTTAACCGACATAGACCACATGATCTAACGTGGAATCCGGTGTCATGGAACCCTGAACCGAAAGAAGGATGACTACTTGCCAAGGTAGTACCAAAACATGAACATCGCAACAACGTGGATCCACTAGCTAGTATTCCTATGAGGGCAACATAGTTCAAGAACTAGGAGATATAGTTGGAACCCTCTTTATGCTACATGCATTGTAGTCTCCAATCTCAAGAGTACATTAGTGATCCTACCTTCCCTATCTGGGAAGTGACACTCCTCAGTCTAGTTGACTCGGTGGTAAGCTAGAGTCCCTTTTTTGAAATATCTGTAATGTCTTTATTAATCATCATAGCTTATTTTAGGTCATAGGGTCTAACCCTTGTATAAATATCATTATCATCATCATAGATTAATAAGAATTGCATGAGTATAATCCTTTCATTACAATTCATATAGGTGAGGTTAGCACATTAATGTTTTCATATCATGATAAGGCACATTGGTAAATCATTCACCATCCTTATAACATTTACATCTTAAAATAGTACCTCACAAACCATAGTCAAGACATTTCAATTCAACATCATACCACCCTATAAATCCTAATACAATGCATACTCCAATACAACATCATGACTTAATCACAATTTAACCACAATTTGAAGTAAAGGATAGGGATCACAAGACTTACCAAGTCTCCTTCACAATTGCTCATCAAGGTATTACCATCAACCCTTACTCAATCCAATCAGGGTATAACATCACCATAGATAAATGACCAACGTGATAACAAGGCTAAGATAATCACTACATCACAATTTAATACTAGTACATATCTTACGACAAGAAACTTAGGTATATTCACAACATACTTCATGACCTAGATCAACTTTTCAAGAACTAGCATGATAGGACTATAATTCACCCTAATTCATTCATGATTAGTATAACAACATCATCTAGTAGTAATTCAACCAATAACCAAGTCAATTGAAGCAATACAATATAATTCATATCAAGATCATCACCTTAAGGGATTAAGGTCATCTTTTACAAACTAGACCCATCTATAAAGATACACCATAATTAAGTTATAATACATGTTAATCTATTCATAATATCCAAAATAAATCATAAACAAATCAATTCATAACATAATTTTCGACATTGGATGAAACCCACTTGAAAACCTAATTTTTGGAATTAATTTGATGGAACCCTTTGAGGAAAGAGGTCTCAAAGGTGAAAGAGATCCCATACCTTGATAATTGATGAAAGAAGAGAGAAGGAAGAGAGTTTGGGTTTGAGAATTATGTGAGTTATGAGGGCTTAATGAGGTTGGGGTCTTTATATGGGGTGTTAATTAACTTAATTAGGATCCACTTAATCCCTAACTAACGACCTAGCCCCTTAATTAATTAATTAGAACTAATTAAAATCGTGCAGCAATGTCAGGCCTTCACAGACGAGACCTAGACCAACGGTCCGTCTGTGAGTCGACGATTTGCCCCTTCCGTGCTGCTCATCTGTCGATGAGTTCATAGACCTGCCAAAACAGGTCATTCAGGGATTTGGCTAAGTGCTGGTCGAGGGATGGCGTTGACGCCCCGTCGATCAATACACGATCCGTTGTTCCCCTTCGTGGGTGAACACTGCCATGGCAGCTCTTGACCCCAAAATGCAAGGGTCCTCCTCAAGGCCTTTTAGTTGGTCCTTAGGGAATCGTACCTGGACTTTTCGACTACGAATCAACTCTAATACGTGTTAGACACACTTCCAGCAATTTTCATCATTTTTTGACTACTAAAAGATAGTCAAATAGGCTAAGGCACGCTAGCACCTCACTGAACAAGTTTCCGAAAGTCATGGACGTTCTTGGATGTTTTGGTTTGTAGACTCCCTAAATGACTTATATTCATTAATATAGACCTTAACACAGTGTCTAGACCTTATGACACTTATGTTAGGCTCTAGAACACGTTTTGGATTTTTGAAGTGTTATAGTATCCCCCCCTTAGGAACATTCGTCCCCGAATGACACTAAAACTCTTTAAAGGAAGGAATAGACTCACGACTAGCAGCCCAAACAACAACAATACATACCATCAAGAGTTACAACATAAATCATATCACTTGCACAAGGCAATTCAAGAACTTGAATTACCACACATAAGGCTGACATCACATTATGAGGAATATCCTTCTCACAACAACAAGAGCTCAATATATCATATATGAGACAATTATGCCATATCTTAACTTATCCACATGCTACATATAATTTCATAAAGACTCACCATCTCAAAATACACAACATGACTCAAAACAAGAAGAATTGCAAATTTTCAAGTCAAAATGCACATCACTGTAATTCACTGTAACTACAACCAAAGATGCACATTTTGTAAAACTTTACCAAAAATCAAGAAACATCAATTTTTAGTCATTATTTTTATTATTAGTAAGAACTAATAACCTTAGTTATTAAATAAATGAGGGTAACGGGACTTCATGTCGGCCTCGGCCTCCCATGTTGCAACCTCAACTGGGTGATTCTTCCATTACACCTTTACGGAAGACACCTCTTTATTTCTCAATTTCTTTACTTGCCTATCAAGGATTTGAACCGGAAATTCCTCATAAGAGAGGTTATCCTTCACACCAATACCATGAATACGAAGAATAGACTCGGGATCATCGATACACTTTTTAAGCATAGAAACATAGAAAACCGTATGAACCTAAGAAATTTCACTAGGCAACCTTAACTCATAGGCAACCTTACCAAACCTTTGCAAGATTTCATAGGGACCCAAATAACGAGGACTCAACTTTCCTTTCTTGACAAATCTAACTATCCCTTTCATAGGAGATATTTTCAAATACACCTTATCACCTTCTTTAAACTCTAAATCCCTTCTTATATGATCGGCATAAGACATTTGACGACTATAGGTTGTTTGCAACCGGTTCCTTATGATATGAACTTTCTCCAGAGTCTTATAGATCAAATTGGGACCCAAAAGCGAAGGCTCACCCAATTTAAACCATCCAATGGGAGACCTACAACTCCTACCATACAAGGCTTCATAAGGAGACATGGATATGGATGAATGGAAACTATTATTGTAAGTAAACTCCACCAAAGGGAAATGCGTATCCCAATTTCCTTTGAAATCAATAATATAAGCTTTAAGCATATCCTCAAGGGTTTGAATAGTACGCTCCGTTTGGGGATGAAAAGCGTTACTTAGCTTCACCTTAGTACCCAACCCTTCTTGGAATGAACTCTAAAACCTAGATGTGAATTGTGCACCCCTATCTGATATGATGGATAACGGAATACCATGGCGACACACAATATCAACTATGAAGATCCTTGCATTATAATCCACCGAATAAGTAGGCTTGATGGGAATAAAATGAGCGTACTTGGTCAACCTATCCACTATCACCCATATAGAGTCATATTGCTTTTGTGTCCGAGGCAAACCTACCACAAAATCCATATTGATGTCTTTCCACTTCCAAGTAGGAACTTGGATTTCTTGTAGTATACCACCGGGATTTTAATGTTCGGCCTTAACTTGTTGACAATTTGGACACTTAGTGACAAATTCCGCTATGTCCTTATTCAAACCTTCCCACCATAACACTTTCCTAAGGTCATGGCATATCTTCGTCGAACCTAGACGAATGGAGTAACGGGACCCTGAGCTTCCTCAAGTATCCAACTCCTCAAACCATCTATATTGGGAACACATAATTTCCATTTGTACCTCAAGATACCATCCCCCCCTGAGGATAATGACTCATTGAGTTTACCAAGAATTGATTCCTTAAACACCATCAATGCTTGATCAAGGTATTGTTTAGACTTCACCTCGACCACCAAAGACGAGTCGGAGTTATGACATACCACCACACCACCTATGGGAAAATATTCAATCCGAACCCCTAAACGAGCCAACCTATGAACATCCTTTACTAGGTTCTCTTGGCTTCCTCAACATGGGACACAATTCCCATGGACAAACAACTCAAAGCATACGCTACTACATTGGTCTTTCAACAACTCTAGCCATATCCTTTTCCAGAGATTCAACTCTTTTTGGGTGAACACATAGTGAAGACTCTTGTGGTCCGCATACACATCCACATGGACCCCATACAAGTAATGCCTCCAAATCATTAAAGCAAATACTACTTCCTCTAATTCAAGGTCATGATTAGGATAGTTTCTCTCATGCACCTTGAGTTTCCTAGAGTCCTATGCTATAACCTTCCCATGTTGAATGAGAATACACCCCAACCCGACTGGGGATGCATCAAAATATACTATAAAACCCTTTGTACCCTTCGATAGGGTCAATACCGGAGCAGAAGTAATCCTATCCTTCAACATTTGGAAGATTTTTTCACATGCCTCCGACCACACAAACTTCTTACTTATTTGGGTCAAAATAGTCAAGGGAGATGCAATGGACGCAAAACTATCCACAAACCTCCGATAATAACCCATTAGACCCAAGAAACTCCTAATGTCGGTTGGAGTCAATGGTCTAGGCCAATTATTGACCGCCTTGGTTTTCCTTGGATCAACATCAACTCCCTCACTAGAGATGATATAACCAAGAAATGCCACCGACCTCAACCAAAACTAACATTTTCTATACTTGGCAAATATTTCATTCTCCTTAAGCACTTGTAACACCACCCTAAATTGGTTCATGTGATCACCCTCATTTTTTGAATATACCAAGATGTCGTCAATGAAAACAATGACAAATGAATCTAGGTAACTTCGGAACACTCTATTCATGAGATCCATAAATGCTGCCGGGGCATTTGTGATACCAAAGGACATTACTAAGAACTCATAGTGACCATATCTAGTCTGAAATGTCGTCTTTGGTATATCCTCACCTCTCACCCTAAGTTGATGATACCACGATCTCAATTCAATTTTAGAAAAGTAGGTTGACCCTTGGAGTTGATCAAACAAGTCGTCAATCCGAGGGAGTGGATACTTGTTCTTAATAATGACTTCACTGAGTTGGCGATAATCAATGCACATTCAATGGGACCCATCCTTCCTCTTTACAAATAAAACCGAAGCACCCCATGGAGAAATACTAGGTCGAATGAAACCATTGTCTAGTAAATCTTTTGAGTTGAGCCTTACACTGTTTCAATTCGGCCGGAGCCATCCGATGAGGAGGAATTGAAATGGGATTTATATCCGATAACAAGTCAATATTAAAATCAATTTCCCGCTCGGGAGTAATACCGGGAAATCATTAGGAAAGACCTCCGGAAATTCCCTTACTACGGGGATCGACTAAAGGGGAGGAATTTCGGAGTCTAAATCTTTGACTCTTACTATATGGTATAAACACCCTTTAGAGATCATTTTACAAGATTTCAAACAAGATATGATACGATCTCTAGGAATAGAATTTCTCCCCTTCCACTCTAAAATGGGCTCATTTGGAAAGTTAAACTTAACCACCCTTGTTCTACAATCTATAGAGGCAAAGCAAGCATGCAACTAATCCATACCCAATATGACATCAAAATCAAACATATCAAGTTCTACTAGCTCAACATAAGTAACTCTATTAGGCAACATTATAGGACAATTCCTATATACTCTTTTTGAAACAACTGACTCACCCACCGAGGTAGACACCATAAAAGGTTCATTTAGACTGTTGGGCAAAATTTCAAACTTCTTATCTATCAAGGGAGTAACAAAAGATAATGTAGCTCCCGAATAAAGTAAAGCATGTACATCAATAGAGAAGACTTTCAACATACCGGTCACCACATAGGGAGAAGTCTCTTGCTCACCCCTAGAGCGAAGAGCATAGACGCGATTCTTTTTTGGAGCCTCATTTGAACCATTATCTTGAACTTGACCACTACCCTTGTCTTGTCCCCTCACATTTGGGCAATCCCTAACCTTGTGCCTACTTTTACCAAAACCAAAACAATTTTCCGTTCCTTTAAGGCAATCACCATAGTGCTTCTTGCCACACTTCCCACAAGTTGGATTCTCGGTTGGTGAACTAGTACTCTTTCCCTTTTTAGGCATAGGGTTAGACACCCTATCATCACGAGCCTTAGGGAACTTGGAAGGAACATTATTGGACACCCTCTTATTGAACCTAGGCTTGTGTTGAATCTCAAGCCTACTCTTAGAAGGACCACCATCAAAAGATCTTGCCCTGTTGGCATCTCTATTCTTTCTTTTAGCCCTTGCCTATTCCACTTGTTGAACATGAACCATTAGACGAGAAATAGTCATATTTTCATGTAGCATAGACGAATGACACTCTTCTTGCATCATCCGACACTCCCGTCACAAAGCGGTTCATTTCATCTCAAGGGTCAGAAACCAAAGAAGGAGCTTATTTTGAAAATTTGTTGAATTTCAAAGAGTATTAAATAACACTCATACCTCCTTGGCGAATGTTGATGAACTCCACCACCTTGGCTTCCCTCTTCTCCCTAGGAAATAAACTATCAAGAAAAGCCTTCTTGAACACTTCCCAAGTCACCGGTCCACCCCTTAACGGCCTATTGTCCCTCCATTGGACATACCAAGTTTGGGCCACATCTTTGAGTTGGTAAGTGGCTAACTCGGCCTTATCACTAGTAGACAACCCCATAGCATAGAGGATCTTGTACATTTCATCAATGAACTCATAGGGGTCTTGTTCAACCTTGGACCCATAGAAAGTAGGAGGATTCATCCTAGTGAAGTACCTTAGACGAGAGGCCATAGTAGCAACTTGTTGATTTGCCTGGGGTACAACCTCCCGATTAGCTTAGGCTGTCATGTCTTGGGCTTTAGTAGTGGCGGCTTGTGCTTGGGTAGTAATGGCTTGAGCCATTTGGAAAAGAGAAGCCCTTATGTCACCATCCATCAAAGGAGGAGGATCAAACGGAGCTTGGTCATCATTAGCTTCTTCCTCAAGAGGAGGAACTTGATCACCACCGGGAGGAACTCCCGCATTGACAATCCCTTCTTCAAGTCTTCGAGCCGCATTCAAGTATTCATTGACTATAATCACAATAAGAGGATTATATGCAAAAGCACATAGAGTTAACAATCCGAAGGCACAATATTGGACTTCCAAGAAAGTGAGAGTTTCCTAAGAATCACATAGGTTCCTATCCATAAGTGTGGCGCGCTTCACAATTATGAATACGAACTTGCATAGACGTTGTTTAGAGATACATTGACTCAAAAATATTTAACCTCATGCTCTGATACCAAGTTTCTCACATCTGGGAATATCCCCTAGACGTAACCGGCGTCGTCGTCCTCTTTGAGGACTAAGACTAGCCTCTTAGCTTATATCATTACATTCATAGGTCAAATTTAGCAAAAATTTAAAACTTTTCATTACTTCTAATCGAGGTATAAGAGTGTAAGAACTTGGTCATAACCCATACATCAAAGTAATAATGCCTCACATGGTATATACAATGACTAAATGGAAAGGAAAGAAACATAATAGTCTTAAACTCAAAACAACTCCATTAACTAGATAGTGGCATCACCCTCGGAAAGTGAGGACCTACCCTACTTGGATGAATAAGAGATCCAAGCCTTCTTCAAGTCGTCTTCGAAAGCACTTCAACGACCAGAACCTAAAATGTTGGGGAAAAGGAAGAAAATGGGTTAGTACACCACTTGTACTAAGTATGAGACTATATGCACACATATTTTAAATCATGCTAAGAAATGGGACAGTTCATAAAGGTATGCAATTTACTTTGAAAACATTTATGCATATTCAACAAGACCATACCAAATCAATAAGACATAATCATGAAGTCATAGGCATGTACATCACAAGACCAACAACATCAAAACTAGTTAAGTCAACATGCATATCATGTATTTAGACATATAGTCAAAGTAACTCTACCATCAAGTCACAACTTCAACAAGCATGAATAAGACTTCATTATAACATAACCAAAACAAGAGAATCACCCACAACCCTCATCAAGTCAACAAGTACAATGACCAAGCAAAGACCCATAACCTTACTCAATCAAGTAACCCAACAAGACTCATGAACAACCTCTTACTTCACATAACATAGCAATTAAAAGTACATATCATCATATTTTAACAATATTGACCAACACATATTCATAAGTGACACCAATGAACATGTAGTATCAATATTGTGCAAATTCATCATATACATAGCATGTACCATTATAAGCATATACATACATAATAACATCCTCCTAAGACTTCCCTTAAGGCTAACTAGTGCAATGTATAGGTAGAGTCTCATACCCCTACCTAGACTAAGCTAAACCCCTTAGGTCACCTTAGTTAGAGTTCATTCCTTTAGTTGATTATACATTTTGGGAACATCTTGCCTTAACCGACATAGACCACATGATCTAACGTGGAATCCGGTGTCATGGAACCCTACACCGAAAGAAGGCGGACTACTTGCCAAGGTAGTACCAAAATATGAACATAGCAACAACGTGGATCCACTAGCTAGTATTCCTATGAGGGCAACATAGTTCAAGAACTAGGAGATATAGTTGGAACCCTCTTTATGCTACATGCATTGTAGTCTCCAATCTCAAGAGTACATTAGTGATCCTACCTTCCCTATCTGGGAAGTGACACTCCTCAGTCTAGTTGACTCGGTGGTAAGCTAGAGTCCCTTTTTTGAAATATTTGTAATGTCTTTAATCATCATAGCTTATTTTAGGTCATAGGGTCTAACCCTTGTATAAACATCATTATCATCATCATAGATTAATAAGAATTGCATGAGTATAATCCTTTCATAACAATTCATATAGGTGAGGTTAGCACATTAACGTTTTCATATCATGATAAGGCACATTGGTAAATCATTCACCATCCTTATAACATTTACATCTTAAAATAGTACCTCACAAACCATAGTCAAGACATTTTAATTAAACATCATACCACCCTATAAATCCTAATACAATGCATACTCCAATACAACATCATGACTTAATCATAATTTAACCACAATTTGAAGTAAAGGATAGGGATCACAAGACTTACCAAGTCTCCTTCATAATTGCTCATCAAGGTATTACCATCAACCCTTACTCAACCCAATCAGGGTATAACATCACCATAGATAAATGACCAACGTGATAACAAGGCTAAAAGAATCACTACATCACAATTTAATACTAGTACATATCTTAAGACAAGATACTTAGGTATATTCACAACATACTTCATGACCTAGATCAACTTCTCAAGAACTAGCATGATAGGACTATAATTCACCCTAATTCATTCATGATTAGTATAACAACATCATCTAGTAGTAATTCAACCAATAACCAAGTCAATTGAAGCAATAAAATATAATTCATATCAAGATCATCACCTTAAGGGATTAAGGTCATCTTTTACAAACTAGAACCATCTATAAAGATACACCATAATTAAGTTAGAATACATGTTAATCTATTCATAATATCCAAAATAAATCATAAACAAATCAATTCATAACATAATTTTCGAGATTGCATGAAACCCACTTGAAAACCTAATTTTTGGAATGAATTTGATGGAACCCTTTGAGGAAAGAGGTCTCAAAGGTGAAAGAGATCCCATACCTTGATAATTGATGAAAGAAGAGAGAAGGAAGAGAGTTTGGGTTTGAGAATTATGTGAGTTATGAGGGCTTAATGAGGTTGAGGTCTTTATATGGGGTGTTATTAACTTAATTAGTCTCCAATTAATCCCCAAATAACGACCTAACCCCTTAATAAATTAATTAGAACTAATTAAAAACGTGCAGCAAAGTCAGGCCTCACAGACGAGACCTCGACCAACGGTCCGTCTGTGAGTCGATGATTTCCCCCTTCCGTGCCGCTCATCTGTCGATGAGTTCAGAGACCTGCCAAAACAGGTCCTTCAGGTATTTGGCTAAGTGTTGGTCTACTGATGGCATCGACGCCCCGTTGATCAACATTCGATCCTTTCTTCCCCCTCGTGGGTGAACACTGCCTAGGCAACCCTTGACCCCAAAATGCATGGGTCCTCCTCAAGGGACCTTGGTTGGTCCTTGGGGATTGTACCCAGACTTTTAGACTATAAATCAACTCTAATACATGTTATACACCCTTCCACCAATTTTCATCATTTTCCGACTCCTAAAAACTAGTCAAATAGGCTAAGGCAGGCTAGCACCTCATTGAACTAGTTTTCGGACGTCATGGATGTTCTTGGACGTTTTGGTTTCTAGACACCCTAAATGACTTATATTCATTAATATAGACCTTAAAACAATGTCAAGACCTTATGACACTCATGTTAGGCTCTAGAACACGTCTTGGATTTTTGAAGTGTTATATGTTGTACCTGTATTTGAGTATTTTTTGCCTTACTTTTATCTTGATTTTCAGTGTTATTGTTGTTTATTTTTCTTCCTTGAACTTACCATTGCTCCTCTTTGTGAGTGTTATTAATAACCTTTTGTTCTCTTGCTTGGTTCTGACTTTTTGGCTGTTATTTTGTCTACATTTTCTCATTGTCCTCCTCCTGTGTCTGCTTATTTTTTATTCTTGTATTGTGTTGTTTTTCTTGGCCTTTCTTGTTAGCTTCCATTTCTTTTATATTCTTGACTTCATCATATTTTGTGTTCAATGGACATGTTCCCTCAATATGACCCTGTTGTTTACAATACAGGCAATATGATAGCACTTCCTCATATTCAATAATTTTCTATTTCCCTCTAGTTGAATCTTTTTCAGAATATCCTAGCCAAGCATGTCTAGGTCTTTCCTTAGTCCAGTCAATTTGGATTTTGATTTTTGCCACACTACCTCTGATTTTCTGCATAGTTGTTGAGTCAAGGTACAAAGCGTTGCCAATCGGAGATAGTATAGGAGTTAGGGTATCCATATAGTAGTAATGCCACGGTAGCTCTGGTAATGTGATCCATATAGACATTACAGGAGTCTCCTCTTCAGGTTTGAATTATGGGTTCCACATTTGTAATTTCATTGAGTGCCCTGCAATAAACATTTTTTGCTTCATCCAAACATTGATATGGTCAGCTTCATTATCAAAATCAATGTAAATATACCTCGAGTTGTAATGTAAAATCTTAACATTTCTAATAAGGTTAGTTTGAGCAATAAATCTCTTTCTGATTACCTCTATTTTGGGCATAGAGTTAATAAACTTACCCAGCAATATGTACCTGCATCTGTCATCTATTTTATTCATAAAATTCTCTTCATGA
Organism: Solanum sitiens; assembly: GCA_016801875.1. NCBI lineage: Eukaryota > Viridiplantae > Streptophyta > Magnoliopsida > Solanales > Solanaceae > Solanum > Solanum sitiens. The sequence continues at coordinate 930,619 of JABWTJ010000526.1, read as the reverse complement.
AATATTATAGATGGATATCCTTGCTTAGTGGTAATAATAGGGGGACAAATGTTTACATGATGATCATTATTCTTTTCCATAGCTCTTAACTTGTTTGCAAGAGTTTATGCCATAGTGGGGAGAAGGATCAGGGATTTGGGTGGAATTGTTTCTATTAATGAAGATTTTGGTAGGATATTTCTGTTGTTGTTGCTGATTATTGCTTTGGTTGTTTTTTGCATGTTTGGTCTATAAGTATTAAAGTTAGAGGACCCTTGATAGGAGGAGGGATTTTAGGAACCACCATAATGTCTTACTTGTTATTTTGGTGCTCAAACTGCCCCATTCCAACATCCTGCACAACATGTTTACCCTTCTCATGCTCATTTTGCCTAGCAAATTTGTATTATTGTAGGGAGTATTACTATGATCATGGGGAGTTTGCAAGTTATGGAGTAACATACCTGTCCTGTTCTTGTTATTGATGTTCGGCTGGTTCTCTGTACCATGGTTGCTTTGTTGGACATTGGAGTTGCTATTAGCCTTGGCTTTCCCAACTGTATTCCCATTTTTGTTTTGATGATCTCCTTTGCGAGTGTCTCCATTATGTTGTGTTGCTGCCGCGTCATGAACAATAGTTATACCTTCCTCATGCTCATTTTGGCTATAAATTTCTTCTTTTTTATCCAAAGGCTTATGAGAGTTACTTAGAGTCTTACCATTAGGCCTGTGTTGGTTGTTGTCAATCTTATCTTTCTCAGTATCATTACTTGGGCTGCTTTGGTTTCTCAAAGACTTTTTATCAAACACCTTATTTGTATTTTGAGCATTAGCTGAATTTGATTGAGTTGTGTATTTCGAGTTTACCTCACTGTTAGTTCCTTCATTCCTGTTGCATTCTGAAGATTGTTTTCCATTTTGAGCATCTTTGGAGTTCTGTTTGATAGTATTGTCTTCGTTCTCTGTTACCTTAGTGCCAGAATTCTTGGAGGTATTTGTTGATCGATTCATGCTAGAACTATGCAAGGATTCAGTCCTGGTTTTCCTTCCATTTCCCTTACCTATAGATAGTGCATTTTCTTCCTCGAATTTGTTCGAATGAACTCCGACGAACTTATCGGCATTTCTGCCAAAATTGTCTCCTTCAGTCATGTCACATCCGTGGAACACCCCCTAGAAGTAACATGGCGTACTTGACCTCTCGGAGGTCTTATACAAGACCATAGTTATTATTCATCGCATTGTCATAGGTAAATTTAGCGGAAAATTTAAAACTTTCTTAGCACATCATATGCTAGAACATTACTTCATATCTATATAAAATATCATCATACATAGTTAAAGATTATAGTCTCTTTTTGCCATCCTAGACTCAACATTATAAGAGTACTTTAGGGACACGGCCCTTATAACATAATACATAAGTTTATAATATAAAAGAACTTTTATAGTAAAACATAAGTAGGGAATCCTTGGAACTTAAGGACCCCTTTACTTGAGCTTGGGAATCACATATAAAGCTCCTCAATCATATAGGCATCCATTAAGCATCCATAACCTACACTTTGTATAAAAATTTAGAGAAGAATGGAGTTAATACAAGAATGCACTAAGTATGACAACCATGCGAAAACATGCATTTAAAAGGGGAATTTTCTTGAAAATTATACTTCATGCCTTTCTGAGTAAATCTTCATGAAACCTTTATACAATAGAATTTATATCATTTACATACTTCATATAGACATATTCAAAAGACAAACATCATATAAAATCCCATATCGAATTTAAGCCACCTTTAGGGTCACATTACAGTGAGCTATTCTTCTTTACAGTGAACTTTTCCTCTTTACAGTGAACTTCTTCCTTTAATTCCTTAACCTCCCAAGTAACCCTCTAGTGATAGTTGGTGCAATGCATCACCTAAGGCCACAAGCAAAACAATACCTACAACATACATAGTCAACACATACCATCATAGAAGTGTAATACCTCAAAGACACATTTAAGCCAATACAATAAGCATATTACAGTAAGCTACATTAGCTTGCACATATTTTAACTTCACTTCACATAAATGCCCTATAATCCCTTACTCACAATCCTACTCTAGGTCTACTAGTGCAATGTATATGTGAATTCCCATAACCTCACACACACTTAGTAAACCTATCATAAGACCACAAGCCTTAACATACAATTCATACATCAACATATCAAGTGAGGACAACTTCATTCATGTCAACAACCTTCATCATATAGTCATTAAGACCCCCATAGTGCATATAAGGATAAGAGCACATCATATAGACTCATACCATGCACATCTTCATAACAAAAAGACAAATACTACCATGCCATGCATAAGGACATAACCATAATCATACACCTTATATCACCTTCCTAGAACTCCCTAAGAAGCCACTTGGGAAATTTCTGGGTGGGTTCATTATTTCAACCTATCATAAGTAACCTACCTTAGGTCATCCTAGTTAGGGTATTAGTCATTTACTTCCATTGTCCATTATACTTTAGGGAAACTATAGCCTTAACTGACAATAAGACCATGTGAGCCAAACATAGAATTTGGTGTCATCCCCTCACACCAAAAGAGCGTATCTTGCTTGCCATGGTAAGACATGAGTATCATGCTAGCATATTAGGTTATATTACTTGCTAAATCCTATGGGGCAACATAGTTATGGAAACCTAGAGGCATCATGGAAACATCAACTCTATGCCCTTGGGCTATGAGGCTATCCACCTTGTGAGGTCTATGGTGACCTACCTTTCTACAATGGGAAGGGACACCCCTGATCTTCAAGTTCACTTGGTGCTAAGCTAAGTTCCCTTGATTAAAAGCCTTTATTACATTACTTTATAAAACATAGGCTTTAGGATATTCACTCCCCATATGCTTAGCTCATAGGTTATAGATGAGAAGTCCTTTCATCAACCTATATCATGTGAGAAAACCTTTCACATGGACATAGAATATGTAAGATTCTATCTAGTTTAGGATACTCTTGAGCAAACCTTTTAAGAGCCCCTCTATTGACTAGATCATCATACATGTGTGTGTGTACATACTTGTGAGCAAACCTTTCACATAACACCTTTAGACCACACATGTTCATACTTTACTTCATTCATTCATAAGTGTACAAGTGTAACTATATGATCCATGCTTTCATCTAAACACATTTAAACACTAGGTATAATCATACTTCATCATACAACATACTTCACCTTATATCATATAAGTCATGTTCATAACATACGCATGCATTCATATCCATGTACATAAGACACCAAACCAAGGAACTATCCTATCAAGGTACACATGTGCAATGCATAGATAAGGTCTTATACCCTTGCCCATACTAGTACACCTATCAAGTCATCCTAGTTAAGGAAACACATCATACTTTCATAGACATAACCTTTCATTAGACACTATGATACTATACTACTTATAAGCATGCATGTAGAGTGAGGGTCTGTGTACATTGGTCAGTATGATAACATAATGGATATCAACAACACATTGATGCATCCACCCTCTTAAGATCATACTACACTTTCAAGCATAGACCACACAACACATAATAGCATAGGGGACAAGCCAACTTCATATTACACTTAAGACTCCTAACTTTTACTATTCATGCATTCACATAGGGGTACACAGGTAGGGGTCATCATTTCTTAATATTCCATTAATGGCAGCACCTACACATAACCCTTACATAATCATTCTCGTGCTCATAACAATAGTAACATAACCTAGATTCACAACTAGAGTAGAAGACTCGGCACAAGTTACACATAAGGTGATCATCATAACCAAACATTCATATATTCATCTATTTGCCTTTAAGGACATGGTAAATACAAATATAATGCCAATAAGGTAAACACCGCCACCATAAGTGGACCATACCATACAATGACATACAAGGCTCCATCAACAATACTGTAGAGAAATAGAGATGTAGAAGAGTAGAGCAATTCTTACCAATTATTTAGCCTTTGGTCATCATTGACCATTACTAATCTTTCATCAACAATTCAAGTATAGGGCAGTATCTAAAGTACAGTAATCATAAAATAAATCATGTACAAGTCGCTACAAGATCATACTACAATCTAATACAATACATCACATATATACTAGGAAGTAGAGAGTTATAGATCATCAACCGATTTCCCTAGTCTTGTTCATCAATCATATTTTATCAATAATATACATTTAGGGAAGTAGCTAAAGATATAGAACATCATAGCTAAATCATGCTTCATTCACCCTAGAGTATAGATCATAACACATACATTACTCTATCGAGTCTATAAGCTAGAAGGACCTAAATCAATCTTTACCAATTCAATTGTCATACATTCATATTGGGTCAATTATAGTTTATTATCATCACATTACACATATAGGCAGTAGCTAAAACAATTTACCACAATCGAGTCACATAACAACCATCCTAACGTCAAGATCACAAGTTACTACATATGGACTAGAAGAACCTAGATCAATTCATACTAAGACTTCTTTAATTTGATCATACAAGACTTATACCCACAATTCAACCATGATACTAACCTAAGGAAGTAACTACAAGCATCTTAACATAATCAAATTCCACTTTTGTACATTTAAAGGTCAATGTTAAAGTGAACACATAGAGATCTAAGCTAGCCTTATTCAAATCTTCATATATTGGTTCACATAGATAATTCATCAACAATTCACCATTAATATGAATACTAGACAGTAGGTATAAGCATATTAACACAATTGAATCACAAATCACTATTTATTAGATCAAGGTCATAAAGCCATACATAGGCTAAAATCGAGTTTGTAAAAGAGCATGGGTTCATCATGAAATTGGATTGAAAATCACATATAAATAAGTATATAATCATCAGTACATTCATATTATGCTTTTGAAATCAATTTAAGAAAGAACCCATGGCTAGATTGAAGTAGAAGAGATTTGATCATGGAACTTCTTTGAAAACTTTGAACAGGACTCTCCAGATGAAAGATTAACTAGAGATGAAGGATCAACATACCTTTATTAGATGAAAAATCCACTAAAATTTGGTGAAGAACCTATGGGAATCCAATCTACAAGCTGACGTTGAACTTCACATTCAATGGAGGTTTCTAAAGAGGATATGGGAGAGGGAGGTTTGATTTTGAATGGAGGATTGGGTATAGGCTATTCACGTTTTTAATCAACCTATATACCCAAAAATATTTAAATAAACCTCCTAGGGTCAGTTTAGCATGTGGGGTGAATTTCCCATTCACCCCATAATTAGGCAGCGTGCATGGCAATTCTACAGGCCTGCATCGACGGGCACAGTCAACGCCTCGTTGGCCCATCGACGGGTGATTTGTGGCTTCCTCCATTTGGTTCTGATGTTGTACTGTGGCCAAGACTTCTCCAGGATAAGTGTCCATTGACGCCTTCCCATCGATGGGACGTCAGTCCACCAACGGGGCATCGTTTGGTTCAGTCGATTGACACTGCCAAGGCAGTGTCTCGACAGCCTTTGGGTCCTTCTTGTGGGCCCTTGGGAAGTCGTACCCGGAAGTTTCAAACGTAATTATGAACATTAACATGTTGAAGACCTTACACATCAGTTTCACCCAAAACAAACACATGCAACACCTTCAAACAGGCAAGGCACATTAAAGACACAAGTATGCATGTCTCAAAGGCTATCTTTTGAACGTCTTGGAAGTTTTACCTCCAAACTTCATGAAACTCCATACACTTATTATAAACATCATTATTACTCATTTTAGGACCTCATAAGACCATGACACACACATAAGCACATAAAAACACATAAGTCCCCTTAGGTGACTAGTCGTCGAACGTCTTGATCGTCCCTTGACGTTTGACTTCCAAATGACTTTAAATCATCCAAGCATACTTTGAAACCCTTAATTATAATGTTAACAATCTTTTAGGCACATGTGCATTCGTCCTCGAATGACACTTAGAACACTTTAATCACAACAAGGACTTCAATGAATCATAGAGCAGTTCATAACAGTCATAATATCATCATATAGAAGTTAATGCACCAAACTTACAAGAAACACACTTCAAACTATTTAGCACTCAATGTATACAAGCAAGAAAAACTTTTATTCACTCACTCTTTAATGTATCTAACCCATAGGCTATTATAATGCTCATAGGAGGAACATCCTTCTCCTAATCATATCATGTTCATTACACTTCATTTTATTGAGAGCTCATCTTATCATCTTTAAGTCACACTTAGGCAGCTTCAACAACACTCAAGAACAAGTAGGCACTCATACTTTAATGCACATAGACTTGAGTAAGATAGGTTGACAATGGATTCTTATTAGTTAGACCTAGTGCTTTGAGGGTCATAGTAAACAATACCATGCTTAGTGGTGTCCATGGAGGAATGTCCTTATCCTCAACAGACTTACATGTCTCATGAGTTCACACCCAAACAAATGCACAAAAGTCAACTTTACAGTAACATGAGAAATTCTCAACTTTTAAACCAAGGCATGCTCATGTTTTCTTCCTAGTGAAGTCTAAATGGTAAGTCACACAAGCACATCACAACAAATAGGAAGCCATTTCACAAAATGTCAATTTCTAACATAGTAATAGCCTTCATAGTAAGCATCATTTGGGAAAAAGTCTTACAATTTATAGGCACACACAAGGATAATAGCAAATCATGCCTTCACCTTTCAAAAGTGAGACTACCATCATGCTTTCCAAATCATAGAAGCCACATAGTTTTCAAGAGACTCAACATATTTCATTTTAAATAGGCTCAATTTCTCATTATAAAGCTAAACCTTACATATCAAAAGTGACTTCAAGAATGCTTCTTGCCTTTACTCATGAAGTTAAATGCACAACTAGCATATCAAGTTGCACAATCAACATGAGAAAACCATGAAGTTAATCAAAAATTTCTTTTCAAGTACTTTAGAATCTTCAAAATACTCTCAAGATAGTGTCAATGAAGGCATACCAAACATATAGAGGTCATGCAATTCATACTTTAATGCAAAACTCTTATTATGTACAAGCTTACTAAGAAGTCATTAGATTCAAGTTCAAGTAAGAATAGAAGGACAAGGTAGAAAAATCTACAACCTTACTACTCACATCACCACCCCCCACTGAGGGTAAACCCAACTAAGAGAAACTTCACCCAACTTTAAGAGGATCTTCACTTAACAACCTTCATTTTTCATCACTTAAAAGTGATTACCACTTTAGAAGGAATTACAGTAAGTTTATATAGGAACTCCAGGTTATTCTAAACCTTATATTCTAGACAATTTATCCCCAATTATCAAGTTAGGTCATACTATTTCACCACATAAGGTTATGTACAATACAATAGACACCAAGGTCATACAACATTAGGGGGAAAACAACAAGGAGACTTAGCCATAAGGTCTCTTCCTTTTCTTTATAGTAAAGTGACTTCTAGGTCAATCAATCCCACATCATCACCCTACAAATATAATCATGCCACCTTCACACCTCGGATCAAGTCTATAGAAGGACTCTAATCGATACAAAGCAATCATGAAGGTTCACACATATAAACAAAGGAAACATTTTGAACCATTATACAATTTCTTAGGCAACATGCTTCCATAGGTAGTCGCTAAGTATTTCAAACTCAAATCATAGCATTAGGCTACCATCATATAAAACCATATTGTAGCATACCATTCCAAAAAGAAATTAATTTTAACCAAATTAACTTCTAACATGCTTTAACTATATCATCACACATAATTCTCAACAAAACATGCCATTTCACATAGGTCTCATATATAGCCACAAAGGACATTTCACATATTTCACATACATAGCCATTATTGGAATCACCTTATCAAATCATGCCAAATTCAACTTCACACATACTTATGAAACCATAAAACCAAGATATGCATCAAAACTCACCTTTTCTCCCTCAAGCATAGAGATACAATATCGTCCAAGCAATCACTTCTAAAAGACCACGGACAAGAAAACATAAGAGAGAAATCTTATAGAGTTAAGTTCTATGGCACGACATGAGAATGATGAAGAAGGGAAACTCTATCGTCCTATAGCCTCTCGCTCATAGATGTGTTGCGATTCACACTGATAATCGAGACTCTACTAGACGTGGCAATATGAGACTTTTAGAACCTAAAACCACTTCCATAAACTTGATTCTCTGATATCACGTTTGTCATTTCCGGGGAACACCCCCTAGAAGTAACATGGCGTACTAGACCTCTCGGAGGTCTTATACAAGCCAATAGTTAACATTCATCGCATTGTCATAGGTAAATTTAGCGGAAAGTTTAAAACTTTCTTAGCACATCATATGCTAGAACATTACTTCATATATATATATATATATATATATATATATATATATATAGTTAAAGACTCTAGTCTCTTTTTGCCATCCTAGACTCAACATCATAGGAGTACTTTATGGACATGACCCTTATAACATAATTCATAAGTTTATCATATAAAAGAATTTTTACAGTAAAACATAAGTACGAAATCCTTGGAGCTTCAGGACCCCTTTCCTTGAACTTGGGAATCACATATCAAGATCCTCAATTATATAGGCATCTTTTAAGAATCCATAACCTACACTTTATGTAGTAGAGAAGAATGGAGTTAGTACAAGAATGCACTAAGTATGGCAATCATGCGAAAACATGCATTTATAAGGGGCATTTTCTTGAAAATCATACTTCATGCCTTTTGAGTAAATCTTCATGAAACCTTTATACAATTGCATTTATATCATTCACATACTTCATATAGACATATTCAAAAGTTAGACATCATATAAAATCACATATCAAATTTAAGCCACCTTTATGGTCAATTTACAGTGAGCTATTCTTCTTTCAGTGAACTTTTCCTCTTTACAGTGAACTTCTTTTTTTAATACCTTAACCTACCAATTAACCCTCTAATGATACTTGGTGCAATGCATCACCTTAAGGTCACAAGGAAAACCATACCTACAACTTACATAGTCAACACATACCATCATAGAAGTGTAATACCTCAAAGACTCATTTAAGCTAATACTATAAGTATATTACAGTAAGCTACATCAACTTGCACATATTCTAACTTCACTTCACATAAATGCCCTCTAAGTCCTTACTCACAATCCTATTCTAGGTCTACTAGTGCAATGTATATGTGAAGCCCCATAACCTGAAACACACTTAGCAAACCTATCATAAGACCACAAGCCTTAACATCCAATACATACATCAACATAGCAAGCGAGGACAACTTCATTCATGTCAACAACCTTCATCATATAGTCAGTAATACCCACATAGTGCATATTAGGATAAGACCACATCATATAGACTCATACCATGCACATCTTCATAACAAGTAGACAAATACTAACATGCCATGCATAAAGACATAACCATAATCATACACCTTAGATCACCTTCCTAGAACTCCCTAAGAAGCCACATGTTTAATGTATAGGTGGGTTCATTACTTCTACGTATCCTAAGTAACCTTCCTTAGGTCATCCTAGTTAGGGTCTTAGTCATTTACTTCCATTGTCCATTTTACTTTAGGGAAACTATAGCCTTAACCAACAATAAGACCATGTGAGCCAAACATGGAATTTTGTGTCATCCCCTCACACCAAAATAGGGTATCTTTCATGCCAAGGTAAGGCATGAGTATCATGCTAGCATATCAGGTGATATCACTTGCTAAATCCTATGGGCAACATAGTTATGGAAACTTTTAGGCATCATGGAAACATCAACTCTATGCCCTTGGGCTATGAAGCTATCCACCCTGTGAGGTCTATGGTGACCTACCTTCTAACAATGGGAAGGGACACCCCTCATCTTCAAGTTTACTCGGTGCTAAGCTAAGTTCCCTTTATTAAAAGCCTTTATTACATTACTTTAAAAAAAATAGGCTTTAAGACATTCACTCCCGATATGCTTAGCTCATAGTCTATAGATGAGAAGTCATTTCATCAACCTATATCATGTGAGAAAACCTTTCACATGGACATATAATATGTACGCATATATCTAGTTTAGGATACTCTTAATAACACCTTTCAAGAGCCCCTGTATTGACTAGATCATCATACATGTGTGTGTGTACATACTTGTGAGCAAACCTTTCACATAATACCTTTAAACCACACATGTTCATACTTTACTTCATTCATGCATAAGTGTACAAGTGTAATTATATGATCCATGCTTTCATATAAACACATTTAGACACTCGGTATAATCATACTTCATCATACCACATACTTGACCTTATAGCATATAAGACATGTTCATAACATACTCATGCATTCATATCCATGTACATAAGAGACCAAACCTAGGAACTATCCTATCAAGGTACACATGTGAAATTCATAGACAAGGACCCATACCCTTGCCCATACTAGTACACCTATCAAGTCATCCTAGTTAAGAAAACACATATCATACTTTCATTGACATAAGCTTAACATGCATAGTAGTAGACACTAGTGAATATGAGAATAACCTTTCATTAGACATTATGGTCCTATACTACTTATAAGAATGCATGTACAGTGAGAGTGTGTGTACATTGCTCAGTATGATAACATAATGGCTATCAACAACACATTCAGGCAGCCACCCTCTTAAGACCATATTACACTTTCAAGCATAGACCACACAACACATAATAGAATAGGAGACAAGCCAACTTCATATTACACCTAAGACTCCTAACTTTTGCTATTCATGCATTCACATAGGGGTACCTAGGTAGGGGTCATAATTCCTTAATATTTCATTAATGGAAGCACCTACACATAACCCTAACATAATCATTCTCGTTCTCATAACAATAGTAACATAACCTAGATTCACAGCTAGAGTAGAAGACTAGGCACAAGTTACACATAAGGTGATCATCATAACCACACATTCATATATTCATCTATTTACCTTGAAGGCCATGGTCAACACATATATAATGACAATAAGGTAAACACCACCACCATAAGTGGACCATACCACACAATGCCATACAAGGCTTCCTCAACAATACTATAGAGAAGTAGAGAAGTAGAAGAGTAGAGCAATTGTTACCAATTCTTTAGCCTTTGGTCTTCATTAAACATTACTGCTCTTTCATCAACAATTCAAGTATAGGACAGTAGCTAAAGTACAATAATCATAAAATAAATCATGTACAAGTGGCTACAAGATCATACTACAATCTAATACAATACATCATATATATACGAGGAAGTAGCGAGTTATAGATCATCATCAATTTCCCTAGTCTTCTTAATCAATCATATTTTATCAATAATATACATTTAGGGCAGTATCTAAAGATATAGAACATCATAGCTAAATCATGCTTCATTCACCCTAGAGTATAGATCACAACATATACATTACTCTATCGAGTCTATAAGCTAGAAGGACGTAAATCAATCTTTACCAATTCAATTGTTATCTATTCATATTGGGACAATTATACTTAATGATCATCACATTACACATATAGGCAGTAGCTAAAACAATTTACCATAATCAAGTCACATAACAACCATCCTAACGTCAAGATCACAAGTTGCTACATGATAAACTAAAAGAACACAGATCAATTCATACCAAGCCTTCTTTCATTTGATCATACAAGAATTATACGCACAATTCAACCATGATATTAACCTAAGGAAGTAGCTACAAGCATCTTAACATAATCAAATTCCACTTTTATACATTTAAAGATCAATGTTACAGTGAACACATAGAGATCTAAGCTAGCCTTATTCAAATCTTCATATATTGGTTCACATAGATAATTCATCAACAATTCACCATTATTATACATACTAGACAATAGGTATAAGCATATTAACACAATTGAATCACAAATCGATATGTATAAGATCAAGATCATAAAACCATATATAGGCTAAAATTGAGTTTGTGAAAGAGCATGGTTCATCATGCAGTTAGATTGAAAATCAAGTCCAAATCAGTATATAATCATAAATACATTCATATTATGCTTTCGAAAATAATTTAAGAAAGAACCCATGGCTAAATTGAAGCAGAAGAGATTTGATCATGGAACTTCTTTTGAAAACTTTGAAGAGGACTATCTAGATGAAAGATTAACTAGAGATGAAGGATCACCATACCTTTATTAGATTAAGAATCCACTAAAAATTGGTGAATAACCCATGGGAATCGAATCTGCAAGCTGACCTTGAACTTCACTTTCAATGGAGGTTTCTACAGAGGAAATTTTGGGAGAGCGATGTTTGATTTTGAATGGAGGATTGGGTATGGGCTTTTCACGTTTTTAATCAACCTAATATACCCAAAAAAAATTTAAATAAACCGCCAAGGGTCAGGTTAGCACGTGGGGTGAATTTCCCATTCACCCCATAATAAGGCAGCGTGCATGGAAATTCTATAGGCCTACGTCGACGGGCATAGTCGATGCCTCATTGGCCCATCGACGGGCCGTTTGTGGCTTCCGCCATTTGGGTATGAGGCTTTCCTGTGGCCAAGCCTTATCCAGGCTATGTTTCCATTAACGCCTCCCCATAGATGGGACATCAGTCCACCAAAGGGGCGTCGTTTGGCTCAGTCGATTGACACTGCCAAGGTAGTTTCTCGACAGCCTTTGGGTCCTTCTTGTGGGCCCTTTTGAGGGGCCCTTGGGAAGTTGTACCCGGGCCTTTCCAACATAAATATGAAACTGAACATATTGAAGACCTTCCACATCAGTTTCCCCCAAAACAAACACATGCATGTCACAAGGGCTATCTTTCGAACGTCTTGGTCGTTGTTGGACGTTTGACCTTCAAAATTCATGAAACTATATACACTTCTTATAAACATCATTATTACTCATTTTAGAACCTCAATAAGATCATGACACACGCATAATCACATAAAAACACATAAGGCAAGGTGACTAGTCGTCGAACATCTTGGTCGTCCCTTGACGTTTGACTTCCAAATGACTTCAAATCACCCAAGCATACTTTAAAATACTCAATTAGAATGTTAACAAGCTTTTAGACACATGTGAGGCTCTAGACACCCTAACTCATTTTGGGGGTCTTACAAGTCACATAGTTATTCTTCACATAGTGGGATTCGCTAGGTTGAGTAAAAGTAAGAAACTTGTTTTGTAGTTCCATATTCCCTATAGATTCTGAAGAATGTACATTATCCTCTTGAGGCAATTTTTGTGATTTTCCTTCCAAATTTGCCTGCATAGATCTCCCAATTTGTATGACAAAATCAATTGATTTTTCAACCATAGGTAGATCTTGATTCGTATAATCTATTCCATCAATTGGAACAACATGAATCACTACATATTTTGCTAGAGAAATAATTTCTTGTGCCTATTTACACTCCTCTTCCGAAAGAAGAACATTGATCGCTGGACTGTTTGTAAAATTTGTAGAGTTGTGGTGTGAATTTGTGAGAGATTGTTGTTGGAGAAGATGTATCTCTTCAGGGCGCTGCTTTTCCTTTTGGTCTGGAGGTTGGGGGACCTCCTCTGGCGGCTTAGCAGCCATTCCAATGGATCTGTGTTTCAACGCTCCAAGTGACCGTTACTTACCGTTAGGGGTCTATCTTGAGAGTGTAAATTTTAGTGAGAGAAATTCCTATTTTTCTTCTGAAGATTGTTTTCTGAGTCCAGTAAAAGGAACAATTGGTAGAAGTATAAGATTTAGGCATAGCCCTTACACTATTACAATATGCCACACATAAGGTTACAACAAAGTCTCAAAAATAAGGAAAGAACAATTGTCTTAGATAGAGTCAGTACTATTGAAACTAGAAAAGTGGAATCATCCTCGGACTTGAGGACTCACCAACAACTTGTGGAAGGATCTAAGTATTCCTTGCAAATGGCATTGAATGCTCTTCAATAACCCGAACCTACATTATTGGGATAAAGGGAAAACAAATATGGGTTAGTACAAACCACATGTACTAAGTATAACTTCTATGCATAAGAATCATCAATGCATGAGAAAAGGGACATTTTAGTCAAAACCATGCTTAGTATCAAATAACCTTAACATGCACATATAGTGAAACATCATAACTCAACCCAACATAATACAAACCCAACGTATAATCCAACCAAGCAATACGTGTTCAATGCAAGGAATAGAACCCCATAATCCTAGTCCAATCTAAGTATCACATTAAGCAACATACTTCATACATGCATTCATAATCTCAAATTTTATCATAACTTTCCATATTCATAAAGATCATATATAACTTGACATACATAACACATAATCAACTTAACCATGAAAAAACACTACTAGGACCATCCCTTAGGATCCCACAAGTGCAATATGTAAGAGAAGTCACATACCCTCCCTCACACCATATAGAAACCTTTAAGAAAAGTCGTAATAAGAGTTCATACACTTAACTTATTCATTTACTTTTACATTAGGGAAAGATTTGCAATAATCGACCTTAAATAGTGGGAGTTACATGGAATCCGGTGTTCTACTCCCACACCAAAAAGAGAGGGTTAACACTTGCCTAAGGTGTAACTTTTCGTACATAGCTATCTAGGTGGATCCAATAAGCTAGATTCCTATGTGGGTACATAGTTAAGAGTCAAGGAGATTGTTATTAGAAACCCTAACTTGCTAAATGTGGGAGTTTCCATCTCATGAGAAAACACATAACTTGGGAATCCTGACTTGCTAAACGCGAGAAAACCCATGTGGGGAGCTAGACTTACTAAATATGACATCCCCATGTCATTTACATGCCCTTTCAGTGCTAAGCATTTATTTCATTTAGTAATCATCATTATTCATCATACAAGTACACATTAGTCCCTACTAAACCCCTATGTAAACATCTTATCATAATTTTCCTGTACCAAAGAATACATAACCAATACATAAACAAGGTATATTCAAGAAGTAATACAAAACAATTATCATTTTACATAATCCATATACTCATCATCTTCCACAATTACCATAGAAATTTCAAGGTATAATGAGTTTAGGGAAGAACAAGGGTCCAAGGGAAAATCTGTAGTGATAACCAACAATTAGCCATAATTACATAGTTAATCAACAGTAAAGGATCATAATTCATCACAATTGAATAACAATTTCGTTTTGAAATGAGGACCCATGTATGGATAGAAACCCTAGTCTTGGGGGAAGTTTGGAAATCTCTTTGGAAGGACCTCTTGGGGAAAGGAATCCCAAGAGTGAAAGAAACCATATCTTAAAAATAATTTTCCACGAATTTGAGTAGAATTCTTTGGTGAATTCATCCTTTTCTTGATTCTCTAGTGTTCCTTCAATGGAGGTTTGAGTTTGGGGAGAGAGAAACAAAAGAAAAGTTAGAGCTAAGTGAGTTTTGGGAATTTAGGTGTGTTCGGTTAGTTAATTGACTTAGGTTACTTATATAGTCCTAAATTAACTTATTTTAACTGTCCCTAACAATTTATTAAACAACTAACTAATTAACTAATCACCCTAACTTAAACTAATATTTGATAGTGAAGTCAAGTCCAAACAACGACTCCTCGTGACGGGGCGTAGACCAAACCACGGACTGTACTAGTCAAGTGTGGTTTTGTTCAGAGACAACCTTTTGGGACCATTTTGGGATTTGTCTAAGTACCAACCCACGAGCACCATCGATGGGCCATTGTCCCATCAACAGCTCATCGTTTTATTTATCAATGCTCACTGTTAATTTATAGCTTATAGGGTTAAATGTTAGGGTCGAGGACCCTTAAGGTGGTCCTTGGGGAGTCATACCCAGACGTTTCGACCCTAAACACAATCTAACATGTATTCTAAAACATTGTACCATATTTGACTGAATTCTGACTATCTATACCCCTAGAAACACACCAAGGCACACTAGTTCATTTTCACAAGTCTCCGACGTCGTGGTCGTTCTTGACGTTTTGATTATAACATTTCCTAATTAAATTTATTACCTTTGTTTAAACATAGAAACATTGTTTTAATGCTTAGAGTATCAAGTGAGGATCTAAATAAGTCATGGAGCTTCCGGAGTGTTACACCGACAATAGACCATGTGAACTAAAGCTGGAATCTGGTGTCAACCCCTCACACCGAAAGGAGGGCATCCTACTTGCCAAGGTAGGACATATACATCATAATAACGTCTATGTGGATCCACTAGTTAGGTTTTCCTATGGGGGCACATAGTTAAGAAACTAGGAGATTGTTACTAGAAACTGTCGTTATGCTAATTCGCATTGTAGTTTACATCTCATGAGACATTTGGTGAACCTACCTTCCTCATTTGAAGGGATACCTCTCATTGTCAAGTTCACTCGGTGCTAAGATACATATTCCCTTTGTGAAGTATCTTATAGTCTTTCTTAACATTAATTTATATCATAGGTCTTAGGAGACGTTATAACATGATCATAGCACTTAGGTTCTAGAATGAGAAATTCCTTTCTTCACAACCCAACATTAACTGAGAACATTACATCATAATCATGGTTATAACTGTATAAAGGAATCACCTTCAATCCCTCATGTTAACACACCTATCATCATCTCACAATTCATCACATTCATATCATGCTATCATATTCATAATCTCATCATCTTTCTATGATTCTCACATATTCATGCTTCAATTGAACAACAACATCAAAAATAGGCCAACATGATTGAAGTAAAGTGTTCATAATCTTGAAAGTCTTACCAATGGCTTCCAAGAATCTCATCCAAGATCTTACCCTTATATTCAATGATCCTTAACCAACAATTCAATCACCATCATCATATAATAGTAAACTATACAAGAATACATTCAATTATATCTCCCTCTATCATAAACCAACCTAGATCAGAAGTTAGCGTTAGGAGAAGAAGATGATTCATGGGTCTTTGTAGAGATTTAGATTAAAGCTTTAGGGGTTACATAAATACACACATAAGCATACATAAATCATAAACAATATTCGAATTAAGACTACACAATTCCATCTAGAAAGTAGACTCACGAAATTGGATGAAAACAAGGTTTTTGGTGAACATTTAAATTAGATCTTTCAATAGCCTCTTAGGGAAAAGAGTCCAAGAGTGAATATACTCAATAACTTGAGAATCCTTTAAGAATGGTGAATTATAGCCTTTATCTTGAAGCCCTAGAAAATCTTGAACTTATTCTTCAATGGGGTCTTTGGAGTAGTGATAGAAATTAGAGAAAAGTGGTAGTGTAAGACCCCCAAAAATATATTATGGTGTCTAGATACTAACATGCTTTTATTAATGGTATAAGGTCCTAAAATGGTTTATAATGTGGTATTGATGCAGTGTATAAAGTTTGAGGTGATTTGGAAGTCAAACGTCAAGGGACGACCAAGACGTTCGACGACTAGTCACCTAAGGGGCCTTATGTGTTTTTATGTGCTTATGTGTGTGTTATGAGATTATGAGGTGCTTATATGGGTAATAATGATGCAGTGTATGGAGTGTAATGAATTTTGGAGGTAAAACATCCAAGAACATCTAAGACGTTCGAAAGTTAGCCCTTGAGACGTTCATGTGTCTTGAGTGTGCTTTATATGTTTGGATGTGTTTTACGTGTTCATTTTGGGTGAAACTTGCATGGAAGATCTTCAACATGTTAAGATATTTATTCACTTTGGAAACGTCCGGGTATGACTTCCAAAGGTCCCCGCAAGAGGCCCTCAATAAGGACCCAAAGGCTGTCGAGGCACTGCCTTGGCAGTGTCAATCGACGAGCCGAACGATGCCTCGTCAGTGGACTGACTGCCACATCCAGGTTTACCCCCTAGACGTAACAGGTGTCGTCGTCCTCTTTGAGGACTAAGACTATCCCTATAGTCTTTCATCATTACATTCATAGGTCAAAAATACGGAAAAATTAAAACTTTTCAGTACAACTACTTGGAGGTTTACATAGACCTCTACATACACATAATATGTATTCGTATCGAGTATACATAGATCCTTCGTATAGAAAGGTTACATAGCCTTATGCTTTTATTGCACATACATATATGCATAAGATAGAATAAAGTCTCAATAATTGTCTCATCTCATACCATCTAAAAGATCATAGCAATTTGGGCGTAGCCCTACATCAATGTAAAGAAGCCACATATAGGCTTATACAAATCGTACTCAAATGAAAGTCGAATGAAGATAAGAGTCTTAGAAATAAAGCAACTCCATAAGCTAGATATCGGCATCGCCCTCGGAAAGTGAGGACCTACCCCTTGGATGATAGAGAATATCCAAGTCTTCTTCAAGTCATCTGAATTAGACTTTAACGACCGGAACCTAAAATGTTTGGGAAAAAAGGAGAAAATGGGGTTAGTACGCCACATGTACGAAGTATGAGACAATATGCACATATAACATCAAAACATGACAAAAAGGGACATTTAGTTAAAACATCCCATTTTACCCTTTTAAAAGCCTCATGCATAGCCAAGGAATTTATACAAACCAACCAACATACTTACTAACTCAAACAAGTAGAATATATGTCAACATACTTGAACCCATGATCTACTACAATCCTATCATCAAGAATATTATAACAAGCATGATTAAGAGTTAACCATATCATAATAAGCAAGATAATTACTCATGAATCCTCATCAAGTAAACAAGTTCAATGACCAAGTAAATCCCCATAACCTTACTCAATCAAGTAGCCCCAACAAGAAACCATAACCAATGTCCAACTTCACATAACCAACCTTTAAGGATGCATAATGTCATACTCTAATAATATAATCAAATTGCATGCTCCAAAGGATAATTATCATCACATGACACTATTCATATTATACATCAACATATTGTCATCATTTACATCATTACCATATACATAATATTAACCTTCTAAAGTTCCCATTAAGGCCAACTAGTGCAAGGCATAGGTAGAGTCCCATACCCCTACCTAAGTTAAGCTAAACCTCTCAAGTCACCTTAGTTAGTTTATACTTCATTACTTCTTTTTAGTTTAGGGAACACTTGCCTTAAAAGACATACACTACAAGAGCTAAATGTGGAATCCGGTGTCATGAAACCCTACACCGAAAGAAGGCGGACTACTTGCGAAAGTAGTATCTAAAACATGAACATAACAACCATGTGGATCCAATAGCTAATATTCCTATGGGGGCAACATAGTTCAAGAACTAGGAGATATTATTGGGACCCTCTTTATGTCACATGCATTGTAGTCTCCAATCTCTTTGAGTACATTAGTGTTCCTACCTTCCCTATGTAGGAAGGGACACTCCTCATCTAGTTCACTCGGTGCTAAGCTAGATCTTTTTATTGAAATGCCTTTAAGTATTTATTAACAATCATAACTTTGTTTAGGTCATAGGGTCTAGCCCTTGTATAATCATCATCATAGCTCAATAAGAATTGCATGAGTATAGTCCTTTCATTCACAATTCTATAAATGAGGTTAACACATTTCATATAACTTCATAATAGGGAGTATTGTTAAACATCATCATCCTTACAACATGTACACCCTAATCAACCTCACAACCAATGTTAAGGCATTTCAATTCAACATCATACCATCCTATCAATCCTACATAAGGCATGCTCCAACACATGACTTAATCACAAGTTGAAGTAAAGAATAGGAATTACAAGACTTACCAAGTCCCCTCCATAGTTCATCATAAGGGTCTTACCATCAACCCACAATGCAACCCAATTAGGTCATCACATACACATAATTCAATAACCAACATGATAATAAAGTTAGAAGAGTCACTACACCACAATTCAATACTAAACCAAAGCTTTGAGACAAGATACTTAGGCCAATCTTCTTAACCTAGATCACTTCTCAAGAGCTAGTATGAAAGACTACAATTCATCACAACTTGTGTATGATCAGAGTAATAACATCATCTAATAGTGATTTAACCAATAATCAAGTCAAATGAGTCAATTCCAACATAATTCACATCAAGATCAAACCTAGGGTTAAGGGTTAAGGGTTATGTTCTACAATCTAGACCAAACCATCTCAATTCATCATAATCAAGTTAAAATATATATTAATCTATTCATTATATCCTAAAGAATTCATAAACAACTCAGTTCATAACATCAAATTCGTAATTGGATGAAACCCACATGAAAACTCAACTTTTAGAAATACTTTGAAGGAGCCCTTTGAGGAAAGAATCTCAAAGGTGAATTAGATCCCATACCTTAATATTTTGACAAATATTTGAAGATAAATTCGTCCTTTTCCAGCCCCCAAAGCCCTTCCTTAGCTTTGTCTTCAATGGTGTCTTCCAATAGAGAGAGAAAGTACAGAGAAGGAAGAGAGTTTATTTTGTGAGTTTTGTTTAGACTAATGAGGGTTGGGGTCTTTATATGAGGGATTAAATTAGTTAATTAATATTCCCTAATCCTCTAATTAACCACCAAAACCCTTACTTACATAATTTGAACTTAACTTAAATTTGAGCAGTAAAATAGACCCTCACAGAAGGAACCCTGCCGATGAGCCGTTTGTGAGTTGACGGTTGGTCCTCCCTCCGTCCTGCGCACCGTCGTCTTGGTAAGAGACTTGTGCAGGCAATGATTTTCCATTTTGTATAAGTGTGGTATGTCATATGTATTCGACACCCCGTCGATCCACACACGAGCCTTCCCTTGGCTCTCGTGGTTTGCAACACTGCCCAGGCAGTTTGACACCAACGTGCAAGGGTCCTCCTCAAGGGCCCTTGGTTGGTCCTTGGGGAGTCGTACCCGAAAGTTTCGACCATGAAACAACTCAACTTAAACACCTATTAGCTACCCTTTCACCACTTTTTATGAATTTTCGACTCCTAAAATCTAGTCAAATAGGCTAAGGCACACTAGTACCCCTTTGAACTAACTTCCGGACGTTATGGACGTTCTTGGACGTTTTGGTTTATAAACTCCCTAAATGACTTATATTCTTCAAAATAGAATTAAAAACAGTACTTAGGCCTCATGACACCTAGGTTAGGCTCTACAAAACGTCTTGGATTTCCGAAGTGTTAGATTGATGCCCCGTTGATGGGAGGCATCGATGGGCGCTTAGCCTGGAGAAGGCTTAGCCACATTACAGCCTTAGACCCAAAATACAGAAGGAACATGACGAAATGTTTATGGACCAATGCCCCCTCGTTGGGTCTATCGATGCAGGCCTTCAGTTACTTCCATGCACGCTGCCTATTTATGGGGTGAATGGAAAATTCACCCCATGTCCTAACCTGACCCTACTAGGTTTATTTGATTATTTTTGGGTGTATTTAAGTGATCAAAAACGTGATCAACCCATTCCCAATTCAATTCACACAAAATAGACTTTCCCTAAAAAAATATTCTCTCTAAAACCTCCATTGAAGGTGAAGCTCAAGAACATCTTGGAGCTTGGATTTCCATGGATTCTACATCAAGTTTTAGTGTTTTTCTTACACAGTAAGGTATGGTGATCCTTCATCTCTAGTTATCCTTCCATCTAGAGACTTAATCTCAAAGTTTTCAAAGAGATTTCATGATCAAACTTTCAATCTTTCAATCTAGCCATGGGTTCTTTCGCAAAATGTTTTCAAAGGCTTAATCATGATCAATTGATGATAATGTATTGATTTTAATGTGGATTTCAATCAAATTTCATGATAAACCCATGTCCCTTCCTAAACTCGATTTAGCCCTCGCATGGGCATTGTGATAGTGGATGGTTATTGGTTGAATTGTAATTCTATTACATTGAATTGCTCATTTCTACTGTTTTTTAAGTATATTGATGATGAATTATCCATGTGGATAAATATATGAAGATTTGAATAAGTCTAGCCTATGTCTCTAAGTATTTACTGTAAAGTTTCCCTTATTATGCATGAATGTGGGATTCGATTGCGTAGGGATAAATGTATCTACAGCCTTACTTGGATGTTATTGATAGATTGTAGATAAGTGATCCAGGTGGATCAAGGTTTGATTAATCTATGTTCTTCTATCTTCTATGGATTCGTAATATAGCATGCTCACTGTAATTTTTACTATATGACAATTATTGTAGGATTTCGATTATTCAAAGATCATTGTAGCTACTTCCTTAGGTTAATATTATGGATTAATTGTGGGTATAAATCCTTGATGGTTAAATTAAAGAAGGCTTGGTATGAATTGATCTAGGTTCTTCTAGTCCATTCATTCATAATGCTCTATGTATGTGATATGATCTCAATGCTAGGGTAGGTGAAGCATTATTCCTTTTGAGTAATTATCTATTTAGCTACTGACTAACATGTACATTATTGTTAAAATATGATTTATGATCAAGACATTTGGGAATTAGTAGGATTTCCTATTTCCTCTACTCTCTATTGAATTGATAGTTTAGTGCCTATATTAGTATCTTGATCTTGTAGGCATTTAAGCATGATTTCGTTATGTTAAGTGTATACTATACCTACTGCCTTATACTTGAATTGTTGATGAAAGAATAGTAATTGTCAATGAGGACCAAAGTCTAAAGGATTGGTAAGATTTACGCTACTTCTCTACTTCTCTACTCCTCTATAGTATTGTTGATGGAGCCTTATATGATTGTGTGTGGTATTGTCCACTTATGGTCGCGGTGTTTACTTTATTGCCAATATATATATCTGATGTGATGATGGTGTTGAAGGCAATTATACTATGAATGTGTGTTGGTGATGAAGCACCCTATGTGAAGTCTATGCCTAGTTTCCTATTCTAACTATGATCTAGGTTGTGTTGCTAATGTCATGAGCATGTAAACGTCTATGTTAAGATCATGTGTAGGTGCTTCCATAAGTGAAGTATTAAGGATTGATGGCTCCTACACATGTACCCCTACCTGAAGGTGTAAATAGTTAATGTTAGGAGTCTTAAAGTGTAATATGAAGTTAGCTTGTCTCCTATGCTAAATTGTGTTGTGTGATCTATGCTTGGTTGTGCATTGTGGTCTTAAGAGGGTGGCTGCCTCAATGTGTTGTTGATAGCCATTATATGATCATATTGACCAATGTACACACACCCTCACTCTACAATCATGTTTACAAATAGCATAGGATCATAGTGTCTAATGAAAGGTTGTCCTCATATTCACTAGTGCCTACTACTATGCATGTTAAGCTTATGTCTATTAAAGTATGATATGTGTTTCCTTAACTAGGATGACTTGATAGATGTACTAGTATGGGCAAGGGCATGGGACCTTGTCTATGTATTGCACATGTGTACCTTGATTGGATAGTTCCTAGGTTTGGTCTCTTATGTACATGGATATGAATGCATGAGTATGTTATGAACATGTCTTATATCTATAATGTGAAGTATGTGGTATGATTAAGTATGATTATACCTAGTGTCTAAATTTGTTTATATGAAAGCATGGCTCATATAGTTACACTTGTACACTTATGCATGAATGAAGTAAGGTATGAACATGTGTGACATTTATGTGTTATGTGAAAGCTATGCTCACATATAAGTATGCACACACATATGTATGAACATCTAGTCAATAGAGGAGCCTTGAAAGGTGTGCTTAAGTGTATCCTAAACTAGATAGCTGCTTGCATATGCTATGTCCATGTGAAAGGTTTTCTAACATGATATAGGTTGATGGGGACTTCTTATCTATAACCTATTAGCTAAGTATATGAGGGGATTACTCTCCTAATCCTAATTTTATAAGGTAAAGTTAATAAAGTCTTTTAAATAAAGGGAACTTAGCTTAGCACTGAGTGAACTTGAAGTGAGGGGTGTCCCTTAACATTGTAGGAAGGTAGGTCACCATAATCCTCATGAGGTGGATAACTAAAATGCCTCAATAGGCATAAAGAGGGTTTCAAAAAGTGAATAACCATAATGCCCCATTTGGCATAAAGAGGGTTTTCACATATATGCCTCCAAGTTCCATAACTATGATATCCACATAGTATCTAGCAAGTGAATTCACTAGTATTCTAACATGTGTTAATGTCCTACCTTGTCTAGGTAAGAACACCTTCTGTTGGTGTAAGGCTCCACAACACCGAATTTCCATGTATCACCCATGGTCTTAGTGTCGGTTAAGGCTATAGTTTCCCTAAGGTAAAATGGACAATGAAAGTAAAGTAAGGACTCTAACTAGGATGACCTAAGGGTAGTTGCTTAGTGTAGGTGGGGGTATGGGACTTCACCTATGTATTGCACAAAGTGACACTTGAGGGAATTCCTTGGAAGGTGTTCTAATGCATGTGTTTATGTTTACGGTTCTCTTGCATGACATTGTGTTAGTGTTTATATGATGAAATGATATGCATGACATGAAGTTAAAATATGACTATGTGGCTAAGGTCCTATGTTGGAGTGTATGTGGTTGCCTATAGTATTCTGTTTGGTACATCAAGGATATGTTAAGTCTTGTGGTCTCATGATAGGTCTACTAAGTATGTGTGAGGTTATGGGGCTTCACATGTACATTACACTAGTAGATTTAGGTTGGGATTATGAGTAAGGTTCAAAAGGTTCTATGTAAAGCAAAATAAGTATATGTGCATAATGACAAGAGCTTACTGTAATGTTCTTATGTCATGACCTAAATGTGTCTTTTATGTATTATACTTCTATGATGGTATGTGTTGGCTTATATAAGTTGTATGAATGATTTCTTGTGGGCTTAAGGTGATGCATTACACCAAGTATCACTAGAGGCCACTTGGGAGGTTAAGAAGTTAATGAAAAAGATGCTCACTGTTAAAGGAAAAATGCTCACTGTTAAGGCAAATAGCTCACTGTAAAGTGACTCTAAAAGTGGCTTAAATTCTATATGTGATTTTATGTGATGTTTCCTTTTGAATATGTCGATATGAAGCATGTGAATAATATAAATGCTATTAGATAAAGGTTTTATGAAGTTTTCACAAAAAGTCATGAAGTATGATTTCAAGAAAATGTCCCTTTTAAAAGCATGTTTTTGCATAGTTGTCATAGTTAGTGCATTCTTGTACTAACTCCATTCTTCTCTACTTTTTACACAAAAAGTAGGTTATGGATGCTTAAGGGATGTCTTTACATGATGAGGAGCTTGATATATGACTCCCAAGCTCAAGGAAAGGGGTCCTTAAGTTCCAAGGATTTCCTACTTATGGTTTACTGTAAAGTTCTTTAATATTATATAGTTATGTATTATGTTATTAGGGCCATGTCCCTACTGTACTATTATGATGTTGAGTCTAGGATGGCAACGAGACTTGAGTTTTAACTATGTATGATGATATTTTATATATATATGAAGTAATGTTCTAGCATATGATGTGCTAAGAATGATTTAAATTTTCCTCTAAATTTACCTATGAAAATGCGATGAATGATAACTATGGGCTTGTATAAGACCTTCGAGAGGTCAAGTACGCCATGTTACTTATAGGGGTGCTCCCCGGATATGACAGGTAGTTACTTGGGTTTTGGTATTTATGAAGTGTGAGGTTAGTTTAATGACTTATAACCCTTTTATAGTCCTATACTAACTAATTATAACCATCCCTAATCATTAATTAATTTATTAACTAACTAACAACCCCTAATTTAACCGTGATGAGGCAGTGTGATAGGGATCCATCGACGAGACCCCGTCGATGCCCCATCAACCAAACTGCGTACCGTACTAGTAAAACGTGGTTGGGAAAGAGGCTACATTTTGGGAGGAGGTAATGGTGAGGAGTCTAAGTATGGAGCAACGAGCACCATCGATGGGGCGTCATCTCATCGACGGCCCGTCGTTCCCCTCTGTAACACTTTGAAAGTCCAAGAACTAATCTAGAGCCTCACATGAGTGTATAAGGGATGAAACACTGTTTTAAAGTGAAAAAACGTTTTTATAAGTAGAGTAGGAAGTTTTAGGGTTAAGACGTTAAGAAACGTCCATGACGTCCAAAGAATTGTGAAAGAGGTGCTAGTGTTCCTTGTCCTATTTCATGGGGTTTTAGGAGTCAGGAATTGATAAAAATTGGTGGAAAAGTGTCAAACTAGTATTAGAACATGTTTCTGGTCAAAACTTCCGGGTACGACTCCCCAAGGATCACCTTAAGGGTTCTTGAGGAGGACCCTTCAAATTTAGCCAAAATGCTGTCACAAGAGAGTGTCCCCAAACACTTGCAGGCGACGAGGCGTAGGTCAATCAACGGGGCGTCAATGCCTCTGTCGATGGACACTTAGACAAAATTCAAAACCGGTCCAAAATACCAGTCTCTAAACTTAACAACGGTTGCCAGTATGGGGAGGGGGGGCATGGGCGTCGACTGACCTACGGACTGTAGGTCGAGTTCTCGTAGATTAGTCTACAATTTTACTGCCAAGTTTTAAGATTGTTTATTTAATTAGATAATTAGTTAGGGGCATAATTATGGGTTGAGAGGTGGTTAATTAAGTTAGTTAAGTGGCTATATAACCTACCCTAAGACTAAACCCAACTTAACACTTCATAAATACCCATATTCAAATTGCTCTTCCTTCTCTCTACTTTCTCTCCCAAAGAAGACTCCATTGAAGAACAAGGTCTAAGGGTTCTAGTGTAGAAACAAGGTCACTTTTCTCCATTAATATTCAAAGAATATGAAGGTATGGGAACCTTTCACCTTTGGGATTCCTTTCCCAAAAGGGTTCTTCCAAAATTGGTTTTCAAAAAGATGATTTCATATGGATTTCTTTCTAATCTGAAATTGATCTTCTAAATTGTATTGTTTATGGTTTCTTTTGATAATTATGATTATAGTATGATGTATTATTGTTCAATTATGCTATTTCTTGATGAATTAACCTAGTACGTGGAATAGATCTTGAATTGACCCAAATTCCCTAACCCTAGGTTAGGAACTCATGTTGAATTGATTAGTAGTGATGCAATTGACTCATTTATTGTGCTAATTACTATTTAATGATAATTGTTACACCTATTTATGATGAAATTGTATTGGTTTAGGGTAAGAACAATGATGATGAATTTTGAAGGAGAATTGGTAAGACCTTGTGATCTTAAACCTTCACTTCAATTGTGATGGCTTTTACATGGCGATGAAGTTCAATTGAAGCACGACTTATGATTTAATTAGGTAGGTGTTGGTATGATGATGGAATTGAAATGTCTTGATTATGGTATTGTGAGATTATGCTTAAGATGTAATGGTAAAAGGTTGGTTATGAATTGCCTGTGTGCCTTATTATGATATGATAATATGATGTCTTGATCTCACATGTAAGGGTTGTATCGAAAGGATGTTCTCATGTAATTCCTATTGAGATAATGATTATGATATACAAGGGGTTATTCTCCTATAACCTAAACTAAGTTATGATGAATAATAATGGCTCAAATACATTTTTAAAAAAAGAGACTCTAGCTTATCACCGAGTGAACTTGTAGTGAGGAGTGTCCGTTCCCAAGTAGGGAAGGTAGGTTCACTATTGTACTCATGAGATTGGAGACTATAATGTAATATGAATAAAGAGGGTCCCAAGCATATCTCCTAGTTCTTGAACTATGTTTCCCCCAGAGGAATATTAGCTAGTGGATCCACCTAGAATGCTATGTTCATGTTTTGGTAATACCTTGGCAAGTAGTCTACCTTCTTTCGGTGTAGGGTTCCATGACACCGGATTCCACCTTGGCAAGTACTTAGCTCTTTTGATCTATGTATAGTGTTCCTGAAAGTAAAAATGAAGTAGTAAAGTGAACACTAACTATGGTGACATAATGGGTTTGACTTAGTCTCGGTAAGGGTATGGGAATCTATCAATATATTGCAGTGGTTGACCTTGAGAGAAGTCCTAGAAGGTTGTTCTTATGTTATATAAAGTAATGTTATGCATATGTTGACTTTACATGTTGATGATCCTATTTGATGTTAGTTTCACTTATGAACCTGTTGATGGTCTATATTGCTAAATATGATGATGGTTACTCATGATGCTACTTTATGTGAAGTTAGACAATACTTATGATCCTTTGTTTGGTTTACTTTGTTGAGTAATGTAATGGGGCTTTGCTTTGTCATTGCACATGTAGACTTGATGCTGGGTTATGAGTAAAGGTCTTGAAAGTAGTGTAATGATATGAAGTTTTGTACATGCTTTGTTCCTATAACATGATGTTAGAGTTATTTGGTTATGTACTCAAGAATGTTATTACACATGCTGACTTTATTATACTTGATGATGTTGGTCTTGTGATATATATGATCTTTTCTTAAATGAATATGTGCTTATTGGATTATATGGTTCTTGAATGTGCATTAAAGACTCTTAGACAATTCCACGATCTTGCTATTGGATATTGTTTTAGTCTTAAAGACAATTTAGTTCATTCTTTTTCATTTGAAGACTATTATTGCATATGCCTATATGTGGCTTTTATTGTAATAAAGTATGGGCTATGCCCAAAGTTATACTCGTTCTAGATGGTTTAATACGACACGTATCCTAGACTTCTTATTAATTTATAATGCTATATTATGTATGTGAAATAAAAGTAGAAGCTTATGTAGTGCTTCCTATGTGAGGAGTCTATGTAAACTCGCTATATATATATATATATATACATATATATATATATATTATGTTTAAGCGAGAGGTCTAAGTAAACCTCATTGTAGAAGTACATGAAACGTTTTAAATTTTTCCGGATGTGACGACCTTGGTATCACAGCATGAGGTTCAATATCTTTAGGATGAATGTCTCACTAAACCATGTCTATGTAGATTCTTATTCATAATTATGAAGCGCGCCACACTTATGAATGACAGACTATATGATTCTTAGGAAATTATAATCTTCTTGAAATCCTATGTCGTGCCTCTATAGTCTACTTTTTGTGTTATTTTCACCTAAGCCTATTATTGTGGTTATAGGTATGAATCCTCGAAGAGTAGCTGCGCGAAGTTCGGAGGAAGGGATTTCTAATATGGGGGCTCATGACAACCAAGTTTTATCTACTTCTACAATGAGGTTTACTTAGACATCTAGCTTAAACATAATATATATATATATATATATATATATATATATATATATATATATATAGCTAGTTTACATAGACTCCTCACATAGGAAGCACTACATAAGCTTCTACTTTTATTTCACTGACATAATATAGCATTATAAATTAATAAGAAGTCTAGGATAAGTCTCAGATTAAACCATCTAGAATGAGTACAACATTGGGAATAACCCTTACTTCATTACAACAAAAGCCACCTATAGGCATATACAATAATAGTCCTCAAATGAAATATAATGAACTAAATTGTCTCTAAGACTAAACAAAATCCAATAGGTAGATAGTGGCATCGTCCTCGGAAAGTGAAGACCTACCAAACTTGGAAAAGAGAATCCAAGTCTTCTTCAATGGCCTTCTAGAAACTCAACGGCCGGAACCTACATATTTTAGTAAACATAGAAACATGGGTTACTACATCACTTGTACTAAGTATAGGCATATGTACATAAAACATTTGAAAGCATGCATGAGAAAAAAGGGACATTTACTTTATAACACATGCTAAGTCATTTGAAAGTCTTCAATACACATTGAAGAACGCATTTAAGCCAATAATAACATATTAATTAAGACTAGATCATATATATCACAAGACCAACATCATCAAGTATAATCAAGTCAACATGTGCAGTAGCATTCTTAACATTACATCATTTACAAGACCTTTAGTCATAACTCAACATCAAGTCTACATGTGCAATGACCAAACAAATCCCTATAACCTTACTCAACCAAGTAAACCAAATGAAGGATCACAAGCAATGTCTATCTTCACATATATAGCATCAAAAGTATTCATCATCATATTTAGCAATATAGACCAATAGCATGTTCATCAGTGAAGCCAACATCATAAAGGATCATCAAAATGTAAAGTCAACAAATGCATAATCATTTACTTTATAGACATAAGAAAAACCTTCTAGGACTTCTCTCAAAGCAAACTAGTGCAATGTATAGGTAGAGTCCCATACCACTACCTAGACTAAGTCAACCCCTCAAGTCACCCTAGTTAGTGTTCACTTCTTTACTTCATTTTACTTTCGAGAACACTTGCCTTAACTGACATAGACCACAAGAGCAAGTGTGGAATCCGATGTCATGAAACCCTACACTGAAAGAAGGTGGACTACTTGCCAAGGTAGTACTAAAACATGAACATAGCATTCAAGGTGGATCCACTAGCTAGTATTCCTATGGGGGCAACATAGTTCAAGAACTAGGATATATACTTGGGACCCTCTTTATGCACATTGCATTATAGTCTCCAATCTCATGAGTACAATAGTGAACCTACCTTCCCTACTTGGAAGGGACACTCCTCACAACTAGTTCACTCGGTGCTAAGCTAATAACTTAGTATTGGCCATAGGAGACTAACCCTTTGTATATTATATCGTTAGCTCTTTAGGAATTGCATGAGAACATTATTTCAATACAACCATTATATGTGAGATCAACACATTATTATCATCATGTCATAATAAGAAACATAGGAAATTCATATCCAACCTTATATCATTACATCTTAAGCATAATTTCACAATCACAAAATCAAGACAATTCAATTTCATCCTCATACCAAAACCTACTTAATCCAATCATACTACATGCTTCAATTGAACTTCATCACCAAGTACAAGCTATCACAATTGAAGTAAAGGTTTAAGATCACAAAGTCTTACCACTTCTCCTTAAAAATCCATCATCATTGGTCTTACCCCCAACAAATCAAACTACATCCATCAATAGGTGTAACAAAATCATACATTAGTAATTAACACAAGCACTAAGTCAATAGGATCATCACTATCCTAATTAACTTTAATTCATAACCTAGGGTTAGTGGAAAAGGGTTCATCATGAATTCTTAAAGAAATAGATCCAATCCCAAAATAAATTACCCTAGGAAATCCATAAATTAATTAGTATAGATAAAACAAGTCTAACAATCAATACATTCTTCAATTCCCATTAATTCATAAGCAAGATCCAAGGTTTGGGGAATTTGGGGAAAGGGACATGATCCATACCAAATTACCACAATAAACATCAATTAATAAACAATCTACACTAAATTATTCTTGGGTAATCACAATTCATCACAATTAACCATCAATTGTAAGTTTAGAAGAAAACAATTAGTAAAGGAAAATTCTTAGAATTGGGTGATTTAGAAATCAACTTTGAAAGGACCTCTTGGGGAAAGGAAACCCTAGAGTGAAGAACCCATAACATAATGAAGCTTTTTCCACAAAATTGGAGAAGAAAAGTTGAGAACTTGGTGTTCTTATCCAAGCTTCCTTGATCCTTCAATGGAGGTTGAGCTGAGAGAGAAATTAGAGAGAGGTGAGAGCTTTTGGGTTTTGATTTGGGGATATGATATGAGTGAGTGAAAATGGCTTAAAACTGATCTAAAACCAATATATACTCGTCCCCTAAATTACCCATAAAACCCCTCACTTAATTGGGTCTTTTTGAGAAGTCAAATTGACTTAAAAACAACGCAAACGAACATGGAAAATGTTTGTGCGTAGCGGTGGCATTTTCATATATTTTTCAAAAATACTGATCGAGGTAGTGGACCTCGTGGAGACCCCGCGAGGAAAAATTTCCTAGCATGTGTTGGTTGGGCGATGCGGAAAGGACTCCACATATTGGCTATCGTAAGCTACGGTCCTCCTCAAGGACCCTTTAAGTGGTACTTAGGGAGTCGTTAGTAGAATTTTGGACCCTTTATACTATATTTTACCTATTTAAAGTCATTTTACAAGTTTTAGACTTCATATGATACTCCCAAACCTTCATCAAGCATAGGGACGTCTACTAGTTCAATTTTGCTAGTTTTCGGACGTCAAGGTCTTTCTTTGACACTAAGGCTATACTTCCAGATCATTTTTATTAGGTTAGTCTAGTTCTGGAAACATCATTTTAATCATCATTAGGTAGGTGAGGCTCTAGTCCAGGTTCATGGGACATTCGAGGTGTTACAAGCATTTGGTATGTTGTTGCCTTTATAAAGTGATATTGAGCATGTTGTTGTGTTTTGAAAGAAGTTTTGGCATAAGTGACTTCTTATGTGTTGTTAATATTATGTTGTTATTGAGAAGGAAATTCCTCATGTTGTGATGTTGAGATCTTATATGTAGTAAATGATGTTTTGAGTTGCTATGTGTAAATGTCATGTTGTTTTGTTGATTTGAGTTCTAACTCATGTTTTGATTTATTGTTGGGCTACTAGTATTGAGTCTATCATTTCCTTTTAAAATATTTTAGTGTCATTTGGGGACGAATGTTTCTGGGGGATAATGTAACACTTTGAAAGTCCAAGACCTAATCTAGAGCCTCACATGAGTGTCTAAGGGTTGAAACACTGTTTTGAAGTAAAAAATAGTTTTTATAAGTCAAGTATGATGTTTTAGGATTAAGAAGTCAAGAAACGTCCATGACGTCCGGAGAATAATGAAAGAGGTGCTAGTGTGCATTGACTATTTCATGGGGTTTTAGGAGTCAGGAATTGATGGAAGTTTGTGGAAAGGTTTCAAATTAGTACTAGAACATGTGTAGGATTGAAACGTCCAAGTACTACTCCCGAGGAAAATGTTAAGGTTCCTTGAAGAGGACCCTTCCATTTTAGCCAAAAAACTATCACAAGACGATGTCCACAAACGGTTACAGGCGACGAGGCGTAGGTCAATCGACAGGGCGTCGATGCCTCCGTCGATGGACACCTAGTAAAAATTCAAAACTGGTCCAATATAACAGTCTCTAAACTTAACAACGGTTGCCAGTATGGGGGGGGGCATAGGCTTCGACTAACCTATGAACGGTAGGTCGAGGTCTCGTAGGTCAGTCTGCAATTTTACTCACAAGTTTTAAGATTGTTCTTTTTATTAGTGAATTAGTTAGGGGCTTAATTAGGGGTTAAGGGGTGGCGAATTAAGTTAGTTAAGTGACTATATAACCTACCCTAAGCCTAAACCCAACTTAACACTTCATAAATTCCCAAATCCAAATTGCTCTTCCTTCTCTGTACTTTCTCTCTCCCAAAGAAGACTCCATAGAAGACCAAGGTCTAAGGCTTATATGGAATAAAGAAGGTCACTTTTCTTCATAAATTAACAAAGAATATCAAGGTATGGGAACCTTTCACCTTTGGGATTCCTTTCTCCAAAGGGTTCTTCGAAGATTGGTTTTCAAAAAGATGATTTCAAATGGGTTTCTTTCTAATCCGAAATTGATCTTCTAAATTATATTTTTTATGGTTTCTTTTGATAATTATGATTATAGTATGATGTATTACTGTTCAATTATGTATGTTCTTGATGAATTAACCTAGTATGTGGAATAGATCATGAATTGACCCAAATTCCCTAACCCTAGGTTAGGAACTCATGCTGAATTGATTAGTAGTGATGCAATTGACTTATTTATTGTGTTAATTACTAGTGAGTGATGATTATTACACCTATTTATGATTAAATTGGATTGGTTGAGGGTAACACCAATGATGGTGGATTTTTAATAAGAATTGGTAAAACCTTATGATCTTAAACATTTACTTCAATCGTGATGGCTTTTACTTGGTGATGAAGTTCAATTGAAGCATGAATTGTGATTGAGTTAGGTAGGTATTGGTATGATGATGAAATTAAAATGTCTTAATTATGTGATTTTGAGATTATGCTTAAGATGTATTGGTATAAAGTTGGTTATGAATTACCTCTGTGTCTTATTATGATATGATGATGATGATGTGTTGATCTCACATGTAAGGGTTGTATTGAAAGGATGTTTTCATGCAATTCCTATCAAGCTAATGATTATGATATATAAGTGGTTAGTCTTCTATGACCTAAACTAAGTTTTGATAAATAATAAAGGTTTAAAAACATTTTTTAAAAGGGACTCTAGCTTAGCACTGATTGAACTAGTAGTGAGGAGTGTTCCTTCCCATGTAGGTATGGTACGTTCACTATTGTACTCATGAGATTGGAGACTATAATGCAATATACATTAAGAGGGTCCCAAGCATGTCTCCTAGTTCTTGAACTATATTGCCCCCATAGGAATACTAGCTAGTGGATCCACCTAGAATGTTATGTTCATGTTTTGGTACTACCATGGCAAATAGTCCACCTTTTATCGGTGTAAGGTTTCATGACACCGGATTGCACACTTAGCTATTATGGTCTATGTCGGTTAGGTAAGTGTTCCTGAAAGTAAAAATAAATTAATGAAGTGAACACTAACTTGGGTAACTTAAGGGTTTGACTTAGTCTATGTAGGGGTATGGGACTATCTATATATTGTAGTAGTTGACCTTGAGGAAATCCTAGAAAGTTGTTCTTATGTTATATAAAGTAATGTTATGCTTATGTTGACTTTACATGATTATGATCCTATATGATGTTAGTTTTACTTATGAACATGTTAATGGTCTATATTGCTAAATATGATGATGGTTACTCATGATGCTATGCAATATGAAGTTAGACAACACTTATGATCCTTTGTTTGGTTTACTTGGTTGAGTAAGGTTGTGGGGCTTTGCTTGGTCATTGCACATGTAGACTTGATGTTGGGTTATGAGTAAATGTCTTGCAAGTAGTGTAATCATATGAACTTTGGTACATGCTTTATTGCTATAACACGATGTTAGAGTTGTTTGCTTATATACTCAAGAATGCTATTACACATGTTGAATTGATTATACTTGATGATATTGGTCTTGTGATATATATTATCTTGTCTTAATGAATATGTTCTTATTGGCTTATATGGTTCTTAAATGTGAATTAAAGACTCTTAAATGACTTAGCATGTTTTGTAAAGTAAATGTCCCTTTCTCATGCAATTTTTCAAATGTTTTATGTGCATGTTTGCATACTTAGTACAAGTGGTGTACTAACCCATGTTTCTGTTTACTATAAAATGTAGGTTCCGATCGTTGAGCTTTTATAGGGCCATTGAAAAAGACTTGGATTCTCATTCTCCAAGTTTGGTAGGTCCTCACTTTGCGAGAACGATGCCACTATCTTGCTATTGAATATTTTTTTAGTCTGAAAGACAGTTTAGTTCATTCTATTTTTTATTTGAAGACTATTATTGAATAGGCCTATATGTGGCTTTTATTATAATGAAGTATGGGCTATGCCCAATGTTGTACTCATTCTACATGGTTTAATATGAGACGTATCCTATCTCCTTATGAATATATATTGCTATATTATGTATGTGAAATAAAAGTAGAAGCCTATGTAGTTCTTCCTATGTGAGGAGTCTATGTAAACTCCCTATATATATATTATGTGTAAGCGAGAGGTCTAAGTAAACCTCATTGTAGAAGTAGATGAAAAGTTTTAAATTTTTCGAAATTTAACCTATGATATGTTATGACAAATGCTAAGAGGCTAGTCTAAATCCTCTTCAAGGATGATGACGCCGATTACGTCTAGGGGGTACTCCCCGGATGTGACACCCTCGTGGATGGACACTGTGTTTTGACAACTATTAGAGACAAAGGTCCTCCTTGAGGTCCCTTAAGGAGGTCCTTTGTGAGTAGTACCCGGACGTTTCGACTCTTAAAACCCCTTGAAACACCTAAAGGCACACTACATCATTTTCACTAGTCTCCGAGCGTCATGGTCGTCCATTGATGTTTAGGCTTTAACACTTCCTAATCAAGTTGATTTCCTTCTTTTAGGCCTGGAAACACTGTTTAAAGACTTAGACACTAGGTGAGACTCTATCACACCCCAACCTAGGTGAGGAGGACAAGTACCATATGAACATATGCTTTACAAGTGACCTATGATGAGAAAGTAAACTACGATGCAGATAAGTTGCATATACAACACATGTTGACTAGCTGAACCAGTACATGTGACAAGTGAAACTATGAATACAAATGATAGCCTTATAATGTCTACAAAGCCTTTATTATAATACATGATGCTACTACTATGAAAATATGCATAGTAAAGACTCGACAAAGCCTCGAATCAACCTTGAGCACACCAACAACCACTGAGTATAATGTGCTTCGATTGGGGAGATATACTGGTTGAGTACTTGTACCTGCACCATGAAATGCACTTTCTACAATAAAGGACGTCAGTACAAAACAATGTACTGAATATGTAAGGCATAATACAACCATATGTAAAATGAGAGCTCAAGTGAAACCAAATACCAATAGGTAAGGATTAGAGACCACCTTTGCTTGTACTTGCGGAATTGTGTATGCTACATTCTTTTCTTTACTTCTCTGTGCATTATAATATTTATAAGACATATGATACAAATTACCAAATGATTAGCGGTAGAAGAGGATGACCCATGCTAGGCATTTTAACCCCTCGGATTCTGTCCTCATAATTCCACAAATTGGGATCCGCTCATGCTAGGCTTTGGACCTGAGCTACCAACCTTTCATAACAATAGGGATCCACCCATGCTAGGCTTTCACCACTGATTTGTAACCACTCTATACCAATTGGGATCGACCCATGGTAGGCATTTGCCCCAGGGCTGCCGCCCATAATTATATAGATAGCTTTACTTAGATTCTTTAATCTTTGAAATTGTTGTTTGATGTTCATAACTCTTTTGATCTTTTGAGATTGTTCTTTGGATAATCATAACTCTTTTTAAATTGATGTTTTGGTGGTCATAATCATTTTTGACATTTGGAATTATGGACCAGTAGTAGAAGACATATGAATATGGACTTATGATAATGACAATGATGTGGGAAGCAAATGTGACACCAACGTAATACTTAGGAGCTTCTATTACTCTTAGTAAGCATTTTGACATATCAAATTGAATCACATATAAAGTGAATACATTTAACTTTCGGCTTATATATTTGAACTCTATATGATAGCCAAATACTCACTTACTAATATGAAGACAAGGTATACAATAATGTAGAACCAAGGAAGAATCTGGACAAATTCAATTCAAGGTCGGATACATATAAATGTACAATAAACCAAGTAGACATCTTGTGAGGTAATATAATAGTCTAAAACAATGTGAAGTAATAACCAATAATGGAAACATATGAACATGTGACAAAATGACATATACGATGGACTAGACAATTAAAGCAAGTTGACTTGATATGGGCAGATTGTATATCAAACATATAAACAAATGTACCATGTAGAATCTAGGATCACTTTTATTTATATAAGGGGAACACGCGCCAAGGATACTTAATGATGAAACAATTTTAAACCCTGCATTCTAATACTTGGTAGAGTAAGCATGCACATTTAGTAATAACCTTATATGAGAGTACTCACTTCAATGATCTAGGGAGTAGGAACTGCATTATGGATCAGTCACTACCAAGGGCACTTAGAAAGCTTACTAGTGTTGGATTCATGCCAAGGAAATACGAAACTGAATAGCCTTACATTCCTTGTTATACAATTTAAAAAGTATGACTTAATCTCAGTCTACAATAAAATAAGTTATAAGACTAGTATTAGTAGCTAATCAATCAATTTAAGCTACTTTATCTCGCCAAAATAGTGACCATGTAGTAGGCATGCAATTTATGTAGCCAATGTTTTCTTTCCTCCCCTTTCCCTTATCTATTACAACCTTCGTATCAGGTCCTCCCCCAAATTTTGTGCAATATTTAAGTCCTTTACACTCTCCTTAAGTTCTCTACACCTCCAGTCACATCCTTATCATAACATACATAAAACAATCCTTAAACATTATTTAATATAACAATAGCACTATGAATCATGATTTCTGATGTCCAGCACTTGAAGGGCTAACATTAATTTTAAAACACTCAAACAACTCATAACTGAATTTAAAGAGGACTCCCCTCCATGGCTGTCCCAACGTGCACTAATCACCAGAACATCCTCCCCAATAGTATACCATGTAAAAGTAACAATTTCCAACTCCCTAACACATACCAAGTGTCCTAATTAACTCATGTACAAGAGGGAGAAAATTGCAATAACTTACATTGCTGGACAAAACAACCACGACTTGGATTCTTCAAGGTAAAGGTTGTCCAACTTAACTTATCTAAAAACATACCTTCCAGTAGCTTGAACTCCCTAATATTCAAGAACCATAATGGTATTTAATATATGCTCTATGAAGCTAAGAGAGAAAAGAGAGAAAGCTCTAGAAATCAGTTTTGTTGTCAAAGTGAAAATTGTTGGAAAAATCTGATATCAAACTCTTTTAAATAGAACTGCTTTGGCCAACTTTCTCACTAACATAGGGCCATAATTTGTCAAGTAGGTGATCCACCTACTTGGACTTTTCACTTGGGCGTTTTTGTACTCAAGAACATTGGGCCTTTTTCCACCTTTCTTGTACTTCATTTGCAGCCAACATGTGTCTTTAATTTAGGCCACACATCTAAGAAAGTGATGCACCTAGTGTTCCATTAAAAATATTTATTGTGGGCTTGGGAAGATTGGACCTTGGCTGTCCATTTTACTCTTATTATTCTATTCAACTTGGTCTAGATTAATTCAAGTAGGTGTAGTGTACTTTGACCAATTACATGATCAAAAGAGTCTTAGTAGGTGATGCACCTACTTTTCACCTTCTAGCTTAGTGAAATCAAGCAATCACCTCAATATTTTATTCAATTTCTAGACCTTAATAACTTTAACATAACTTAAAAATTATATACTCTATAACACTTTGAATTTTAGACTCAAATACCACCTTATGATCTCAAGTTTAAATACTTTCATTGACGTCAACTTAATCGGGTCATGTCAAAATATATGGACAGTTCACTTTAAAACTATTATATTGCCACTAGTCGCAGAGGACACCGAATTCATAACTATACCTCAAGGAAGTTTATAGGCGTTCTATAAATAGAACTAGTACATGTAGAATACGGGGTTTTACATCCTCCCTCACTTATGATCATTCATCCTCGAATGATAGGTGCACCTAATAGTTTGGTTAATCTTGGAATTTCATATAGAGATTTGCGAGAGTCCCCATTTTAAATAGGACTATCAAACATCCATAGACCAACCTAAAACATGTATAGACAAGTCATGAATGACGCCTCAATAGATATCGTTCATGATATAATAATATGAAAAATTAAACCCCTTCTTTACCATGTAATTCACTGATGATACATAAGTATAACTCGTACAAATAAGGAATTTAATACACCTACTAAACTCAAGACATGTAAATGACATATCAAATGAACAAATGCTAGTAGGACTTATGATCATATATGGGGACCATATGATCTCAGATCCTTATGTTGATGTTTTTAATGAGAAGGGTTACTTAGAATCTCTACCATCTTCTATTCCCAAGTATCTTATGTCATATTCTATTCCTTCCCCAATAATTATGGTTACACATTTTGAGCTTAGCTTTCGAGGCTTAACAATCAAGAATAACTATAGTATGTCCCAATTTTTTGTATATGAACGGACAAATAAAATCATAGGCCTAACATATCGGGGTAGGACTTTCCCTTCTCTTTTATCACATATGCTTTTCATAGGTTAGTCTTATAAGAACGCATAACTGTTAATAAAAAAATCTAAAGTTTTATCCGGCACCTCCGAATAGGGCATTATGTTAAGTTATATATCTATGGTTGACAAATTTACATATATGCCGAACCTTCTCTGGTCAAAATCTTCACTACATAATGATACAAGGATATGTTTTCCCAAATTGTTCAAAACTCAAATAAATA
The DNA here is from genome assembly GCA_016801875.1 of Solanum sitiens. Lineage (NCBI taxonomy): Eukaryota > Viridiplantae > Streptophyta > Magnoliopsida > Solanales > Solanaceae > Solanum > Solanum sitiens. The sequence continues at coordinate 890,704 of JABWTJ010000526.1, read as the reverse complement.
AGCATAGATGGGCATAGTATACAGATGAATAAGTCACATTAGGCATGACACATAGGCAGACTGCCAAAAAGGGAGCGCGCAACGTGTACGAGCATTAAGCTATAGAAATACATGGTGTACGCATTCATATGAGCTATCGGGTAGCGTGTGAGCTAATGAACTAAGGGGAATGTAGGAATGGACTATATGATCACATAATTCATGAGTACATAAGCTAAAACATGTAGTAGATATGACATGTAGACATATAAGTAAATAAACTACAAAACATAAAACACAATGAGCAAGTGCGTTATATTGCATGGTCAAAAAGGTATAAGTACTGAAATGTTTAAGCAAATAGGCTACGAGGCATGCAAAATATATAGAAATGGGCATATTATCAATTAGCATGCATTACCTACACAATATGGAAAAGTGACACGTGGGAAGTAACTTGTGCAATAAATAACATGTAAGGAAAATGTCCTATGAATAGATATAACAATAAGCAAGCGTGCTCTAAAGCGGATAACACTAGCATGTTAGCATTCCATGACATTAGGTAAACTGTGAGAAGGTAATTGTTACAATCCAAAGTACCCCCTAGGCGTAATCGGCGTCGGCGTCCTCTAGCATATCAAGTTCTATCAAGTCAACTAATGTAACTATTGGTCAACGAAATAGGACAACCTTTATAGACTCTTTTATCCACCACGGAATCACCCACCAGGGTAGAAATCATAAAAGGTTCGTCTAATATGTCGGGTATTAGTTCAAAATTTCATGGCTACAAGAAGGGTCACGAATGATAATGTAGCTCCCGGATCCAGCAAAACATACACATCAAAGCAAAATAATTGTAACATACCGGTAACCACGTCCGGTGAGCTCGGGATTGGAGAGCATAAAAGCGATTCTTTTTAGGAGAATCCGGATTTGGGGCACTTGCTTGAGTTTAGCACTTTACCTTCCTTGAGCTTTCATCATAGGGCATTCTCTCTTCATGTGACCACTCTAGCCACCACCATCGTAATTACCCGTGCCAACTAGGCACTTATCATCATGTTTTTTACCACATTTTGAACAAAGAGGCTTCTCAACATAAGAACCCCACCTTTCCCCTCTTGAGGCTTAGGAGTAGACACCTTACCCTTGTTGACCCTTGGAGCATTAGGAGGGCCTTGGTTGGAAACCCTCCTTTTGAACCTTGGTTTGTCTTGCACTTCTAATTTAGTCTTGGAAGAATTCCCATCTTCGGTTCTTACCTTCTTCAACTCTCTACTAACTTGCTTAATCTTTTGCTTCTCAGTTTTTTCGGCATGAACCATAAGACGAGAGATATACATGCTAGGAATCAACATAGCCGACCTACACTCATTAACCATAAGATCGGATATCCCCATGACAAATTGTTTCATCTTAGCCCTAGAATCTGTAAGCGTAGTAGGAACATGTTTTCATGGTTGAGTGAACTTGAGACTATACTCCTTCATGCTCATACCCCCTTGACGAAGGTTGATGGATTCTTGAATTTTTCTCTCCCTCAATTCCAAGGTAAAAAACTTATCAAGGAAAGCCTTCTTGAAATCTTCCCAAGTAATCCGACCTACTATAACCGACCTCTCATCCTTCCGTTGCTCATACCATACTTGATCCACATCTTTTAGTTGGTAGGCACCTAGTTCCGCCTTTTCTTGAGATGAAACACCCATAGCATCAAGAACTTTGAACACTTCAATAATGAACCCTTGTGGGTCCTCCCCCCCCCCTTAGAGCCATAGAAAGTAGGGGATTCATCCTTGTGAAATCCTTAATCCTTGAAGAGGTGGTATTAGCATTGGGGTTCACTTGAACCTTTACATCTCTAGCAACTCGGGTAGCCAAAATTTGAGTCAAGCTATGAATGGACGACCTTATCTCAACATTAGACAAAACCCCTTCTTCAATAGGAACTTGAGGGTTTTGAGGAGCTTGAGGGGGAACCACCTCATTCAAATTATCCTCTCGGGCCCTTCGAGCATTATTCCTCCTTGTATTCATTGCCTATAGTCATAATAAAAGGATTATAAAGAAGGACTAAATAGTGCTAGGACTCTTAGGCACGACTAAGGAATAACAAGAGAGTGAAAGTTCCTAAGCATCACATAGTCTCTCATTCATAAGTGTGGCACGCTTCACAATTATGAATAAGACCCTACATAGACGTGATTTAGTGAGACATCAATCCTAAGGTTTACTTTAACCTAATGCTCTTATACCAACTCTTACGACCCAAAGTACCCCCTAGGCATAACCAACGTCGCCGTCCTCTGCGAGGACCAAAACAAGCCCTTAGCGTTCGTCATTGCACATCATAGGTAAACAATTACGGGAAAATTAGAAATTTTTTATATTACGAGGTATACTTAGACTCCTCGCATATAGCATATGGGGTTTACATAGACCCCTCAATTATGAAGCTTACATAGGCTTCTCACTTAACTTTTAACAACAACATAGTCTAATAGTTCGTCTCTAATTTAACCATCTAAAAATGAATAAAATTGTTTGGGCATAGCCCTTAGTCTATTACAATATGCCCATTTATGCTACAATGAAGTCTCAACATGACGAAAAAGGCTTGATGAGTGGTTCTATCCTCAGAACTCATGAGGACTCACCAATTGACATAGGAAAGAGCCAACACTTCTTCTTCAATGACCAAAAATCTCCTCAGTGGCCCGAACCTAAAATGTTTGAGAAAAGAGGGAGTAATATGGGTTAGTACAAAACACATGTACCAATTATGGTCCTTATGCATAAAAATATTAATGCATGAGAAAAAAGCACAATTTAGTAAAACACAAGCATAATGTCCAACAATTCAACATACACATATAAGGAACCTCATAATCATATCAACATATAAGTAACTCAAGCAACATTTGTGCAATGCCAAGAATAAAGCCCCATAACCCTATCCAAAGCTAAGTATCACATTAAGCAACCCACTTCATACTTACAACTTATTCTCATATATAACATGTTTCATGTATCAATACAATTCATAGCTTATCAACGTAATCATAATCATAATCATAATCATAAAAGAACACTACTAAAACCATCCCTTAGGACCCCACATGTGCAATGTATAAGAGAAGGCCCATACCCCCCTTACCTTATGTAGTAGCCATTAAGACAACCCTAATAAGAGTTCACATACTTAACTTGTTCATTTACTTTTGTTTTTACGTTAGTTAAAGAAGTGCAATAACCAACATGAGACCATGTGAGATACATTGAAGCCGGTGTTCTACTCCCACACCGAAAAGAGAGGGTTAACACTTGCCTAAGGTGTAACCATTCACACTTAGCTATATATGTGGATCCACTAAGCTAGAGTCCTATGTGGGCACATAGTTAAGGGTCAAGGAGATTGTTGCTAGAAACCTTGACTTACTAGACGTGGAGGTTTCAATCTCATGAGACAACATATAACTAGGGAATCCAAACTTAATAACGTGAGGAAACCCATGTGGGAGGCCGGACTTGCTAACGTGACACCTCCATCTCATTTACATGCCCTTTAGGTCATAAACAATTATTCGCTTTAGTAGTCATATTATTTCATCATACTAGTGCACATTAGTCTCTTCTTGACCCCTATATAAACATCTTATCATATCTAGCTCATAGGTCATCACAAGTGAGAACAATCCTTTCACTTTAGACAACGCTTCACAGGTAAGTAAACCTTTCACTTAACACTTTATTATTATCATGAGAAACTAATTTCAAACTTATAATATTCATCTCATATCATACATACATAATTCATGTCTAATTCAATGTCTTAGGGTTAAGGATGAGGAATACCTAGCATCAACATCACAACCACACATTAGACATAGACGCATTACTATCTAAGTAACTCATGATTCACAATTGAATCCAAGGAGAACCAATCAACATACCATATTGCCCTGTCCAAAAACCTTCATACTTCCATTACCAAGAATACATAGTCAATTTCATAAACAAGGTAAATTCAAGAAGTAATTACATAATGAACAAGAATGTAGTAAATCTACTAGTTCATCATCTTCACAATTCACCCGAATAATTCAAATTTTCATGGAATTAGGGAAAAGACATGGGTCTAGGGAAATATCATAGGAAATCATCGATTAACCATCAATAGATACTTAAACAAAATTAATTCATCACAATTCATCACCATTGATTAATAAATTCGTTTTTCAAAGAAGACCCATGTGTAGAAGAAAAAACTAGATTTGGGGGATTTAGAAATCCTCTATTGGAGTACCTCTTGGGAAAAATAATCCAAGAGTGAAAGAAATCATACCTTAGAGATGATAAAGCCACAAAATTTGGTTGGAAACTTGAAGTCTTGATCTTCTTCTTGGAGCTCTAATGGTCTTCAATGGACATTTGGAGGAAGTGAGAATTTGGGAGAGATGAGAGTGATTTTAGATTTCAACTTTTGAGAATTGATTTGGGTGTTAAAATTTACCTAAAACTAATCCTTATACCTTATATAGTCAACCCACAAATTGCCCAAAAGACCCCTCACTTAAATGAGTCTATTTGTGAAGTCAAAGTGTTTAAAATATGACTTTTACGAATCTGGGAAGTGGCTGCGCGTCGCGGGATTAATTTCACGATTTATTTTTGAAATTTGGGTTGAGAAAGTAGGTCCTGCATCGCGAGGCCAAGTTGGAATCCGTGTGTGATGATTGTGCGTCGCGCAGAAGCCACCCAAATCCTGCCTGCTCGCCCATTCGGGTCTTCCCCAAGGACCCTTCCGGTGGTCCTTTGTGTGTTTTGAGTGTAAGTTTTGACTCTCTATACTACATCTTTCCTATTTATAGTCTTTTTACAAGTTTTAGACTCCATATGACCCTCCAAAACCTTCACCAAACATAGAGACGTCTACTAGTTCAATTTAGCTAGTTTTCGGATGTCAAGGCCTTACTTTAATGCTATGGTTCCAATACTTCTGAAATAGGTTATTTACACTTATTTAGGTCTAAAATCATCGTTACTCAACATATAAGGCTCTAGTATAGGTCATGGAATTTATGGGGTGTGTCAATACTCCCCGAGGAACATTCATCCCTGAATGACACTCGAGACCTTTATAATGGAAGAAGACACTCAAGACTAGCAGCCCAACCAACAACAATATAATAAAATAAGACATAGATCATTGAAGGAATCATTCACTCCTTTCAACATATAATAATAGCAACAACACATAGTAACTTAACTCATAGCATACCATATACTCAAGCTCAACTTTTTCATATCATATAAGGAGGAACTACCTTCTCCATTTCAATATGAGCTCTTCTTGGAACATCAAGAGTTTTGTTATCATAACAACATCAATCATTCTCAATACAATTTTCATGAAGAGATAAAGAACAACACATACTTAATTGAAAGCTAACCATAAGAAACATGTTTCATGAAAACTTAATATTACGTTTCTATTACAATATGCACATATTAGAAAAACATGATAAGTTCAACATTATTCATAATAATCATATAAATAATTACTAACCTTAACCTTGGCTAAGAGTTTGAGGGGAAAATGTGAGGATAGCGGGACTTCATTTCGGCCTCGGCCTTCCATGTAGCTCCCTCAACAAGGTGGTTCCTCCATAGAACTTTTACGTAGGGAACCTCCTTATTCCTCGATTCTTAACTTGGTGTTCCAAGATTTCAACCGGGACCTCTTCATAATAAAAGTCCTCTTTTACCCCTAAACCTTCTAGAGGAATAATGGAAACCGGATCACCTATACACTTATTAAGCATAGAAACGTGGAACACCGGATGAATCATGGACAACTCATTAGGCAACTTCAATTCATAGGCAGCACTCCCAACTCGCTTAAAAATTTCATACGGGCCAACATAACGAGGACTAAGCTTCCCTTTCTTTCCAAACCTCATCACCCTTTCATGGATGGAATTTTTAAGTAGACCCAATTTCCTACTTTGAATCAAGGTCCCTCTTTCTATTGTCGGCATATGATTTTTGTCGTCTTTGAGTCGTTTTTAGTCTATCTCTTATAACCCGAACCTTCTCGAGGGCTTCATAGACCAAATCGAGACCAAGTAGAGCATACTCACCTACCTGATACCACCCAACCGGGGATCTACACCTCCTCCCATAAAGTGCCTCAAAGGGTACCATTGAGATAGTTGAATGGTAGCCATTATTGTCGGAGAGTTCTATCAAAGGTAGGTGGTCATCCCAATTACCTTTGAAGTCGATAAGACACGCCCTCAAAATATCTTCTAGGGTTTGAATTAGTGCTTTCGCTTGACCATACGTCTTGGGATGAAAGGAGGTACTAAGCTTCACTTTCATACTAATACCACTTTGGAAAGCCTTCAAAAAATGGGAGGTAAATTGAGTGCCTCTATCTTAAATGATGGATAAAGGGGCTCCATCTAGCCTCACTATTTCCTTGAGGTAAAATTTAGCATAATCTTCCGCCAAATAAGTGACTTTGACGGGAAGAGAGTGTGCCGACTTGGTCAATCTATCCACAATGACCCATATCAAGTCGTGTTACCTTTGAGCACGAGGCAACCCAACTATGAAGTTCATGTTAATATCATCCCACTTCCATGTGGGAATATCTATATTTTTAGTTAAGCCACACGGACTTTGGTGTTCCACTTTTACTTGTTGGCAATTAGGACACTTGGCAACAAAATCAGTTATGTCCTTTTCATACCGTGCCACCAATAAGTTTCTCGTAAGTTCTGGTACATCTTTGTGGCCCCCGAGTGAATGGAATATCGGGATCCACGAGCCTCTTCCATGATCAATTCCCTCAATCCATCCACATCTTGTACACACAATCTTCCTTGGTGCCTAAGCACCTTATCTTCTCCTTGAGAGAAGGATTCCTTAGATTTACTAATGACCGTTTCCTTCAACTCCATCAATTGAGGATCAAGGTGTTGCTTGGATTTCACCCCTACCAATAAAGACGACTCGGAGTTGTGGCAAACCATAAAACCACCCTTTGGAGAGTCTTCTAGTCGGACACCCAACCAGGCCAACCTATGAACCTCTTTTACTAACTCTTTCTTATGATCAACCACGCGAGTAACAGTACCCATGGACACTCTACTCAAGGTATCCACTACCACATTAACTTTTCCAGGATGGTAAAGGACACTCATGTCATAGTCCTTTAAAAGTTCTAACCATCTTCTTTGACGTAGGTTCAAATCTGTTTGGGTAAACACATATTGTAAACTCTTGTGATCAGTGAATACATCAACATGTACCTTATAGAGATAGTATCTCCTAATTTTCAAGGCAAACACCACGGCCGCAAGCTCAAGGTCAGGAGTTGGATAATTCTTCTCATAAGACTTGAGTTGCCTAGAGGCATATGCTATTACTTTGCCATGTTGCATAAGCATACACCCTAGACCCACTAGGGAGGCATCACAATAAATCACAAATCCTTTGGTACCCTCCGGTAAGGTCAATACAGGAGCAGAGGTGAGTCTATCCTTCAATAAATGGAAGCTCTTTTAACATGATTCTGACTATTCGAACTTTAACTTATTTTGGATTAAGTCCGGTAGTGGAGATGCAATAGACGAAAATCCCTCAACAAACCTCATATAGTAACCGGACAACCCTAGAAAACTCCAGATGTCGCTAGGATTCAAAGGTTTATGACAAATCTTGACGACTTCTTTCATTCTTGGATCAACCTCTACACCTTCACTAGAGACAATGTGATGAAGAAATGCAACTGATCTTAACCAAAACTCACACTTGCTAAACTTAGAAATAAGTTGTTTATCCTTGAGAACTTGCAAAACTATCCTCAAGTGTCTCATATGATCATTCTCACTCCTAGAGTATATCAAAATTTCATCAATGAAAACAATCACAAACAAATCAATATACTTTCTAAAAACTCGATTCATAAGGTCCATGAAAGCCGCCGGGGCATTAGTTAGACCAAATGACATCACTAGGAATTCAAAGTGACCATATCTTGTTCGAAATGCCCTTTTCGGAATATTAACCTCCCACACTCTATGTTTGTGATAACCCAATCTCAAGTCAATCTTTGAAAAGTAACTCGCTCCTTAAAGTTGATCAAACAAGTCATCACTCCTAGGGAGCGGGTACATATTGTTTATGGTAACTTTATTCAATTGACGATAATCGATACACATTCTCAAAGACCCATCCTTTTTCTATACAAACAATACTGGGCACCCCATGGAGATATGCTTTGTTGAATAAAACCCTTATCTAGCAAATCCTTGAGTTGAGACTTTAGTTCTTTCAACTTTGATGGGGCCATCCGATAAAGAGGGATTGAAATAGGTTGTTATCCGGTAATAAATCTATGCCAAAGTAAATCTCTCATTCGGGAGGAATTCAAGGAAGATCATCAGGAAAGACCTCCGGAAATTCCCTCACTACAGGTAGCGAATCTATTGGAGAAACCTCGGATTCAAGATCCCTTACTCTTACTATGTCATAGAGACAACCCTTTGCAATAAACTTGCAAGCTTTTAGACACGAAATAATCTTTCCCCTAGGTTTTGAGTTCTCTCCATTTCACTCAAAAATGGGTTCATTTGGAAATTGAAATTTGACTACCCTTGTCCTACAATCAATAAAGGCAAATCAAGCAAGCAGCAAATCCATTCCCAATATCACATCAAAATTTAGCAGATCAAGTTCTATCAAGTCAACTAATGTAACTCTATTAGGCAATGAAATAGGACAACCTTTATAGACTCTTTTAGCCACCACGGAATCACCCAAAGGGGTAGAAACCGAAAAAGGTTCGTCTAATATGTCGGGTAGTATTTAAAATTTCATGGCTACAAGAGGGGTCACACATGATAATGTAGCTGCCAGATCCAACAAAGCATATACATCAAAGGAAAATAATTGTAACATTCCAGTAACCACGTCCGGTGAGCTCTCTTTATCACCTCGGTATTGGAGAGCATAAAAGCGATTCGAGCATCCGGATTTGGGGCACTTGCTTGTGTTTGAGAACTTTCCCTTCATAGAGCTTTCATCATAGGGCAATATCTCTTCATGTGACCACTCTTGCCACAACCATGGTAATTACCCGTGCTAACTACGCACTTACCACCATATTTTCTACCACATTACGAACGAAGAGGCTTCTCAACATAAGAACCACCACATTTGCCCTCTTGGGGCTTAGGAGTAGACACCTTACTTTTGTTGACCCTTGGAGCATTAGGAGGGCCTTGGTTGGAAAACCTCCTTTTGAACCTTGTTTTTTCTTGCACTTCCAATTTAGTCTTGGAAGTATTCCCATCTTTGGTTTTTACCTTCTTCAACTCTCTACCAACTTGCTTAAGCTTTTGCTTCTCAATTTGTTCAGCATGAAGCATAAGACGAGAGATGTCCATGATAGGAATCAACTTAGCATAGCTACACTTATTAACCACAAGATCGGATATCCCCATTAAAAATTTGTTCATCTTAGCCCTAGAATCCGGAACCATAGTAGCAGCATATTTTGATAGTTGAGTGAAATTGAGACTATACTTCTTTACGCTCGTACCCCCTCGACAAAGGTTGATGAATTCTTGCATTTTTATCTCCCTCAAATCCAAGGGAAAGAACCTATCAAGGAAAGTTTTCTTGAATGCTTCCCAAGTACTCCGACCTTCTATAACCAGCCTCTCATCCTTCCATTGCTCATACCATACTTGAGAAACATCTTTGAGTTGGTAGGCGTCTAGTTCCGCCTTTTCTTGAGATGAAACACCCATAGCATCAAGAACTTTGAACACTTCAATAATGAACCCTTGTGGGTCCTCCTCCACCTTAGAGCCATCGAAAGTAGGGGATTAATCCTTGTGACATCCTTAATCCTTGAGGCGGTGGTATTAGCATTTGGGTTCACTTGCACCCTAGCATCTCTAGCAACTTGGGTAGCCAAAGTCAAGCTATGACTGGACGACCTTATCTCAATATTAGACACAACCCCTTCTTCAATAGGAATTTGAGGGTTTTGAGGAGCTTGATGGGGAACCAACTCATTCTAATTCTCCTCTCCGGCCCTTCGAGCATTGTTAATCGTTATATTCATTGTGTATAGTCACAATAATAGGATTATAAGAAAGGACTAAATAGTGCTAGGACTCTTAGGCACGACTAAGAAATAACAATTGAGTGAAAGTTCCTAAGCATCACATAGTCTCTCATTCATAAGTGTGGCGCGCTTCACAATTATGAATAAGACCCTGCATAGACGTGGTTTAGTGAGACATAAATCCAAAGGTTTACTTTAACCTAATGTTCTCATACCAAGTTTGTGACCACCCAAAGTACCCCCTAGGCATAATTGGCGTCGTCGTCCTCTACGAGGACTAAGAAAATCCCTTAGCGTTCGTCATAGCACATCGTAGGTAAATAAATATAGGATAATTAAAACTTTTCTATATAAGAAGTGTACTTAGACTTCTCGCATATAGCGTATGGGGTTTACATAGACCCCTCGCTTCTCACTTAACATTTAACAACAACATAGTCTAATAGTTCATCTCACATTTAACCATATAAAGAATGAATCACAATAGTTTGGGCATAGCCCTTAGTCTATTACAATATGCCCATATAGGCTACAATGAAGTCTCAACATGAGAATGGAATAATTGTCTCAAAACATAAACAAAACTATAAAGACTTGATGAGTGGTTCTATCCTCGGAACTCACGAGGACTCACAAATTAACTTAGGAAAGAGTCAAATCTTCTTCTTCAATGACCACGAATCTCCTCAATGACCCGAACCTAAAATGTTTGGGGCAAAAGGGAGAAATATGGGTTAGTACAAAACACATGTACTAACTATGGTCCCTATGCATAAAAATCATTAATGCGTGAGAAAAAGGCACAATTTAGTCATAGCCATGCATAATGTCCAACAATTCAACATACACGTATAAGGAACCTCATAATCATATCAACGTATAAGTAAATCAAGCAAGACTTGTGCAATACCAAGAATAAAGCCCCATAACCCTATCCAAAGCTAATTATCACATTAAGCAACCCACTTCATTCTTACAATATATTCTCATATATAACATATTTCATGTATCAATACTATTCATAGCTTATCAACGTAATCATAATCATAATCATAATCATAAAAGAACACTACTAAAACCATCCCTTAGGACCCCACATGTGCAATGTGTAAGAGAAGGCCCATACCCCCCCTTACCTTATGTAGTAGCCTTTAAGACAACCCTAATAAGAGATCACATACTTAACTTGTTCATTTACTTTTGTTTTTACATTAGTTAAAGAAGTGCAATAACCAACATGATACCACGTGAGATACATTGAAGTCGGTGTTCTACTCCCACACCGAAAAGAGAGGGTTAACACTTGCCTAAGGTGTAACCATTCACACTTAGCTATATATGTGGATCCACTAAGCTAGAGTCCTATGTGGGCACATAGTTAAGGGTCAAGGAGATTGTTGCTAGAAACCTTGACTGACTAGACGTGGAGGTTTCAATCTCATGAGACAACACATAACTAGGGAATCCAAACTTAATAACGTGAGGAAACCCATGTGGGAGGCCGGACTTGCTAACGTGACACCTCCATCTCATTTACATGCCCTTTAGGTCATAAACAATTTTTCGCTTTAGTAGTCATATTATTTCATCATACAAGTGCACATTAGTCTCTTCTTGACCCCTATATAAACATCTTATCATATATAGCTCATAGGTCATCACAAGTGAGAACAATCCTTTCACTTTAGACAACGCTTCACAAATGAGTAAACCTTTCACTTAACACTTTGTTATTATCATGAGAAACTAATTTCAAACATATAATATTCATCTCATATCATACATACATAATTCATGTCTAATTCAATGTCTTAGGGTTAAGGATGAGGAATACCTAGCATCAACATCACAACCACACATTAGACATAGGAGCATTACTATCTAAGTAACTCATAAATCACAATTGAATCCAAGGAAAACCAATCAACATACCTTCTTGACCTCTCCAAGAACCTTCATACTTCCATTACAAAGAATACATAACCAATTTCATAAACAAGGTAAATTCAAGAAGTAATGACGTAATTAACAACAATGTAGTCAATCTACTAGTCATCATCTTCACAATTTACCCTCATAATTCAACTTTTCATGGAATATGGGAAACAACATGGGTATAGGGAAATCTCATAGGAAATCATCAATTAACCATCAATATATGCTTAAACAACATGAATTCATCACAATTCATCATCATTGATTCATAATTTGTTTTTTCAAAGAAAACCCATGTGTAGACGAAAAACCTACATTTGCGGGATTTAGAAATCATCTTTTTGAGGTACCTCTTGGGGAAAATAGTCCCAAGAGTGAAAGAAACCATACCTTACAGATTATAAAGTCTCGAAATTGGGTTGTAAACTTGAAGTCTTGATCTTCTTATTGGATCTCTAATGATCTTAAATGGAGGTTTGGAGGAAGAGATAATTTGGGAGAGATGAGAGTGATTTTTCATTTCAAATTTTGATACTTTATTTGGGTGTTAAAATTGACCTAAAACTGACCCTAATAGCATATATATTCACCCCATAAATTACCCAAAATAACCCTCACTTTAATGGGTGTTTTTGTGAATTTAAGATGTTTAAGATACTACTTTTACAAAATCAGGGAAGTGGCTGCGCGTCGCGGTGTTAATTTAACAATTTATTTTTGAAATCCGGGTTGAGTACGTGGACCTCGTGTAGTCCCCGCTTTGCGAGGACAATTTTGAATCCCTGCGTGATGGCTGTGTGTGGCGCAGCAGCCACCAAAATCCTTCCTGCGCGCAGGCTGCTTTGGCAGCCTTCTCGCCAATGTTCGGGTCCTCCCCATGGACCCTTCCGGGTGTCCTTTGGGTGTTATGACTGTAAGTTTTGACTCTATATACTATATTTTACCTATTTAAAGTCTTTTTACAAGTTTTAGACTCAATATGACCCTCCAAAACCTTCACCAAACATAGGAACATCTACTTGTTCAATTTAGCTAGTTTACAGATGTCAAGGGCTTTCTTTAATGCTATGGCCCCAAAACTTCTCAAAAAGGTTATTTACACTTATTTAGGTCTAAAATCATTATTACTCAACATATAAGGCTCTAGTATAGGTCGTGGAACTTCCGGGGTGTGTCTTGTCTTAAATCATAGACAAAACTAATAAGGCTTGATGAGTGGCTCAATCCTCGGAAATCATGAGGACTCACCAATTGATTTAGGAAAGATCCAAGTCTTTTTCTCCAATAGCCACGAATCTCCTCACTGGTCCGAACCTAAAATGTTTGAGAAAAAGGGAGAAAATATGGGTTAGTACAAACCACATGTACTAAGTATGACTCCTATGCACAAAAATCATCAATGCATGAGAAAAGGAACAATTTAGTCAAAGCCATGCATAATGTCCAACAATTCAATATACACATGCATATAAGGAGCCTCATAATCATATCAACATATAAGTACCTCGAGCAACACTTGTGCAATGCAAATAATAAAGCCACATAACCCTATCCAAAGCTAAGTATCACATTAAGCAACCCACTTCATACTTACAACATATTCTGATATATAACATGCTTCATATATCAATACTACTCATAGATTATCAACATAATCTTAATCTTAATAACAATAATAAAGGAACACTACTAGAACTATCCCTTAGGATCCCACATGTGCAATAAGTAAGATAAGTCCCATACCCTCCCTCATCCTATGTAGTAGCCCTGAACACCACCCTAATAGGAGTTCACATACATGACTTGTTCATTTACTTTTGTGTTTACGTTAGGGAAAGAAGTTCAATAACCTACATAAGACAATGTGAGCCACATGGAATCCGGTGTTCTACTCCCACACTGAAAAGAGAGGGTTAAAAATTTCCTAAGGTGTAACCATTCGTACATAGCTATCTAGGTGGATCCACTAAGCTAGAGTCCTATGTGGGAACATAGTTCAGGGTCAAGGAGATTGTTGCTATAAGCCTTGACTTACTAACGTGGAAGTTTCCATCTCATGAGACAACACATAATTTGGGAATCCGGACTTACTACCGTGAGGAAACCCATATGAGAGGCCAAACTTACTAATGTGAGACCTTCATCTCATCTACATGCCCTTTCGGTGCAAACAAATTATTCCCTTTAGTAATCGTATTATCACATCATTTAAGTTCACATTAGTCTCTTATATACCCCTATGTAAACATCTTATCATATCTAGCTCATTCGTCCTCACAGGTAAGAACAATCCTTTCACTTTAGACACCACTTCATAAGTGAGTAAACCTTTCACTTAACACATTATTCTAATCATAAGGAACTACTTTCAATCATACAATAATCTTATCATAACATGAATACATAGCTCATGTTTAATTAAATGTCTTAGGGTTAGGGATGAGGAATACTTAGCATCAACATCACAACCACACATTAGACATTGAAGCATTACTATCTAAATAACTCATAATTCATGATTGAATTCAAGAAGAACCAATCAACATACCCCAATGCCCTTTCAAGAACCTTCATACTTCCACTACCAAGAATACATAACAAATTAAATAAACAAGGTAAATTCAAGAAGTTATTACATAATTAACAATAATGTAGTCAGTCTACTAGTTCATCATCTTCACAATTCACCCTAATAATTCAACTTTTCATGAAATTGGAAGAAAGACACGGATCTAGGGAAATATCAGAGTAAATCATCAATTAAACATCAATATATACTTAAACAACAGTAATTCATCATAATTCACCACAATTTATTCGTAATTTTGTTTTTCAAAGAAGACCCATGTGTAGAAGAAAACCTAGATGTTGGGGGATTTAGAAATCATCTTTCGGAGGAACCTGTTGGGGAAAACGATCCCAAGAGTGAAAGAAATCATACCTTAGAGATTATAAAGCCACAAATTGGGTTGTAAACTTGAAGTGTTGATCTTTTTCTTGGAGCTCTAATGGTCTTCAATGGAGGTTTGAAGGAAGAGAGAATTCAAGAGAGATGAGGGTGATTTTTGATTTCAACTTTTGAGACTTGATTTGGCTGTTAAAAATGACTTTAAATTGACCCTAATACCTTATATAGTAACCCCTTAAATTACCCAAAAATTTGGGAATTGGCTGCGCGTCGAGCGGTGAATTTCACAATTTATTTTTGAAATACGGGTTGAGGAATTGGACATCATGTAGTCCCCGCATTGCGAGGCCAACTTTGTATCCCCAGGTGATGGTTGCGCCTCGCACAGCAGCCACCAGATTCTTTAGTGCTCGCAGGCTGCTTTGGCAGCCTGCTCGCCTATGTTCGGTTCCTCCCCAAGGACCCTTACGGTTGTCCTTGAGGTTTCGTGACTGTACGTTTTGATCATACACACTAAATTTTACCTACTTAAAGTCTTTTATAATGTTTTGGACTTCATATGACGCTCCCAAACCTTCATTAAACATAGGGACGTTAACTAGTTCAATTTCGCTAGTTTCTGGACGTTAAGGCCTTTCTTCAATGCTATGGCCCCAATGCTTCGCAAACAAGTTATTTAAAATTATTTACGTCTAAAATAATCATTATTAAAAATATAAGGCTCTAGTATAGGTCATGGAATTTCCGGGGTGTGTCAATACTCCCTCCCTTTGGAACATTTGTCCCCGAATGACACTCGAGACCACTATAAGGGAAGAAGAGACTCAAGACTAGCAGCCCAACCAACAACAATATAATAAAATGAGTCACATCTTATTGTAGGAATCATTCACTCCTTGAAACATATAATCATAGCAATAACACATAGGAACTTAACTAACAACATACCATACACTCAAGCTCAACTTTTTCATATCATATAAGGAGGAACTACCTTCTCCTTTTCAATATGAGCTCAATATGAACATCAAAAGTTGTCATGCTGATTTCTTATCAAAACAACACCAATCATGCTCAATACAACTTCCATGAATACTTATAGCACACCACATACTTAAGTGAAAGCCAACCATAAGAAACTTATTTCATGGAAAGAAAAGAACTCAACTTAAGCATGAATTTCTACTATAATAACATATATAAAAAAAACATGATAAGTTCAACTTTATTCATAATAGTCTTATAAGGAACTACTAACCTCAATCTTGGGTAGGAGTAAGGATAAAAAGATAAGGACAGTGGGACTTCATGTCGGCATCGGCCTCCCATGTTGCTCCCTCAACAAGGTGGTTCCTCCATAGAACTTTTACGGAGGCAACCTCCTAATTCCTCAATTTCTTAACTTGGCGATCCAAGATCTCAACCGGTACCTCTTCATAATAAAGGTCCTCTTTTATCCCTAAACCGTCTAGTGGAAGAATTGAAACCGGATCACCTATACACTTTTTAAGCATAGAGACATGGAACACCGGATGAATCATGTAGAACTCATTTGGCAATTTCAACTCATAGGCAACACTCCCAACTCGCTTCAAAATTTGATACGGTCCCACATAACGAGGACTAAGCTTCCCTTTTCAAACCTCATCACCCCTTTCATGGGTGAAATTTTCAAATAGACCCAATCTGCTACTTTGAATTCCTGGTCCCTCTTTCTATTGTTGGCATAAGACTTTTACCAACTTTGAGCCATTTTTAGTGTATCTCTTATATCCCGAACCTTCTCGTGGGCTTCATAAACCAAATCAGGGCCAATTAGAGCAAACTCACCTACCTCATACAACCCAACCGGGGATCTACACCTTCTCCCATAAAGTGCCTCAAAGGGTGCCACAGAGATAGTCGAATGGTAACTATTGTTGTAGGAGAACTCTATCAAAGGTAGGTGGTCATCCCAATTACCCTTGAAGTCAATGACACATGCCCTCAACATATCTTCAAGAGTTTGAATAGTACATTCCACTTGACCATCCGTTTTGGGATGAAAAGCGGTACTAAGCTTCACCTTCGTACGGATCCCACTTTTGAAAGCCTTCCAAAAATGGGAGGTAAATTGAGTGCCTCTATCCGAAATGATGAAAAAGGGGCTACATGTAACTTCACTATCTCCTTGATGTATAATTTGGCATCGTCTTCCGCCGAATATGTGACTTTGACGGGAAGAAAGTGTGCGGACTTAGTTAGCCTATCCACAATGACCCATATCGAGTCATGTTGTCTTCTAGTCGGAGGCAAACGTACTACGAAGTCCATGTTAATATCCTCCCACTTCCATGTAGGAATATCTATATTTTTATTCAAGCTACCCGGCCTTTGATGCTCCGTTGTGACTTGTTGGCAGTTTGTACACTTAGCAACAAAATCTGATGTACACCTTTTCATACCATTCCACCAATAAATTTCTCGTAAGTCGTGGTACATATTTTTGGCACCCGGATGAATGGGATAAAGGGATCCATGAGCCTCTTCCATGATCAATTCCCTTAAGCAATCCACATCCGGTACACACAACCTTCCTTGGTACCTAAGCACCCAATATTCTCCTTGAGAGAAAGACTCATTAGATTTACTAAGGACCCGTTCCTTTAACTCCATCAATAGAGGATCAAGGTGTTGCCTGTATTTCACCCCAACAAATAAATATGACTCGGAGTTGTGGCGAACCATAAAACCACACTTTGGAGAGTCTTCTAGTCGAACCCCCAATCGAGCAAACCTATGAACCTCTTTTACTAACTCTTTCTTATCATCAACCACATGAGTCACACTACCCATGGACACTCTAGTGAAGTCATCCGCTACAACATTAGCTTTCCTGGAATGGTAAAGCACACTCATGTCATAGTCCTTTAAAATTTCTAACCATCTTCTTTGACGTAGTTGTAAGACCTTGAAAATAGCTTTGGTGATCTAGATCCTAACATGTTGGTCTTAGTATTATAAGGTCCTAAAAACGTTTAATATGTTGTATATTGGCAGTAGCTAAAGTATTAGAGGTGTTGGAAGTCGAACGTCAAAGGACGACTAAGACGTTTGACGACTAAGTCACCTAAATGTCTAAAATGTGGTTCTATCTGTTTATGTGTGTTTCGTGGTGTTTTAAGGTTTTTAATAGAGTTATTATAGTATGTATAGGCAGTGGTTAAAGTTTCATAAAGTTTGGAGTTCAAACGACCAAGAACGTCCAAGGCATTCGAAAGATATGCCTTGAGTCGACCTTGTACGTCTAGGTGAGTTTCGTCGAGTTTTATGTGTTCGTTTTGGATGAAATTCATGTGAGAGGTGTTAAAATCATTTAGAATCATATTTGGGTTGGAAACGTCCTGTAAATTATCCCCAAGGACCATCAAAAGTTCCTTGAGGAAAGGACCCAAAATCTGATGGCAGGCTGTCCCAGGCAGCCTTGGCGACGGAGCTGTCAACGTCCAGTCATGGATGTGACGCCCCGTAACAAGGGTTTCGTCGTGGGGGCCTTTTACAAAGGTGTAGGGGGAACCCTTGGCAAGCCACAGGAGCTTGCAACGTATGGCCATGACGGGCCGTTGCACCCATGACTCCCCGTCACAAGCCAGGCGTCGCAGCCAAGTCCCTGTGCGCAGACTTACTGCCAAGTTAGGGGTGAATTGGTAAATTCACCCCATATATAAATCAGAGTTTAGGAGGTTGTTTAGGGGTTTATGGGTATTTTAATTAACTATTTAAGTGGTTAAGACCCTAGAGACTTCATTATTCTTCTAAAATCAAAACCCAAAGTCTCTTAGAAATCCCAAAACCTCCATTTAAGACTCCATTGAAGATGCATCTTGGTGAGGGGTTCTTGAGTGGAAATGATTCATCAAAGTGAAGAATTATAATCCTTGAGGTATGTCTTTTGATCCTTGAAACTTATTTCATCAAGGAGCCCAATTCTCAAGATGTTTTTTCAAAGTTTTCTAAAGTGATTGTCTAATTTCTACTCTAAATCATGGGTTCTTGCATGAAACGTTTTCAATTGTTAAGATATGATATTATTGAAGTTTAATTGATGTTTTCCAATGAAATTCTCCATGAACCCTTGATCTTCTCAAATCTCTAAATTTCACTAAAATATGGGTTATGTGATTATGTCTTGAGATTGATGAATTCATGTGTATTTGCTATGGGCTTTTGATTCATGTCTATATATTATGTATGAATGATGTATAGGATGTTTCTATTTGATTAATTGAGTAATGAATTCTTAGATCTATTGCATGTTAAGCTTGTTGAATCGATGTGAACATAATGCTTACAAATTCTAGTGTAGTTTTCTATGGGTTTCTATTGATGTAAGTATTGTACTCCATAATGTATATTTGGTCTTAGATTGGTAAATCTATATTGAATTGATTTTGATTCATTGAGTATTATGGTTTATGCTTTTAATTGATGTTTAAGGCAATGGGTAAGGGCCTTATGGTATTGAATTGAATGGTTTGGCTTTGGATTGAAGTGATGGGATCAAGTTGGTGGTATGCTTCCCTAACTCTTTTATTATTGTGTATAGTTAATGTAATTTAGCTCTTGAATTATGTGTGATTGGTATGGTCCACTTATGGTGGCGGTGTTATGTGAATTGATGTGGCCTTGTCGGCGTTACTTTATGCAATATGATGATGATGGCCTTGTCGACATTACTTGAAGTATATGATGATTATGTGATATATGATAATGTCTATATATATGTGAAAGTATTTGTGTTATTATATGAAGTTATGTTAGGTTATAAGATGTTATTCCTAAGTACTTCTAGAATGACTTGTATTGTATGTTAAAATGAAATATGTGGTGTCTTGTTTAGTTAGACTTATGTCCCTTGCTTGATGCTTATATGAATATTATTATGTGATCGATGATTTGACTTAGTATTTTAAGAGTCTTGAATAATATTATAAGTGAGACCTTAATGATAAGAAGGTCAATGTTATATGGAACCTTGAACCTAGTGGCGAGGTTATGAATTGTGAAGTATTTAGCCGTAATGGTATCCTTCATGTTATGAGTGATGGACATAGGGATGGTTGGCTGGAACGGCATCATATCATACCTTAGGGAAATCGCTATGAGCTTATTGTCGCTAAAGTGAGATATCCCCTAGTGGAACTTGCTTTGGTAGGGTGAATGTAAAGGGGGTCATGAACTAGATAAGGACCTATTTATATGAACCTTAATGTGAATTAATCTATGAGAACGAAGGCTAGCACCGAGTGAGTATGAATAGGATCAAGCGAATTTAGTTAAAGAACAGACTAAATGCTTAATACGCCCTTCATATTCCTTAACAATGTGCCTATATGGGATGTGTCCAAGTTCTACCATTAGCAAGTAGAACAACCTCATCGAAGTAGGATAGAACTTCAGATTCCATGTCTTGCTACCATGGTCTATGTCGGTTATTGCCTACTCTCATCATGTGGAATACCTTTTAGCATTAGATAAGTTTATGAAGTTTAGGTGGTGGTATGGGACGCTATCTAGGCATTGCACGATAGACTTTGAAGGTATTATGTGGAGTTCCTAGGTCTTGTCTAAAGACCATTATGTGATCCATTATGTGAGTATCTTATGTGATGTATTATGTGAGTGTCTTAGGTGATGTATGAGTCTTAATGAACTAATGACCTATGTAGTAACTATGTAAATGATTGAGTACCTAATCTAAAGTGACTTAAGCATTCCTTAGCTAAAGTGTGAGGAGGACATAAAAGGATGGTCTCTTCATGTCTTATCTTTGGAAGTCTTGAGGATGACTCTAGTTAGGGAAGTTGGTTAATCTTGTTGACATGATCTAAACCTTAGGAAGTCTTAAGGACTATTTAGGTAATCTTGAAGAGGTTATTGCACTATGGACTTTATCTTCTCGATTTACTTAAGTAGGTCTTTTGATAGGCTTTGGAAGGAGAATGTCTTCTAATATAAGTATTGGTGTGTTTAGTGGGAATGATTCTATTATAGGTAGTCCATAGGATCTCTTGTGTGTGTGTGATAGAGATTGTATGGGCGGTCGCTCCACACTTACTCAAGTGAACCTTGGAATTGACCTTTGGTAGATGAATCTTACATAGATGTTTATGGTTGTTTTCTAAGTATGTAGGTTACTCATTGTAGGTAATCTTAAGGGTCATTTAGGCACATCTAGAGAGGGTGTATGGGCGGTCTCTCTTTGTGTGACTTAAGTGAATCTTAGGATGACTTTAAGTGAGGGAATTACATACTAGAAGATGTTAAAAGGGATGGCTAGGACTTCACTGTAACAGTGAAGGGACTTCACTGTATAGTGAAGTGAACTCACTGTAAAGTGAGCCTTTAAATGTTATTTTTGGTTAATTGTTATCTTATGTGTTTTTTAATTGCTAAATGATGTCCTTATGTTTAATCTATGATTTCTAAATGAAAAGATGCATATTTCCAATAAAGTCCGTTTTCATCATTTTATGCATATAGCCATACTTAGTTCATGTGGTTGTTCTAATTCCATGCTTTATTTTCTATCTATAGTCCTTGGTAGGTAAGGAGCTTTGGAGAAGAAGACTTGGGCTTAGAAGAATCGTCCGAGTAGAAGAATTGAAGTATGTCCTCATTTGTATCGAGGGCATATATGTCGTTTTATGTTTCTTTTATGAAGTATTGTAATAAGACTATGTTGTTTCTATTTTCGTATTAAAGTACTCTTGTGTCTTAAGATGATGAGATTGAGACTTAGTTTTTCTATTACTTTTATATGAAAGATGTTTTTAAGACTATATTATATTTTAGTGGAAAGTTTTAATTCCGCACTATTTTTCACTATGTATATGCAATGAATGATATGAATGAGGCTTGTCTTAGAACTCTGAGAGTTCGACGACGCCGGTCGCAATCCAAGATTACACCCTGTCTTCTAGGGTATGGTCTCGGGTTGTGACAAAGTTGGTATCAGAGCATAGGATTGGTGAAAGTAGTATTAGGTATCAAAAAGTCTCATCAAGTCACGTCTAGTAGAGTCTTGACTAACGGTGTGAATCGCGACACATCTATCGGAGAGTGGCTATAGGACGATAGAGTTTCCCTTCTTTTCTACTCCTATATCGTGCGGTAGAGTAATGTTATGATTATCCTTCTTATGAGTTTCCTTGTGTTTGCTAGGAGATGAATACTAGAAGGATGGCCGCTAGAAGATTGGAAGAGGAGAGGGTGAATGAGGAGGTTCCTCAAGTTGAGCAAGTTGAGCAAGTTGCTCAAGATGAGCAAGGTGTACAAGATGGGCAAGATGACGAAGTTCCTCCCCAAGGTGATCATGTTCCTAATGTGAATGGAGGTGATGAGGTACCGGAGTTGTCTAATAGGGTGATTAGAGAAGCTTTGATGGCCTTAGCTCAAGCCGTAACTACTCAAATCAATTTGAGTATGGTGCATCGGGTTACGGAGAGCACTATGACATCTAGGTTGAGAGACTTTGTGAGGATGAATCCTTCTATTTTTCTTGGCTCTAAGGTGAATGAGGATCCCCAAGAATTTCTTGATGGTGTGTACAAAGTTTTGAGTGCTATGGGGGTTACATCTATGGAGAAGGCGGAGTTGGCTTCATACCAATTGAGAGATGTGTCTCAAATTTGGTATACTCAATGGAAGGACAATAGGCCGGAAGATTCGGGTCCTATTGAGTGGGGAGAGTTTAAGGAAGCTTTTCTTGGCAAGTACTTTCCCCGAGAGAGAAGAGAAGTCAAGGTGGAGGAGTTTATTAATCTCAAGGAAGGCAATATGAGTGTTGAGGAGTACTCTTTGAAATTCTCGACATTGTCTAGGTATGCTCCTTCCCTTCTGTCCAATCCAAGAGACAAAATGAGTCGCTTTTGTACCGGAGTAGCCGATTTGGTGAAGGAAGAATGTCGTACCACTATGCTTTATGATAATATGACCCTATCTAGACTCATGGTGTATGCGCAATCTATTGAGGAGTTTAAACTTAGAAGGATGGCTAGAAGTTTGAAAAGGGGTGTTGCTAGTGATCAAGAGCAACCTAGGTTCAAGAAAAGATTTCAATCTCAAGATGTACCTAGAGTTCCTAAGAAGAAGTTTGAGAAAGGAGGTGGTTCTAAGGATAGCAAGCCTACTTGTGCAAATTGTGGCAAGAGTCACTATGGTGAGTGCTTCTTGGGTACCGGTAGTTGCTTTGGATGTGGAAAGGATGGGCACAAAGTGAGAGATTGTCCAAACATTTCTTCTAGGAAGGAGGGCAAGAGGGTTGAGCCTAGTGTTCCAAAGGATGATGCTCCAACTAAGAGGCGTTTCTATGCACTCCGTACTAGAGTTGAGAAGTCGGGTGATGGTAATGATGATGTTAGTAAGTTCTTGTTTCTCTTTTTATAGTATGAGTTCCTTCTAAGTGGGGGAGTATGGGTTGTAGATGGGATAGGATTTCTTGAATTGTTGCATGTGTATGATGTTGAGGAGTTTGATTGAAATTGAATTTCATTTACTTCTTGCATCGTGTGTTTTATGAAGCTTTGAACATGTTTATGATGTGTTTACATGATTCTATCTTTCATATTAGCATGTTTATATAAAGAATTGCCTAAAAATTGCATTTTTTGAAAAGTTGCTAAAATCACTGTTTCTTTAAGAACTGTTCACTGTAATTTTTTTGAGAAAATGACTATTTGATTCTTTGGTCAAAAATTCTTGTTATGAGGTTAGAACTGATGTATATGAGTATGATGTTGAATATAAAATGTGTTTTTGCTATTTGGAATGAATCATGTGAGTTTTGTAGCATAACGAGTTATAGAATTGTTTTCTAATTTCTTGTTGTGTTGTGAATCTCTTGATTATGTGAAATTGATGGTTTCTTCTTGATAATGTGTTGTATGGTTTGGTTATATGCTGCTAGTTGAATCTATAATCTTGGAAGTGTTCGGAGAGTTGCAAGTGTCATTCGAGGACGAATGTGTCCAAGTGGGGGAGATTGTAAGACCTTGAAAATAGCTTAGGTGATCTAGAGCCTAACATGTTGGTCTTAGTGTTCTAAGGTCCTAAAAATGTTTAATATGTTGTATATAGGCAGTAGCTAAAGTATTAGAGGTGTTGGAAGTCGAACGTCAAGGGACGACTAAGACGTTTGACGACTAATCACCTAAATGTCTAAAATGTGGTTCTATGTGTTTATGTGTGTTTCGTGGTGTTTTAAGGTTCTTAATAGAGTTATTATAGTATGTATAGGCAGTGGTTAAAGTTTCGTGAAGTTTGGAGTTCAAACGACCAAGAACGTCCAAGGCATTCGAAAGATATGCCTTGAGTCGACCTTGTATGTCTAGGTGAGTTTCGTCAAGTTTTATGTGTTCGTTTTGGATGAAATTCATGTGAGAGGTGTTAAACTCATAGACGCTCATATTTGGGTTGGAAACATCCTGTAAATTATCCCCAAGGACAATCAAAGGGTCGTTGAGGAAAGGACCCAAAATCTGATGGCAGGCTGTCCCAGGCAGCCTTGGCGACGGAGCTGTCAACGGCCAGTCATGGCTGTGAAGCCCCGTCACAAGGGTTTCGTCGTGGGGGCCTTGTCCAAGGGTGTAGGTGGAACCCTTGGCAACCCACAGGATCTTGCAACGGATGGCCATGATGGGCCGTTGCACCCGTGACGTCCCGTCACAAGCCAGGCGTCGCAGCCAAGTCCCTGTGCGCACACTTACTGCCAAGTTAGGGGTGAATTGGTAAATTCACCCCATGTCTAAATAAGAGTTTAGGCGGTTGTTTGGGGGTCTTATGGGTATTTTAATTAACTATTTAAGTGGTTAAGACTCTAGAGACTTCATTATTCTTCTAAAATCAAAACCCAAAGTCTCTTAGAAATCCCAAAACCTCCATTGAAGACTCCATTGAAGAGGCAGCTTGGTGAGGGGTTCTTGAGTGGAAATGATTCATCAAAGTGAAGAATTATCATCCTTGAGGTATGGCTTTTGATCCTTGAAACTTATTTCATCAAGGATCCCAATTCTCAAGATGTTTTTTCAAAGTTTTCTAAAGTGAATTGTCTAATTTCTACTCTAAATCATGGGTTCTTGCATGAAACGTTTTCAATTGTTAAGATATGATATTATTGAAGTTTAATTGATGTTTTCCAATGAAATTATCCATGAACCCTTGATATTCTCAAATCTCTAAATTTCACTAAAATATGGGTTATGTGATTATGTCTTGAGATTGATGAATTCATGTGTATATTGCTATGGGCTTTTGATTCATGTATATATATTATGTATGAATGATGTATAGGCTGTTTCAATTTGATTAATTGAGTAATGAATACTCTTACATCTATTGCATGTTAAGCTTGTTGAATCGATGTGAACTTAATGCTTACAAATTCTAGTGTAGTTTTCTATGGTTTTTGTATTGATGTAAGTATTGTACTCCATTGATGTATATTTGGTCTTAGATTGGTAAATCTATATTGAATTGACTTAGATTCATTGAGTATTATGATTTATACTTTGAATTGATGTTTATGGCCATGGGTATGGGCCTTATGGTATTGAATTGAATGGTTTGGCTTTGGATTGAAGTGATGGGATCAAGTTGGAGGTATGCTGCCCTAACTCTTTTATTATTGTGCATAGTTAATGTAATTTAGCTCTTGAATTATGTGTGATTGGTATGGTCCACTTATGGTGGCGGTGTTATGTGAATTGATGTGGCCTTGTCGGCGTTACTTTATGCAATATGATGATCATGACCTTGTCGGCATTACTTGAAGTATATGATGATTAGGTGATATATGATAATGTCTATCTATATGTGAAAGTATATGTGTTATTATATGAAGTTATGTTAGGTTATAAGATGTTATTCCTAAGTACTTCTAGAATGAGTTGTATTGTATGTTAAAGTGAAATATGTGGTGTCCTTTTTAGGTAGACTTATGTCCCTTGATTGATGCTTATATGAATATTATTATGTGATGATTTGACTTAGTATGTTAAGAGTCTTGAATAATATTATAAGTGAGACCTTAATGATAAGAAGGTCAATGTTATATGGAACCTTGAACCTAGTGGCGAGGTTATGAATTGTGAAGTATGTAGCCGTAATGATATCCTTCATGTTATGAGTGATGGACTTAGGGATGGTTGGCTGGAACGGCATCATATCATACCTTAGGGAAATCGCTATGAGCTTCTTGTCGCTAAAGTGAGATATACCCTAGTGGAACTTGCTTTGGTAGGGTGAATGTAAAGGGGATCATGAACTAGATAAGGACCTACTTATATGGACCTTAATGTGAATTAATCTATGAGAACGAAGGCTAGCACCAAGTGAGTATGAATAGGGTTAAGCGTATTTAGTTAAAGAACAGACTGAATGCTTAATACGCCCTTCATATTCCTTAACCATGTGCCTACATGGGATGTGTCCAAGTTCTACCATTGGCAAGTAGAACAACCTCATCGAAGTAGGATAGAACTTCGGATTCCATGTTATGCTACCATGGTCTATGTCGGTTATTGCCTATTCTCATCATGTGGAATACCTTTTAGCATTAGATAAGTTTATGAGGTTTAGGTGGTGGTATGGGACGCTATCTAGACATTGCACGATAGACTTTGAAGGTGTTATGTGGAGTTCCTAGGTCTTGTCCAAAGACCATTATGTGATCCATTATGTGAGTATCTTATGTGATGTATTATGTGAGTGTCTTAGGTGATGTATGAGTCTTAATAAAGTAATGACCTATGTAGTAACTATGTAAATGATTGAGTACCTAATCTAAAGTGACTTAAGCATTCCTTAGCTAAAGTGTGAGGTGGACATGAAAGGATGGTCTCTTCATGTCTTATCTTTGGAAGTCTTGAGGATGACTCTAGTTAGGGAAGTTGGTTAATCTTGTTGACATGATCTAAACCTTAAGAAGTCTTAAGGACTATTTAGGTAATCTTGAAGAGGTTATTGCACTATGGACTTTATCTTCTCGATTTACTTAAGTAGGTCTTTTGATAGGCTTTGGAAGGAGAATGTCTTCTAATCTAAGTATTGGTGTGTTTTGTGAGAATGATTCTATTATAGGTAGTCTATAGGATCTCTTGCGTGTGTGTGATAGAGATTGTATTGGCGGTCGCTCCACACTTACTCAAGTGAACCTTGGAATTGACCTTTTGAAGATGAATCTTACATAGATGTTTATGATTGTTTTCTAAGTATGTAGGTGACTCGTTGTAGGTAATCTTAAGGGTCGTTTAGGCACATCTAGAGAGGGTGTATGGGCGGTCTCTCTTTGTGTGACTTAAGTGAATCTTAGGATGACTTTAAGTGATAGAATTACATGCTAGAAGATGTTAAAAGGGATGGCTAGGACTTCACTATAACAGTGAAGGGACTTCACTGTCCCTTCACTGTTACAGTGAAGGGAACTCACTGTAAAGTGAGCCTTTAAATGTTATTTTTATTTAATTGTTATCTTATGTGTTTCTTAATTGCTAAATGATATTCTTATGTTTAATCTATGATTTCTAAATGAAAAGATGCATATTTCCAATAAAGTCCGTTTTCATCATTTTATGCATATAGCCATATTTAGTACATGCGGTTGTACTAATTCCATGCTTTATTTTCTATCTATAGTACTTGGTAGGTAAGGAGCTTTGGAGAAGAAGACTTGGGCTTAGAAGAATCGTCCGAGTAGAAGAATTGAAGTATGTACTCATTTGTATCGAGGGCATATATGTCGTTTTATGTTTCTTTTATGAAGTATTGTAATAAGACTATGTTGTTTCTATTTCCGTATTAAAGTACTCTTGTGTCTTAAGATGATGAGATTGAGACTTAGCATTTCTATTACTTTTATATGAAAGAGGTTTTTAAGACTATATTATGTTTTAGTGGAAAGTTTTAATTCCGCAATACTTTTCACTATGTATATGCAATGAATGATATGAATGAGACTTGTCTTAGAACTATGAGAGTTCGACGACGCCGGTCGCAATCCAAGATTGCACCCTGTCTTCAGGGTATGGTCTCGGGTTGTGACAGTAGTGTCACGACCCTCAAGTACACCCTAGAAGTTAGAGTATCCTTGAGTTCGTCACACGGAAAATGAGACATCAAGAAGTCTCATCTATGCCTCTCATATCATTCATTTCATAATAACATACTTAAATGAGCAAGAATTTAAAACTTTCTTCACACACGAAGAACTCTTTACATAAACAATACACCAGCGGAAGACTTTCATTAAAACATTAAACCTTTACAATAACCCCTTGAACCATCTATACTTTAGAGTATACAACACTTGGGACTAAGCCCATACAAGATATAAAGTAAAGACTTAAGACATAAACGAACATGTGGATATTGTCCTTGAATAAATGTGGACTCACCATTACTTCATCTTCAACCCTTAGAAACCTATACATCCTCCATGGCACATCAAACTTCCAATTCCCTAAACTTTAATCAAAAGTAAAAGAAGGGTTAGCACATTAGATGTACTAAGTATGGAAGCCATGCAAAAACCATGAAAAAAGGGACATTTAGTAAATAACATGCTTTACATGAATTTTTCATTAAAACATCATACTATAATCATAAGAACGACATTTATCACATTAAGAAATACATGAGAAATCATTTAAGCAAATAATCACAATTTAAGAAGTATTACAGTGAAGTTCACTGTACAGTGAAGTTCTCCACTGTCACAACGAAGTTCATTAGCTTCACCTTGCATACCTTTTAAAATATAATTTCCTCACTAAAAGTTATCCTAAGACTCACTTAAGTAAGACAAAGAGAGACCGCCCATAGACCCTCTCTAGGCACACCTAAATAATCCTCAAGACTACTTAGAATGAGACACATTCAATTACAATACATCAAACATATCAACATGAGATCCTTCTACCAAAGGTGATTCCAAGGTTCACTTGCGTGAGTGTGGAGCGACCGCCCATACAATCCCTATCACACACACAAGAGATTCTATAGATAACCTAAGATAGAATCATTCTCACTTAATACATCAACTAATAGTTAATATAACATTCTCCTTCCAAGGCTATCAAAAGACTTACTTAAGTAAATCAAGAAGATAACGTTCATGATTGACCTCTTAAAGATTACCTAAGAAATGCTTAAGATTACCTAAGTTTGGATCATGTCTACATAAACAACCATCTTCCCTAACTAGAGTCATTCTTAAGACTTATCTAGGTAAGATAAGAAGTGACCATTCCTATTCCCCCTTCGCACCTTAACTAGACAACCCTTAACTACTCTAGATAAGTACTACTTCATTTAACATTCTCCCTTAACTTAAATCATTACATCCATTAGTTCATTTAAGATACATTCATCACATAAGGACATTCAAGTAATGGTCTTGAATAAGACCTAGGGACTCTCACTAACATCTTCAAAGCCTATTGTGCAATGTCTAGATAGCGTCCCATACCACCACCTACACTCCAAAGTCTTCTCTAATGCTAGTAAGTATCCCATATGATGAGAAGAGGCAATAACTGACATAGACCATGTTAGCAAAGCATGGAATCCAGAGTTCTAACTTACTCCGATGAGGGTGTTCTACTTGCCAATGGTAGAACTTGGACACATCCCATGTAGGCACATGGTTAAGGAATATGAAGGGTTTCTTTGTATTTTAGTCTCGTATTTCACTATAACTTTTTCCCTTACCATACTCACTCGGTGCTAGCCTTTGTTCTCATAGATTACTTTCACATTAATGTTCATATAAAGGGGTTCTATCTAGTTCATAACCCAATTACATTTACCCTACAAAAGAGGTCCTTTAGGGGATGCCTTTCAAAGGCGACAAGAAGCTCATTATGACTTTCGTATGGTTTGATATGATGCCATTCATTCCAATCAACCTTAAGTCCATCATCCTTTACTTTGAAGGATACCATTACGGCTTTCTACTTCAACATTCATATCCTTACCACTAGGTTCAAGGTTTCACATAAAGACCCTCTTAACATCATTCAAGGTCACATGTCAATCATATATTCAAGACTAAGACTCTTTAGTTCCTATGTCAAGACATCACATATTAATATTCATACAAGCATCAAGTAAGGCACTTATGTCAACCTAGACAAGGCACAACATACTTCACTTTAGCACATATAGCATACATTCTTAGACACTTAGGAATGACCCTTATATCCTCATTTCAACCTATTTATTATCTTAACATCATCAACATAACCATTATAGACTCATATAGCCAAGTTAGGAACAACCATGTATCAACTCTAAGACTACACATATAAGCACATAGTCATAGTATAACATGATCACCTAATAACTTCAATGAGAGAACACATACTTCCAAATTACTTCACATATAGGTAGATATGATCATACTTCACATAATCAACTATACAAATCAACATAATACTTCAAGTAGTGCCGACAAAGCCATGATCATCATAATACTTAAAATAACACCGACAACGCCACATCAATACACATAACACCGCCACTATAAGTGGAACATACCAATCATACATAATAAAAGAGCTAAATTACAATAGCTATACATAATAATGAAAGAGTTAGGGCAGCATACCACCCACTTGATCTCATCACTTCAATCCAAAGCCAAATTTCTTAATTCAATACTATATGACCCTTACCCATGGCCATGAACATAAATTCAAAGCATAAATCATAATACTCAATGAATCTAATTCAATTCAATATAGTTTTACAAATTTAAGATCAATTAGATATCAATTAAATACAATTCTTACATCATTATAAAGCCCAAAGAAATCTACACTAGAATCTATAAGCATTAAGTTCATATCAATTCAATAAGCCTAATAGTCAATAGATCTAAGAGTATTCATTACTCAATTAATCAAATTGAAACAGACTATACATCATACATACATAATCTATATATGAATCAAAAGCCCATAACAAACTACACATGAATTCATCAATCTCAAAGCATAATCAATTCACCAATATTTTAGTGAAAATTAGAGAATTGAGAAGATCAAGGGTTCATGGAGAATTTCATTGGAAAACATCAATTAAACATCAATAACATCATATCTTAATATTTGAAAACCTTTTATGCAAGAACCCAGGACTTAGAGTAGAAATTGGACTTTTTCATCTTTTTGAAATCCTTTAAAATCATCTTTGAAATTGGCTCTAAGGTGATAGAAAGACTTAGATGAAGAACTCCCATACCTTATTTGAATCCAATGCTAATTCAAGAATAAACTCCATTGAAGATCAATTTTCAAGCTTCATCTTCACTTTGAACTCTCATGAAGGTTTTTGGAAGAACTTTTGTTGGGAATGTGTTTTGATCTTAGTGTTAGGGTTAAATGAGATTTTTATGACTTATATACTCTTAAAATACCCATAAACACTCAAAACAACCGTCCAAATACTTATAGGGTCATGGGGTGAATTTACAACATCACCCCTAAACTTAACAGAAAATTGGCAGCAGACACACGGACCCATCGACGGAGGCATTGACGGACCGTGGTCTCACCCACGCCCCATTGTTTGGGTCTCCTGTATTGCACCTGCAACTCCCCAACCTGAAGGACAAGTGGGTCCATCAACTAGACCCATCGACTGGCCATTGCCTGGTCGACTGGCCGTCGTTTGGCTCGTCCATTACCACTGCCTGGCAGTGTTGAGCTCCAATGTTGGGGTCCTTCTTTAGGGCCCCTTGTGGGTCCTATGTGGAGTCGTACCCACACTTTTCAACCCCAAAAATGTAAGTATACTAGTTTAGGACCTACCACATGAGTTTCATCCAAAACGAACACGTAAAACCCGACGAAACATACTTAGACACACAAGGTCATCTCAAGGAACATCTTTTTGAACGTCATAGACGTTCTTGAGCATTTGACCTCCAAACTTCACGAAACTGGACACACTGACTTTATACACCATATAAAATCATTTAAGGACCATATAAGCTCATGCATCACACATAAGCACATAGAACCACACATAACAACATATGAGGTACTTAGGTTACTTAGTCGTCGCACGTCTTGGTCGTCTCTTGACGTTTGACTTCCAATGCACCTAAACTCTTAGATACTGACTCAATAACACTTTATAGACCATTTTAGTACCTTATACCATAATGACAACCACTTTAGGCTCTAGCTTTACCTAAGTCATTTTCGGGATCTTACATTCTCCCCCACTTGGACAACATTCGTCCTCGAATGACACTTGCCACTCTCCGAACACTTCCAAGTATAGAGACTCAATTAGCAACTCATAATCATACCATGTAACATCAATCAAAGATAAAACATCATTTTCACATAAGCAAGATATTCACAACACAACAAGAAACTAGAATAGATTCTATAACTCATCATGCTACAAAACTCACATTCTTTTGTTCCAAATAGAAAAAAGTCATTTTATATTCATTAGCATGCTCATACACATCAGTTCTAACCACATAACAACAATTTTAGACCAAATAATCAATTAGTCAATTTTTTAAAATCTTCACAGTGAACAAGCAGAATCTTCAGTGATTTGAACAACTTTTTCAAAAATGCATCTTTTAGGAAATTCATGATATAGACATGCTAATATGCAAAGTAACATCATATAAACACTTTTTACAACATGATCATGGCATTATAAAATACATAATGCAAGTAGTTAATGAAATTCAATTTCAACCAAGCATGCATATCATAAGGAGAATGTTTAGAACTCATTTTCCACAAAAGACTCATACACAAATCAAGTTACTAAGAACTCTTCGTTTTAGGCTTGAATAAACACATAAAGAAAGGTTAAGGTTACCTTACTCCCAACAACCATACTCTTCACCATACTCCCCCACTTAGGAGAAACCCATTCTAAGGTCATCATAATATCACCTCAAGGAACTCTATCAAGGCACCTTCAACCTTACTAATACTTCCTCACCCAAAGTCTAGCTCATGAAAACTAAAGACTCTCAAGGTTCAACCATCTAGCCTTTACATCCTCCTTACTAAGTGAAACTTACCATTACTCTTTCAAATCTCTTCAACTTCCTTTCTATGGTTGGGTCTTAAACAACTTCAAACTATCTCAACAACGACTCATTCACATTTCTAACTCTATACCTTACCATTCATGAAATCTATACTACCTTTCAAAGGCAACCAAACCAACCTAGGATCATCAACACCATCTTTCACACCTCATCTAGCAAGCCACATATCATCTTTTTCTCTCCCTCAACCCAAAATTCATAAAGTCACACTCACATGACTAAACACATAAGGGAGACAAGGGAAAGACACCATACACAAGGCTCTTAGGCACGATTAGATGAATGAAGAAGTGAAAATTTTCCTAGAACCCAATAGCCTCCTATTTATAATGTGGCGGGCTTCACATTATAAACAAGACCCTATTAGATGTGGTTCAAAAGACAACTACGACACTCCCAAACCTTATGCTCTGATACTAAGTTTGTCACGACCCTCAAGTACACCCTAGAAGTTAGAGTATCCTTGAGTTCGTCACACGGAAAATGAGACTTCAAGATGTCTCATCTAAGACACTCGTATCATTCATTTCATAATAACATACTAAAATGAGTAAGAATTTAAAACTTTCTTCGCACACGAAGAACTCTTTTCATAAATAATACACCAGCGGAAGACTTTCATTAAAACATTAAACCTTTACAATAACCCCTTGAACCATCTAAACTTTAGAGTATACAATACTTGGGACTAATCACATACAAGACATAAAGTAAAGACTAAAGACATAAACGAACATGTGGATATTGTCCTCGAATCGATGAGGACTCACCAATACTTTATCTTCAACCCTTAGAAACCTATCATTCCTCTATGGCACATCAAAATTCCAATTCCCTACACCTTAGTCAAAAGTAAAAGAAGGGGTTAGCACATTAGATGTACTAAGTATAGAAGCCATGCAAAAACCATGAAAAAGGGACATTTAGTAAATAACATGCTTTTCATGATTTTTTGATTAAAACATCATACTATAATCATAAGAACAACAATTATCAGTTTAAGAAATACATGAGAAATCATTTAAGCAAATAATCACAATTTAAGAAGCATTACAGTGAACTTACTTCACTGTACAGTGAAGTTGTCCACTATTATAACGAAGTTCATTAGCTTCACCTTGCATACCTTTTAACATATAATTCCCTCACTAAAAGCTATCCTAAGACTCACTTAAGTAAGACAAAAAGAGACCGCCCATACGCCCTCTCTAGGCACACCTAAATGATCCTCAATACTACTTAGAATGAGACATATTCAATTACAATACATCAAACACATCAACATGAGATCCTTCTACCAAAGGTAATTCCAAGGTTCACTTAGTGAGTGTGGAGAGACCGCCCATACAATCCCTATCACACACACACAAGATATCCTATATATTACCTAAGATAAAATCATTCTCACTTAATACATCAACTCATAGATAATATGACATTATCCTTCCAAGGCTATCAAAAGACTTACTTAAGTAAATAAAGAAGATAACGTCCATGATTGACCTCTTCAAGAATACCTAAGAAATCTTAAAGATTACCTAAGTTTGGATCATGTCTACATAAACAACCATCTTCCATAACTAGAGTTATTCTTAAGACTTATCTAGGTAAGATAAGAAGTGACCATTCCTATGCCCCCTTCGCACCTTAACTAGACAACCCTTAACTACTCTAGATAAGTACTACTTCATTTAACATTCTCCCTTAACTTAAATCATTATATCCATTAGTTCATTTAAGAGACATTCATCACATAAGGACATTCAGGTAATGGACTTGAATAAGACCTAGGGACTCTCACTAACATCTTCAAAGCCTATTGTGCAATGTCTAGATAGCGACCCATACCACCACCTAAACTCCATAGACTTATCTAATGCTAGTAAGTATCCCATATGATGAGAATAGTCAATAACCGACATAGACCATGGTAGCAAAGCATGGAATCCGGAGTTCTAACCTACTCCGATGAAGGTGTTCTACTTGCCAATGGTAGAACTTGGACACATCCCATGTAGGCACATGGTTAAGGAATATGAAGGGTTTCTTTGTATTCTAGTCTCGTACTTCCCTTACCATACTCACTCTAGACTAGCCTTTGTTCTCATAGAGTACTTTCACATTAAGGTTCATATAAAGGGGTTCCATATCTAGTTGATAACCCAATTACATTTACCCTAGCTACCAAAGAGGTCCTCTAAGGGCTGCTTTCCAAAGGTGACAAGAAACTCATTATGACTTTCCTAAGGTTTGATATGATGCCGTTCCAGCCAATCAACCTTAAGTCCATCATCTTTTACTTTGAAGTATACCATTACGACTTTCTACTTCAACATTCATAACCTTACCGGTAGGTTCAAGGTTTCACATAAAGACCCTCTTAACATCATTGAAGGTCACATGTCATTCATACATTCAAGACTAAGACTCTTTAGTTCCTAAGTCAAGGCATCACATATTTTTACTCATACAAGCATCAAGTAAGGCACTTAAGTCAACCTAGACAAGGCACAACATACTTCACTTTAGCACATATAACATACATTCTTAGACACTTAGGAATTACCCTTATCAACCTTATCTCAACCTATTCATTATCTTAACATCATTAACATAACCATTATAGACTCATATAGCCAAGTTAGGAACAACCATGTATCAACTCTAAGACTACACATATAAGCACATAGTCATAGTATAAAATGATCACCTAATAACTTCAATGAGAGAACACATACTTCCACATTACTTCACATACAGTTAGATATGATCATACTTCACATAATAAACTACACAAATCAACATAATACTTCAAGTAGTGCCAAAAAGTCCATGATCATCATAATACTTAAAATAACGCCGACAAGGCCACATTAATACACATAACACCGCCACCATAAGTGGACCATACAAATCATACATAATCAAAGAGCTAAATTACAATAGCTATACATAATAATAAAATAGTTAGGGCAGCATACCACCCACTTGATCTCATCACTTCAATCCAAAGCCAAATCATTCAATTTAATACTATAAGGACCTTACCCATGGCCATGAACATCAATTCAAAGCATAAATCATAATACTCAATGAACCTAAATCAATTCAATATAGATTGAACAATTTAAGACCAATTACATATCAATTGAATACGATTCTTCCATCATTAGAAAGCCCAAAGAAATCTACACTAGAATCTATAAATATTAAGTTCATATCAATTCAATAAGTCTAATAGTCAATAGATCTAAGAGTATTTTACTCAATTAGTCAAATTTAAAGAAATTATACATCATACATACATAATCTATACATGAATCAAAAGCCCATAACAATCTACACATGAATTCATCAATCTCAAAGCATAATCAATTCCCCCATATTTTAGTGAAAATCAGAAAATTAAGAAGACCAAGGGTTCATGGAGAATTTCAATCCAAAACATCAATTAAACATCGATAACATCATATCTTAACGTTTGAAAACCATTCATGCAAGAACCCAAGACTTAGAGTAGAAATTGGACTTTTTCATCTTTTTGAAATCCTTTGAAATCATCTTTGAAATTGTCTCTAAGGTGATACAAAGCCTTAGATGAAGAACTCCCATACCTTATTTGAAGACTCCAATTCTAAATCAAGAAGAAACTCCATTGAAGATCCATCTTCAAGCTCAATCTTCACTTTGAACTCTCATGGAGGTTTTTGGAAGAACATTTGGAGAGATTGTGTTTTGATCTTAGTGTTAGGGTTAAATGAGAGCTTTATGACTTATATACTCTTAAAATACCCATAAACACTCAAAACAACCGTCCAAAGACTTATAGGGGCATGGGGTAAATTTACAACCTCATCCCTAAACTTAACAAAAAACTGGCAGCAGACACACGGACTCATCGACGGAGGCATCGACCGACCGTGGTCTCACCCACGCCCCATCATTTGGGTCTCGTGGGTTACACCTGCAACTCCCTAACCTGTAAGACAAGTGGATACATCGACGAGACCCATCGACGGGCAATTTCCTGGTCGACTGGCCATCATTTGGGTCGTCCATTACCACTGCCTCGCAGTGTTGAGGTCCAATGTTGGGGTCCTCTTTTAGGGACCCTTGTGGGTCCTATGTGGATTCTTACCCGGATGGTTCAACCCCAAACATGTACATATATGATTTTAGGACCCACCACATGGGTTTCATCCTAAACGAACACGTAAAACTTGACGAAACATACTTAGACACACAAGGTCATCTCAAGGAACATCTTTCGAACGTCATATACGTTCTTGAGCGTTTGACCTCCAAACTTCACAAAACTTGACACACTGACTTTATACACCATATAAACTCATTTAAGGACCATATAATCTCATGCATTACACATAAGAACATAGAACCACACATAACCACATATGAGGCACTTAGGTGACTTAGTCGTCGCACGTCTTGGTTGTCGCTTGACGTTTGACTTCCAATGCACCTAAACTCTTAGATACTGCCTCAATAACACTTTATAGACACTTTTAGGACCTTAGAACATCATGACAACCACATTAGACTCTATCTTTACCTAAGTCATTTTTGGGATCTTACATGTAGGTTCAAATCTTTTTAGGTAAACACATATTGTAAGCTCTTGTGATCGGTTAACACATCAACATATACCCCATTCAGATAGTGTCTCCAAATTTTCAAGGCAAATACCATGGACGTAAGTTCAAGTTCATGAGTCGGGTAATTCTTCTCGTGTGGCTTGTGTTGCCTAGAGGCATACTCTATTACTTTCCCATGTTGCATGAGCTCAAATCCTAGACCCACTCGGGAGGCATCACAATAAATCACAAACCCTTCGGTACCCTCTGGTAAGGTCAATATTGGAGCGGAGGTGAGTCTATCTTTCAATAATTGGAAGATCCTTTCACATGATTCCGACCATTCAAATTTAGACTTCTTTTGGGTTAAGGTCGTTAATAGAGATGCGATGTATGAAAATCCCTCAACAAACCTCCTATAGTAACCAGCCAACCCTAGAAAACTTTGGATGTCGGTAGGAGTGAAAGGTCTAGGCCAACTTTTGACCACTTCCTTCTTTGTCGGATCAATCTCTACACCTTCACTGGAGAAAACTTGACCAAGAAATGCAACCAATCTCAACAAAAATCTGCATTTTCTAAACTTAGCAAAAGTTGATCATCCTTTAGAACTTGCAAAACTATCCTAAAGTGTTTCATATGATCATTTTCACTCTTAGAGTATATCAAAATGTCATCAATGAAGACAATCACAAAAAATACAAGATACTCTCTAACAACTTGATTCATAAGGTCCATGAAGGACATCGGGGTATTTGTTAGACCAAATGACATAACTAGGAATTCAAAGTGACCATATCTTGTTCAGAATGTAGTTTTCTGAATATCAACCTCCCTCACTCTAAGTTGGTGATAACCTGATCTTAAGTCAATCTTTGAAAAGTAACTTGCTCCTTGGAGTTGATCAAACAAGTCATCAATCATAGGGAGCGGGTACTTGTTCTTTATGGTGACTTTGTTCAATTGACGATAGTCGATAAACATTTCTCAAAGACCCATCCTTCTTCTTCACAAACAATATCGGGCACTCCATGGGGATATGCTTGGTTGAATAAAACCCTTATCTAGAAAATCCTTGAGTTGAGCCTTTAGTTATTTCAACTCGGCTGGAGCCATCCGATAAGGAGCGATTGAAAAAGGTTGTGTATCCGTTCGGGAGGAGTTCCGGGAAGGTCATCGGGAAAGACTTCCGGAAATTCCCTCACTACGGGCACCGACTCTATTGGAGAGAGATCGTATTCAAGATCCTAACTATTACTATGTAGTAGAGACAACCTTTTGCAATCAATTTGCAAGCTTTTAGACATGAAATGATCTTACCCCTAGGATTTGAATTTCCTCCCTTCTACTTAAAAATAGGTTCATTTGGAAATTGAAATTTGACTACCCTTGTCCTACAATCAATAAAGGCCAAGCAAGCATGAAATCAATCCATTCCTAATATGACATAAAAATCTAGCATATCAAGTTCTATAAAGTCAACTAATGTAACTCTATTGGTCAAGGAAATAGGA
The DNA here is from genome assembly GCA_016801875.1 of Solanum sitiens. NCBI lineage: Eukaryota > Viridiplantae > Streptophyta > Magnoliopsida > Solanales > Solanaceae > Solanum > Solanum sitiens. Next base: position 851,496 of record JABWTJ010000526.1, on the reverse strand, counting down.
CAACCTTTATAGACTCTCTTAACCACCACAGAATCACTTACCGGGGTAGAAACCGAAAAAGGTTTGTCTAATATGTAGGGTAGTATTTTAAATTTCATGGCTATAAGAGGGGTTACAAATGACAATGTAGCTCCCGGATCCAACAAAGCATATACATCAAAGTAAAATAATCGTACATAACGGTAACCACGTCCAGTGAGATCTCTTGATAACCTTATGATTAGAGAGCATAAAAGTGATTCTTCTTAGGAGCATCCGGATTTGGGGCACTTGCTTGTGCTCGAGCATTTTCCTTTCCTTGAGACTTCATCATAGCACAATCTCTCTTCACGTGACCACTATTGCAACAACCATAACAATTTCCCGTGCCAACTAGGCACTTACCATCATGTTTTGTACCACAATTTAACAAAGAGGCTTCTCAACATAAGAACCACCACGTTTCCCCTCTTGGGGCTTGGGAGTAGACACCTTACTCTTGTTGACCCTTGGAGCATTAGGAGGGCCTTGGTTGGGAAACTTCCTTTTGAACCTTGGTTTGTCTTGCACCTTAAATTTAGTCTTGGAAGAATTCGAATCTTTGGTTCTTACCTTCTTCAATTCCCTACCAACTTGCTTAAGATTTTTGCTCCTTAATTTGTTCGGCATGAACCATAAGACGAGAGATGTCTATGTTAGGAATCAACATAGCCGACATTCATTAACAACAAGGTGGGATATTCCCATAACAAATTTGTTCATCTTAGTTCTAGAATCTGCAACCATAGTAGGAGCATGCTTTGATAGTTAAGTGAACTTGAGGCTATACTCCTTCACGCTCATACCCCCTTGACGAAGGTTGATGAATTCTTGAATTTTCCTCTCCCTTAGTTCCTAGGGAAAGAACATATCAAGGAAAGCCATTTTGAAAGCTCTCTAAGTAATCCGGCCTTCTATAACTGGCCTCTCATCCTTCCAATTCTCATACCAAACTTGAGCAACATCTTTGAATTGGTAGGCGGTTAGTTTCGCCTTTTCTTGAGAAGAAACTCCCATAGCATCAAGAACTTTAAGCATTTCATCAGTTAACCCTTGTGGGTTCTCCTCCACCTTTTAACCATAGAATGTAGGGGGATTAATCCTTGTGAAATCCCTAATCCTCGAAGTGGTGGTGTTAGCATTGGGGTTCACTTGAACCCTTGCATCCTTAGCAACTTGGGTAGCCAACACTTCAATTAAGCTATGAATAGCCACCGTTGTCTCAACGCTAGTCATGTCCCCTTCTTCAAATTCTTCTCCTTGGCCCTTCGAGCATTGTTCCTTCTTTTATTCATTGCCTATAAGCACAATAAAGGATTAGAAGAAAGGATTAGATAGAGTTAAGACTCTTAGGCACGACTAAGGAATAACAAGAGTGTTAAAGTTCCTATGCGTCACATAGTCTCTCATTCATAAGTGTGGTGCGCTTCACAATTATGAATAAGACCCAACATAGACGTGGTTTAGTGAGACATCAACCCTAAGATTTCTCAACCTCATGCTCTGATAACAATCTTGTTATGAACCAAAGTACCCCCTAGGCGTAACAAGCGTTGTCGTTCTCTAAGAGGACTAAGACAATCCCTTAGCATACATCATACCACATCATATGTCAAAATGCATAATAATTTAAAACTTTTCTTTATAGTGAAGTATACTTTGACTTCTCGCATAAAGTACATGGGGATTACATAGACTCCTCGCTTATGAAGCTTACATAAGCTTCTCACTTAGCATTTAACAACAACATAGTCTATAGTTCGTCTCACATTGACCATCTAAAAAGTGAATCACAATAGTTTTGGCATAGCCCTTAGTCTATTACAATATGCCCATATATGCTCCCATATAGCCCTTAGTCTATTACAAACCACATGTACTAAGTAAGGCTCCCATGCACAAAAATCATCAATGCATGAGAAAAGGCACAATTTAGTAAATGCCATCCATAATGTCCAACAATTAAATATACACATATAAGGAGACTCATAATCATATTAACATATAAGTAACACGAGCAACACTTGTGCAATGCCAAGAATAAATCCCCATAACCCTATAAAAATCTATGTATCACATTAAGCAACCCACTTCATACTTACAACATATTCTCATATATAACATGCTACATATATCAATACTACTCATAGATTATCAACATAATCTTAATCTTAATAATAATCATAAAGGAACACTATTAGAACCATCCCTTAGGATCCCACATGTGCAATGAGTAAGATAAGTCCCATACCCTCCCTCACCCTATGTAGTAGCCTTGAAGACAACCCTAATAGGAGTTCACATACATGACTTGTTCATTTACTTTTGTTTTTACGTTAGGGAAAGAAGTTCAATAACCTATATGACACCATGTGAGCTACATGGAATTCGATGTTCTACTCCCACACTGAAAAGAGAGGGTTAAAAATTTCCTAAGGTGTAACCATTTGTACGTAGCTATCTAGGTAGATCCACTAAGCTAGAGTCCTATGTGGGCACATAGTTCAGGGTCAAGGAGATTGTTGCTAGAAACCATGACTTATTAACGTGGAGGTTTCCATATCATGAGACAACACATAATTTGGGAATCCGTACTTACTAACATGAGGAAACCCATGTGGGAGGCCGGACTTACTAACGTGAGACCTCCGTCTCATCTATATGCCCTTTCGGTGCAAAACAATTATTCCCTTTAGTAGTCATATTATCACATCATATAAGTTTACATTAGTCTCTTCTAGACCCCTATGTAAACATCTTATCATATCTAGATCATAGGTCATCACAAGTGAGAACAACCCTTTCACTTTAGACACCACTTCATAAGTGAGTAAACCTTTCACTTAACAGTTTAATGTAATCATAAGGAACTACTTTCAATCATACAATAATCGTATCATAATATGCATACATAGATCATGTCTAATTCAATGTCTTAGGGTTAGGGATTGTAACATTCCAGAAAATGTACTTGTCTAGTGAAGAGTCTATTAGGTTTTAAGAATACGTATTAGGGTACATAGGCATCCTAATGCCCAATATTGAGTAATATTGGTAATGTTAGAGAATATTGGCTTAAGGGTGTTAGCCAATTTTTGTATGTATTCATGAGTAACTTATAATTTACAATACACCTTGATGTTCAAATGCTCCAATCCATGCTTATTTAGGAATTTTACCTGAAATGAAGACCCTAAGCTAAAATAATTATATTCATCGCATACTCACATTAGGTACGAGGCATTCAAGTGTTAAGCCTACGTACCATAGCACATGATCATTTAAAATGATCATGTAGATTAAGCAGTGCCCAAGGACATAGTGAGGATCCTTGGACAAGAAGTGAACTTTCCAGAAGTGCACGGTTATAAAAGTGCACATCAACACATGTGCAACTGGCCGAGAGACAAGCCCAACCGATTCGGTTAGGGCGGTTAGGGGACAGGCGTGTCGGATCAAGCCACGTGGGGACGAGCCTCCTAAACAAACCTAGGTTCTAACTAACCAACCTAGGACTAACTAAAATAAACTAACTAGTATACCCGAAATCCTAAGACCTAACCGGGTTACACTAGCCGAGTAACTAACTAAAGAAACATCCTAGTACCTAACCTAGGATGGTCCAAGGGGTTTGGTTATGGTCCTACTGACTTAGGGGTACTTTAGTAATTACCTTAGGTCACTTAATTAATTAAATTAGTAACTTAATTAATTAATTTTAATTCATGGTCACACCCGAGACTCTTAGTCAAATGCTCTCCAATTTGTAGTCGATTTAGAAGGGGCGCTTTTGGTAATTTAAGTGGAGGTTTTAGGGTAATTCATGGGACGACTATATATTGATATTAGGTCAGTTTTCGACCACTTTTACATGTCCCAAATAATATCAAACGAAATTCCTCTCAATCCCTCAAGAATACTCTTTTTTCCAAACTCCATTGAAGAACAAGAAAAGCTTAAAGAAGAAGATGAAGGTTTCAAAGTTTCCAATCAGATTTCGTGGATTCTTCATCTATAAGGTATGGGTTTTTCACTCTTTGGATTCCTTTACCCAAGAGGTCCTTTCAATATAAGTTTTCAAGAACTTCAAATACTAGGGTTTTTACTCTACAAAACGGATTTTCTTAGTAACTATAGATTTATGATTTTCTATGAAAAGTAAACGTTTTCTACATTTAAATTTGCACGAATTGTTGAGTAATTGGTTGATAATGTTTGAATGTCGTGTGATACATGATCTTTATCTAAGTGATGGTTTTGAATGGGTTGTTTCTAGTGGTTGATAAAGTGAAAACGTTAGGGTTAGAATTTAAGGTTTGCATGAACCCTTTAATGATTCGTTTACTTTCTTCTACGCTATGCATTGATCTTGTACATGATTTAATGAGTTGTTCTTGATTATGCCATTGAGTATTCACTATGTACGATTATGAATATTGCATGATGAAAAAGATTTTTGAAAGCAAGAGGTAAGTCTTCTAAGTGTGATTACTCTTAAATGTTTATGTTAGCCTATAAACTATGATGCTATGTTATGAAAAGTATGTATGATGTTGCTATTAGAATATGCTGGGCTATGAACACGTTACTTGTGAGATTATGATAAGAATACAAATATGCAAGTTATGATACTCTCTTTTATGCTTTACACAAGATGATTATACCATGTAAATCTCACATATGAAGGGTTACGATTAAAGGAGATTATCATCTAATCTAAAAGATCTCATGATCATGTTATAAAAGGAGTTAATCTCCTATGACCTATGATAAGTTTATGGTAAAAGAAAACTTAATGATTATTTCAAGAAAGGGACTTAAGCTAAGCACCGATGAACTAGATATGAGAAGTGTCCCTTCCCTAGCGGGAAGGTATGTTCACAATGATTCTCATGAGATTGAGGCTGCCATATAATGTGGAACTATGGGTCTCTAATACATCTCCTAGTTCTTGAACTATGTTTCCACCATAGTATACTAGCTAGTGGATCCAACTAGAAAGTTATGTCATGTTCGTTTCTACTTTGGCCGGTAGACCACCTCTTTTCGGTGTGGGGAAGACACTGGATTCCATGTTTAGCTCACATGGTCTATGTCGGTTAATGCATATGTTCCCTCATGTAAAACGAAAGACAAGTAAATGAACGTTGACTAGGGTGACTTGAGGACTTTGCTTAGTATAGGTAGTGGTATGGGACGCTACCTAGACATTGCACAAGTTGACTCTAAGGGAAGTCGTAGGAGATTGTTCTTATGAATATGATAACATGAAAGGTATGATGCTTATGATATATGACGTTACCCTTACATGAATGTTGATCACGATGATGAATATGTTATTTGGTTATATTGCTATATGAAGTGATGACTACCTATGTTACAAGTTACATGAAGCAAAGCTTTATTTATGGTCTCCTATCTTATCTACTTGGTTATGTGGGGTTATGGGGCTTCACATGACCATTGCACTTGTAGGTTGGGGATGAGGTCATTGGTAATTGTTTTGTATGTTATGTTTATATGATCTATTGAATACGAAATGTTAACATGACTCTATGAGAAGATTTGTTGATTATGATGATGCTTTAACTTGTATATGTTATATGGTATGTGCATTGAAGACTTTTGTATGACTTAGCATGTTTTCTAAAGAGATGATAAATGATCCTTTTTTCATGCATGTCCCTATGTGTTATGTGCATATACCCATACTTACTACATGTGGCGTACTAACCCTATTACTTTATATTACTACAATTGTAGGTTCCAGCCATTGAAGTTAAGGACGTCGATTTGAAGAAGCTTGGAACTCTTTCTCCAAGTCTTGGTAGGTACTGATGTTCGGGACGCTATCATTTGTATTCCAGCCTATGAAGACTTAGTAGTTTTTATAATATGTTATTTCCATTAGGTTCTTTGAATTCTTTTGTATTAAGGCCTATATGGCATATTGACTATTATTGGCTAAGTAAAGATTTGCACTCTTAGATGGTTTCTATATACGTGAGACAGTTTAGAATATCGTATGTCTTTATAAATCTTAAGTATGAAGTCTAAGTATACTCCAATAGTATGTTAAAAGTTTATAATTTTCCGGAAAATTTAACTGTATGATTGTGATGAAAGCTAAGAAGAGGCTTGTCTGCAACCTATGAGAGGTCAACAACGCCGGTCTCATCCGTGTCCAAGATCCGGGTATGATAACCTATTGAAGAACAAGAAAAGCTTAAGGAAGAAGACGAAGGTTTTGAAGTTTCCAATCAGATTTTGTGGATTCTTCATCTATAAGGTATGGGTTTTTCACTCTTGGGATTCCTTTCCCCAAGATGTCCTTTAAAGATAAGTTTCCAAGAACTTCAAATACTAGGGTTTTTATTCTACAAAACGGTTTTTCTTCCTAACCCTAGATTCATGATTTTCAATGAAAAGTAAACGTTTCCTATATTTAATTTCGCACGAATTGTTGAGTAATTGGTTGATATGTTTGAATGTCAGGTGATACATGATCTTTCTCTAAGTGATGGTTTTGAATGGGTTGTTTCTAGTGGTTGATAACGTGAAAACATTAGGGTTAGAATTTAAGGTTTGCATGAACCCTTTAATGATCCGTTTACTTTCTTCTACGCTATGCATTGATCTTGTACATGATTTGATGAGTTGTTCTTGATTATGCCATTGAGTATTCACTATGTATGATTATGAATATTGCATGATGAATAAGATTTTTGGAAGCAAGAGGTAAGTCTTCTAAGTGTGATTTCTCTTAAATGTTTATCTTAGCCTATAAACTATGATGCTATGTTATGAAAAGTATGTATGATATTGCTATTAGAATATGCTGGGCTATGAACACGTTACTTGTGAGATTATGATAAGAATACGAATATTGAAGTTATGATACTCTCTTTTATGCTTTAGACAAAATGATTACACCATGTAAATCTCACTTATAAAGGGTTACGATTAAAGGAGATTATCATCTAATCTAAAAGATTTCATGATCATGTTATAAAAGGAGTTAATCTCCTATGACCTATGATAAGTTTATGATAAAAGAAAACTTAATGGTTATTTCAAGAAAGGGACTTAAGCTAAGCTCCGATGAACTAAATATGAGAAGTGTCCCTTCCCTAGCGGGAAGGTATGTTCACAATGATTCTCATGAGATTGAGGGTGCCATGTAATGTGGAACTATGGGTCTCTAATACATCTCCTAGTTCTTGAACTATGTTTCCACCATAGTATATTAGCTAGTGGATCCACCTAGAAAGTTATGTCATGATCGGTTCTACTTTGGCCGGTAGACCACCTCTTTTCGGTGTGGGGAAGACACTGGATTCCATGTTTAGCTCACATGGTCTATGTCGGTTAATGCGTATGTTCCCTCATGTAAAATGAAAGATAAGTAAATGAACGTTGACTAGGGTGACTTGAGAAGTTTGCTTAGTATAGGTAGTGGTATGAGATGCTACCTAGACATTGCACAAGTTGACTCTAAGGGAAGTCGTAGGAGATTGTTCTTATGAATATGATAACATGAAAGGTATGATGCTTATGATATATGACGTTACCCTTACATGAATGTTGATCACTATGATGAATATGTTATTTGGTTATATTGCTATATGAAGTGATGACTACTTATGTTACAAGTTACATGAAGCAAGGCTTTACTTATGGTCTCCTATCTTATCTACTTGGTTATGTGGGGTTATGGGGCTTCACATGACCATTGCACTTGTAGGTTGGGGATGAGGTCATTGGTAATTGTTTTGTATGTTATGTTTATATGATCTATTGAATACGAAATGTTAACATGACTCTATGAGAAGATTTGTTGATTATGATGATGCTTTAACTTGTATATGTTATATGGTATGTGCATTGAAGAATTTTGTATGACTTAGCATGTTTTCTGAAGAGATTATTGACACCCAATTTTGGCCTAACATTTTAAAAAATTCATAATTTTATAGTTTCAATTTCCATTTGCTAAAATCACTTAATTCGTATTCGAATCAATTAATTTATTTTGTTTAGATTAAGAAGCTCTCTAAATTAATTTATGTGAATTCATCCTATTAATCAATTACTTTAAAACCATTCAAATAGACAAATTTTGGATTTTTTTGCATTTGTCCCACATCGCTTCCCACATCTATTTTGAATCCAAAATTGGTCCTATATAAGCCCCTCTTTATTACACCAAAGAAGAAGGAAAAAAAGGAGGAGACCAAAGAGTACCCAGAAATTTTTCGGGAATTCTTGGTTCCATAGTTTAATATTTTTAAAATATTTTCGCGGCTGTTCGAGTTTGGGGAGGTGGTGGATCGTCTCCGTCAAATTCGCAGTTTTGGTTCGCTGCCCAGAACCAGGTAAATTCTTTCTTAGCTTTGTATTATTTAATTTCTAGCTTTTCTATCTGTTATATGTTAATTAGCTTTGTTTTAGCTTTCGTGCATTAGGTTGTGGTATGACATTTTAGTAGCGTTTCTCTTGTTCCTACTGTTTTATTTACTGTTAGTTGTAAATTTATTTATTTATTTATTTATTTATTTTTCTCTTTAGTCTTGCTTATGTTTTTTTTAGGAATTTATTTGTGTATTAGTTATAGTTTAGGAGTTATGGCCAATGACAAAACTCTCCGTCGGTTTTGGAGGCCTACGTAATATTAAAAGACGGAAATTTTTAGTTCAAGTTTTAATGCTTGTTATTGTTTAGATTTATTCCATTTTTTTCATTTATTGTTATTGTCTTCAATTGATCCGGATATATTTAGTTGGTGAATATGCTTAGTTATTATTATTAATTATTTATTTTATTATTTATTCCTTGCAGTGAATAATAATGTTGTTCATTTTAAAGCAATTTTAGTTAATAATGATGTCCATCTGTTTTGTTGTTACAAGGTCGATTCACTTTTATTATTTTAATATATTACCATTATTATTATTGAGCTGTAAATTTAATGACATTATATTCCTTTGTTGATTAGTTTGATGGTCAAAATATATTTGCTTATTTTATTTGTTTCTTCTAGCGTTTTTATATATTCAATTTGTCATTGTCAATAATGTTAGTTGTCTTTACTGTTCATCTTAATTTGATCAACTATTTGAATTCTTTTGAGGGGTCTGACATGAAATGTCACATTATAAGTTTATTACCTTCAATAATTGTTATTATTTCTAAGTTGTAGTTTTTGTCGTGGATTGTTTTAGAGACATTTGGTTACTTGTTGATTATATTTAATTGCTAAGAAACAAATTAAAGTGGCCAATGAAGAAATTACCGACGATTTCCAAGGCCTTTCATGTTTATAAGACGGATTTTATTTTTAAGTTATTATTTGATAAATTCATATTTTGTTTCTTACTAACACTTTACTAAGTGTCTAAACTCCAAATCATATTTGTTGATATTTTTTCTTTTCCATATGTATATCTATAATATTTAAACTTTATTGGGTTACATTTATTATAGTTAGACTTTGTTTATTGTTATATTGCTTGATTGAATTGTTATTCCTTTAATTTAATTGTGTGTTTAAATTGTTATTTCATTTCTTTTGCTCCTAGCCTTTGGAATTTTTGCTAATGCAATTGTTTAGAAGTTTCTCGGCGAACATATGTTTAATTTTCTTCATTTTATTAAATATTGTTAGGATGTCAATTGTGTTGTAGGATTATTTGCCCCATTTTGTTCCACTTTTCACATGGTTACCTAGTGTTATTTTATCATTTAACTTTTAAAGCTATTGAATTATATGTCAAGATGGCCAAAGAAAAAAACTCTCCGTCGGTTTTGGAGGCCTACTCAATATTAAAAGACGGAAATTTTTAGTTTAAGTTCATATAAATTGTTTGTTAAAATTGTTAAAATGGCCGATGAAGAAATTACCGTCGATTTCCAAGGCCTCCAATGTTAATAAGACGGGTTTTTATTTTTAAGTTATTATTTCATATATTCAATTTTATTCATACTTATTTATTACTAACACTTTTACTAAGTGTGTTTACAGGTACCCCGGAGTTACTTTCCATTGAACTTATTCGATTTAAGTTCGAATTATACTCTTTATTCAATATTTTGTATATATTACGTTAGGCAAACTTTAGGCCGTTTCTTATATTTGCTTATTTTATTATTTGTGTATATTACATGTTTATTATATTTGTACATTATTTCATTTTCCTCCTCAATTTAAAAAAAAATGAATTCAGTCGGGACCCACATTTGTGGATTTCGAAGGATGCTTAACCCCTTCCCTTCGGAATAATTTGAACCCCTTACCTAGAATCAAATTGGTTTCGTAGATCATTTAATGGTTTCCTAGTTATTTCCTAAAATTAGGTGGCGACTCTTTTTTTAAAACTCATTCATTTTTTAAAACTCGTTAAAATTGAATCAATTAATTATTTTCGAGTTGCCGCGACGTTTTGCCCTATTTGAATAGAGTATGGATGTAAACAGAGATGATAAATGATTCTTTTTCATTCATATCCCTATGTGTTATGTGCATATACCCATACTTACTACATGTGGCGTACTAACCCTATTACTTTATATTACTACAATTGTAGGTTCCAGCCATTGAAGTTAAGGACGTCGATTTGAAGAAGCTTGGAACTCTTTCTCCAAGTCTTGGTAGGTACTCATGTTCGGGACGCTATCATTTGTATTCCAGCCTATGAAGACTTAGTAGTTTTCAATTATGTTCTTTGAATTCTTTTGTATTAAGGCCTATATGGTATATTGACTATTATTGGCTAAGTCCAGATTTGCACTCTTAGATGGTTTCTATATACGTGAGACAGTTTAGATTATCGTATGTCTTTATAAATCTTAAGTATGAAGTCTAAGTATACTTCAATAGTATGTTAAAAGTTTATAATTTTCTGGAAAATTTAACTGTATGATTGTGATGAAAGCTAAGAAGAGGCTTGTCTGCAACCTATGAGGTTAACAACGCCGGTCTCATCCGGGTCCAAGATCCGGGTATGATAACCTATTGAAGAACAAGAAAAGCTTAAGGAAGAAGACGAAGGTTTTGAAGTTTCCAATCAGATTTTGTGGATTCTTCATCTATAAGGTATGGGTTTTTCACTCTTGGGATTCCTTTCCCCAAGATGTCCTTTAAAGATAAGTTTCCAAGAACTTCAAATACTAGGGTTTTTATTCTACAAAACGGTTTTTCTTCCTAACCCTAGATTTATGATTTTCAATGAAAAGTAAACATTTTCTATATTTAATTTCGCACGAATTGTTGAGTAATTGGTTGATATTGTTTGAATGTCAGGTGATACATGATCGTTCTCTAAGTGATGGTTTTGAATGGGTTGTTTCTAGTGGTTGATAACGTGAAAACGTTAGGGTTAGAATTTAAGGTTTGCATGAAACCTTTAATGATACGTTTACTTTCTTCTACATGAGTTGTTCTTGATTATGACATTGAGTATGCACTATGTATGATTATGAATATTGCATGATGAATAAGATTTTTGGAAGCAAGAGGTAAGTCTTCTGAGTGTGATTTCTCTTAAATGTTTATGTTAGCCTATAAACTATGACGCTATGTTATGAAAAGTATGTATGATATTGCTATGAGAATATGCTGGGCTATGAACACGTTACTTGTGAGATTATGATAAGAATACGAATATGCAAGTTGTGATACTATCTTGTATGCTTTACACAATACGATTATGCCATGTAAATCTCACGTATGAAGGGTTACGCTGAAAGGAAATTCTCATCTAATCTTAAAGAGCTCATGATCATGTTATACAGGGAGTTAATCTCCTATGACCTATGATAGGTTTATGATAAAAGAAAACTTAAAGGTTATTTCAAGAAAGGGACTTAAGCTACGCACCGATGAACTAGATATGGAAAGTGTCCCTTTCCTAGCGGGAAGGTAGGTTCACAATGATTCTTATGAGATTGAGGCTGCCATGTAATGTGGAACTATGAATCTCTAATACCTCTCCTAGTTCTTTGCCACCATAGGATACTAGCTAGTGGATACACCTAGAAAGCTATGTCATGTTCTGTTCTACTTTGGTCGGTGGACCACCTCTTTTCAGTGTGGGGAACACACTGGATTCCATGTTTATCTCACATGGTCTATGTCGGCTAATGCGTATGTTCCCTCATATAAAACGAAAGACAAGTAAATGAACGTTGACTAGGGTGACTTGAGGAGTTTGTTTAGTATAGGTAGTGGTATGGGACGCTACCTAGACATTGCACAAGTTGACTCTAAGGGAAGTCCTAGGAGATTGTTCTTCTGAATATGATAACATGAAATGTATGATGCTTATGATATATGACGTTACCCTTAAATGAATATTGATCACTATGATGAATATGTTATTTGGTTATATCGCTATATGAAGTGAGGACTACTTATGTTACAAGTTACATGAAGAAAGGCTTTACTTATGGTCTCCTATCTTATCTACTTGGTTATGTGGGCGTATGGGGCTTCACATGACCATTACACTTGTAGGTTGGGGATGAGGTCATTGGTAATTGTTTTTTATGTTATGTTTATATGATCAATTGAATATGAAATGTTAACATGACTCTATGAGAAGATTAGTTGATTATGATCATGCTTTAACTTTTATATGTTATATGGTATGTGCATTGAAGACTTTCGTATGACTTAGCATCTTTTCTAAAGAGATGATAAATGATAATTTTTCATGCATGTCCCTATATGTTATGTGCATATACCCATAGTTAGTACATGTGGCGTACTAACCCCATTACTTCATATTACTACAACTGTAGGTTCCGGCCATTGAAGTTAAGGAGGTCGATTTGAAGAAGCTTGGAACTCTTTCTCCAAGTCTTGGTAGGTCCTCATGTTCGGGACGCTATCATCTATATTCCAGCCTATGAAGACTTAGTAGTTTTTAGAATATGTTATTTCCATTATGTTCTTTGAATTCTTTTGTGTTAAGGCCTATATGACATATTGACTATTATTGGCTAAGTCCAGATTTACACTCTTAGATGGTTTCTATATATGTGAGACAATTTTAGAATATCATATGTCTTTATAGATCTTAAGTATGAAGTCTAAGTATACTTGAATATTATGTTAAAAGTTTTTAATTTTCCGCAAAATTTAACTGTATGATTGTGATAAAAGCTAATAAGAGGCTTGTCTGCGACCTCTGAGAGGTTAACGACGCCGGTCTCATCCGGGTCGAGGATCCGGGTGTGACAAGGATGAGGAATACATAGCATCAACATCACAGCCACACATTAGACATAGAAGCATTACTATCTAACTAAATCATAATTCATGATTGAATTCAAGAAGAAACAATCAACATACCTCATTTCCCTTTCAAGAACCTTCGTACTTCCATTACAAAGAATACATAACCAATTGCATAAACAAGGTAAATTCAAGAAGTGATTACATAATTAACAACAATGTAGTCAATCTACTAGTTCATCATCTTCACAATTCATCCTAATAATTCAAGTTTTCATGAAATTGGGGGAAAGACATGGGTCTAGGGAAATATCATAGGAAATCATCAATTAAACATCAATATATACTTAAAAAAACATTAATTCATCATAATTAACCACAATTGATTTATAATTTCGTTTTTCAAAGCAGACCCATGTATAGAAGACAACCTAGATTTTGGGGAATTTAGAAATCATCTTTTTGTGGGACCTCTTGGTGAAAAGGATCCCAAGAGTGAAAGAAACCATACCTTAGAGATGATAAAGCCACGAAATTGGGTTGGAAACTTGAAGGCTTGATCTTCTTATTTGAGCTCTAATGGTCTTCAATGGAGGTTTGGAGGATGAGAGAATTTGAGAGAGATGAGGGTGATTTTTTATTTCAACTTTTGAGACTTGATTTGGGTGTTAAAAATGACCTGAAATGACCCTAATACCTTATATATTCACCCCTTAAATTACACAAAAGACCCCTCACTAAAATTGGTCTTTTTGTGAAGTCAAAATGTTTAAAATACGACTTTTATGAACCCGGGAAGAGTCTGCGCGTCGCGAGGTTAATTTCACAATTTATTTTTGAAATACGGGTTGAGGAAGTGGACCTCTTGTAGGCCCCGCATCGCGAGTCCAAGTTTGCATCCCCACGTGATGATTACACATCGCGCAGCAGCCACCAGATTTTTGATTGCTCGCAGGCTGTTGTGGCAGCCTGCTCACCCATGTTTGGGTCCTTCCCAAGGACCCTTCTGGTGGTCCTTGGGGTGTCGTGACTGTAAGTTTTGACTTTCTATACTACAATTTACCTAGTTAAAGTCTTTTTACAAGTTTTGGACGTCATATAACCCTCCCAAACCTTCACTAAACATAGGGATGTTAACTACTTCAATTTCGCTAGTTTCTGGACGTTAAGGCCTTTCTTCAATGCTATGGCCCAATACTTCTCAAACAAGTTATTTACACTTATTTAGGTCTAAAATCACCATTATTAAACATATCAGGCTCTAGTATTGGTCATGGAATTTCCGGGATGTGTAAGTAATCCACAAAGGGAATATAACATACAAATAGATAAGTTATACAACTTGCAACATGTATAATTATATAACAAATCATCTTTGGAAACTACGAGATATCCTATAAAACCACTCTACCATAACAAGGCAAACACACAGTCTGAAGCATTAAGTCACACGTGGGATAGTTCATCACATATTTCTTACTCTCCTCAAAACACATAAAATTGATTTTCACATCTACTCTCTCCAATCTCCTAAGAATTCATTTAGGTGTTATACTATTGGGGCTTGGCTTCCGTCTAAATCAATATAAATACTACAGTCGAGATAGAAAAAAGAGTCCTCAAAGAAATAGTTCATCTTTTTTAGTAGGAGGCTGAGGTAAAGTTTGCCTTCATTACTAGCTTGTGTTATATCACACTCAATGTCTGGTGCCCTTTGAAGGTCAAAATATAAACTAAATAATGAAGCTTGAACGCACCATGAAATATGAACTCTAATAACATGTAACTGTGAGGTACTTATAAAGTTATATCATGATTCATTATGTCTTAGAGTTAGCCGATTTGGTCTTAACTAGATAGGTCTGCCATACTAATACTTTTCCTCTTCTTTTTTTTATAATAAGAAAGGGTGCTCCGAATCTTTTCCCATGCAAGATAGTAAATAAGAAAAACAAGCATCTGATCAATTTTTCATTTCCCTTAACTGGACTAGGACTGATGAATTACTGTAGGCATATATTAAATGAATCCGGTAATATCTCTATTCAATTTCATGGAAGTCTATACATATGTATGAGACTCCTATTTTGTACTAATGATGTGGATGAATGCCACATCCTGAGACCACACCCTAGAAGATATGACACTCTCAGAGTGCAACCGGTGTACTTGACCTGTCGGAGGTCTTGTACAAACCCTTTCATATCGTTTATCGCATATAAACATATGAAAAGTAGTGCGGAATCAAAACTTTTCATAAACCCTCTATAAGTCGTTAAAATATCTTTCATATAAAACTCGTAGGAAATACAAAGTCTAATTTCATCAAATCTTGGACACAAGAATACTTCAAAAGAGAAATAAAAGACATCTATGCCCTCGAGTCAAATGAGGACACACTTCAACTTGATTGAACGATCTTCTAATCCTAGCTTAGCTCTCCAAAAGCACCTTCACCTATGAATCACTTTAGATATAGATAAAAGCATGGAATTAGTACAAACACATGTACTAAGTATGTCATAATGCATGAAATCATGAAAACGTACATTTATTGGAAATATGCATCCTTTCATTTAAATATCATAATATAATCATAAGAACAACATTTAACACCTTAGAAACACATAACAAATCACTTAATTAATTTGGGATATTTTTATGAAAATATTCCAGTGAAGTATATCGCTGTTAAAGTGAACTTCTTCACTGTTACAATGAAGTCCATTCGCTTCACCTTAGACACTTCCTAGCATGTAGTTTCCTCACTAAAAGGTATCGTAAGACTAACTTAAGTAATACTAAGAGAGAACACCTATACAACCCTCTAGGCACACCTAAATGATCCTTACGACCACTTATAATGAGATCAACACACACCTACAAGACATCACACATATGAACATGAAATTCTTCTTCCAAAGGTGATTCTAAGTCTCACTTGAGTGAGTTTTAAAACAACCACCCATATAATCCCTTACACACACACTTAAGAGATCCTATAGACTACCTAACATAGAATCATTCTCACTTAATACAACAACAAATAGATGATATGACATTGTCCTTCTAAAGGCTATCAAAAGACTTACTTAAGTAAATCAAGAAGATAACAGCCATGATTGACCTCTACAAGATTACCTAAATAATTCATAAGACTACCTAAGTCTTAGATCATGTCAACATAATCAACCACGTTAAATACTAGAGTCATTCTTAAGACTTATCAGGTAAGATACGAAGTGACCATTGCTATGCCCCCTTCACACCTTAACTAGACAACGCTTAACTACTCTTGATAAGTACTTATCATTTAACATGCTTTGTTAACTTAAACCATTACATTCATTAGTTCATTTAAGACTCATTCATCACATAAGGACATTCAATTAATGGTCTTGGACAAGACCTAAGAACTCTCACTAACATCTTCAAAGCCTATTGCGAAATACCTAGATAGCGTCCCATACCACCACCTAAACTTCATAGAACTTCTCTAATGCTAGTAGGTATCCCACATGATTAGAATAGGTAATAACCGACATAGACTGTAACAACCCAAAAATAACTATGCTAAGTAATGCTTAAACGTACCTAGAATGCATGGATTAGACTGGCTTCACACGGCTTGTTGCACATAGAACCAGACCTCAGAACCTATGCACTCGCCTAGCTAACCAACTTGGTGAGTTAGTTGATCTAGGAAAGTTTAGAACCAACCCTGTAGGGCAACCGAATTGGAGAGATTCAGCCGGATGAGTCTTACCGGACTTAAAAAGGGTAATCTTAGGTTTGGAGGGTCTAGGGGTAAAATGGTATTTTCCAAGCTAAGGGTAGTATTGTAATTACCCTAAGTATTAATTTAATTAATTAATTAATTAATATGATTAAGGGGCAATTCGGGTAGGGGTTGACAGAATTTGACCCTTATGCAAATTTAAGCTTTACCCGGGTTCGAACCTGGGTGGAAGCAACAAATTAAATGAATTAATTTGGTATTTAGTGAATTAGTTGAATTAATTAATATCTAATTTTCTGACTTAAGTAAAGGAAAATCAAATTTTTAATAATAAAATTAATAAATAATGAGGATTCTTAGTTTGACTAAGTCTCCACCTAATCTCCTAATCCTAAGCTATCTCATTCTCAAGTCTTTCTCCACTCTCTCTCACGTTTTTTATCAGTAAAAGAACAGAAAATACAGTTCATCAACTCTTGAAGAACTTACACACAAAAACTTAAATGAAAAGCTAAGCTAAAAAATGGAAAAAAATAACAACAAGATTCTTCTCGACGGATTGTGCTTGGGATTTTGGTGGTGAGTCAGTGGTGTCGTGGGAATTGGCAGCATTGAAACAAGTGTTGAACGACATTAAGGTATTGGTTTTCTTCTCTGTTGGTCCCTTTCCCAAGAGACCCTTAAGGTTCAGTTTAATCGCAATTAAAAAACTAAGGTTGTCCCCGTTGCATACCCCTGTCATTAGATCCTTTGTAAGATTCAAAGCATGCGTTGATATGTCTTCTGGTAGATAATTTTATTTCTGGTTGTGATTATGTGTTGAATGTGTTTTTTTGAAATTATGTGAGGAATGAAAGACGTATTCCGGAAAAGTGTTTTAAGTAAACTGTTTGAGCATGTGTGTGCTGTAAATTAACTATATTGCTGCCTAAAATTTGTGTGTTAAAATATTGTGTTTTCGTGTATGAAAATGTTACAAGTGTGATGTTCATATAAGGGTAATGTTTCTGAAAAAATGTCACCCGAATTACTCCAAGAATCAGCACAAAAACTTGAAAGAAAGATGGATTGAAAGAGACCAACATTTCCAGCTTGCCAAGAATTTGAAAAGTGAGCTATGTTTTAAAATTTTTTAAAAAATTGTGAGGTCATT
Organism: Solanum sitiens; assembly: GCA_016801875.1. NCBI lineage: Eukaryota > Viridiplantae > Streptophyta > Magnoliopsida > Solanales > Solanaceae > Solanum > Solanum sitiens. Next base: position 833,352 of record JABWTJ010000526.1, on the reverse strand, counting down.
CTGAATTGAACCCAAGACCTCACCAAATGTAAATTACATAAAAATTTCATTAGAAAATGAAAGGAAAAATAGATGTGGTGAATGGGGATTAAACCCACAACCTCTTGAATAGATGAGAATGTTAGAAGAAAAATAAAGGAGGAAAAATAGATGTGGTGAGTGGGGATTGAACCCACAACATCTTGAATAGATGAGAATGTCAGGAGAAAAATAAAGGAGGAAAAATAGATGTGGTGAGTGGGGATTGAACTCACAACCTCTTGAATAGATGAGAGAGTTAGGAGGAAAATATAGGAGGAAAAATAAATGTGGTGAGTGGGGATTGAACCCACAACTTCTTGGATAGGTGACAAACTTAAGAGATAAATTAAGAGAAAAAGAATGAGCTTGTGGTGGATTGATCCCACAACCTCTTGGCCTTAAACGGAAAAGAGAGGAGGGAAAAGAAAGAAAATATATGGGGGTGATGGGTATCGACCTAGGGTCCCCCAAATCTGAAAAATACAATTATCAAGTTTAATATAAGATTAAGTGTTGCTCAAGGGATTCGAAATAGGGTTCCCTAGCCCAATTCCGTATTGACACATAAGTCTTACGTGATTAAATATTTAATGAATGCTGCCTATAGGAATCAAATTGAGACCTTGGCATACTTACAAGATACATAAGTCTTGTACCACATAATCTTGGGCATTATAAATCACTTAAATGAACTATGAATGAAGCCTCATGGCTTGTGCGTGTGGACTCATAAGTCCATCATACGTTTATAATGTAAGTGAACCTAAGATGTTATGTGATGAATGATGAGACCTCAGAAGGGTTAAGTAAGAGTGTGAAACAAACTAAAAGGCCAAGTGCATTGGCATATGATGAAATGAAAATTCACGTAAAAAAAAGGGGTGAGTAATTATGAAAGGCAAATGTGCTAAGACTAATGAATGTGGTGACAACATGATAAGAGGCTAATGTGAAACATGAGAGAAATCTCAAATGAATCTAAGTAATGAAGAGACCAGTCTCTATGAACACTCTAATGAAAGTATTAAAGTTAATGCATACTTATTACTAATGATGAGATGAGAAATCATCTAATGAGCAATGATGTCTTCATGCTAGAAGCCATCTTCTATGATGTATGAGATGAATGTAATGGAACTTTATACTGAGCACCGATAGGCTATCTATGAGTGGCGATTCCTTCTTTTTGGAAGGCAGAGGTTCATGTAATTCTCATGAGATGAGACTGTCCGTCCAGACGGGTATGGGTCTCCTTATATCTCTTAGTCTTTTAACCTATGCAGCCAACATAGGGATCTAGCAGGGTTCAATCCCCTATATACACTAGCATGTTTTTAGTTTCACTTTGGCCGTGATTCCACCTCTTTTTGGTGTGGGGTAGACACAGGATTTCATGGAGCTCACATGATCTATGTCGGTGAAAGTTAAAGTTCCCAAAGAAAGACTGAGGCCAGCCTCATGTAATGCACACAATGAAATGAACGATACCAAAGATGTTTGGGTAGGATAATCAAGAGGTGAACTAGACTTATGTAATGACACTAGATCATTCTTAGTCAATGCACAGTGAACCCAATGAGAGTCTTAAACTACATCCTAGGTATAGCTGGTGTTTACACTAGCCTATGAATGAAATGAAATGAAGTACGTATGAATGAATGAAGAAGACTCTGTGTTTGCTAAAGAAGGCTCCCTAGTTTAAGTCCAATATGTTGAGCCCTCATTTTGGGAAGTCCTAATGTTAAGTCCATGATTCCAAGGTCTCATGGCATATGAATGAATGAAATGAAATATGATATGTGCTATATGCAATATGTTATGTGCTATATGCAATATGTTATGTGTTCTGTGCAATATGATACGTATGATGAAGCATGTTACTCTCATGTCATGACTTTCCTAATCAAGTTTGGCAAGTCCACTGACTTGACTTTCCATAACTCATATCGTTAGGAGAGAGCTATTCTAAATCATGCATGTCTGTGGTGTGTGCTTGCATATACCCATACTTAGTACAAGTGTGTACTAATTCCATACATTTATCTACTTTTAGGTGCAGGTGCAGCTGGACGTTAGAGCTTACGAGTCGACGCAGAAGTTATCTGGACATGGAGATTTCATCCGGATTTGGTAGTACCTCATGCTTTCGAGGATGCTTACTGGTTTATTCTAGCTTAGACGTAGGCATGAGCTAGTGGAGTATGTTCCACAAGCGTTTCTTTTGTTTTTACTTTCAGACGTTGTATTGGTGCCATTTTGGCAACTCTATATTTATTACTATATCTTTTATTTGATTATCTTTATTTAGATGGTTGTTGTTAATGCTTTTGAGTTTACGTATATAGTATTATGCGAGATCAATATTTACCAATATAAAGTTTAAGTAAACAAAAGTTCAAATTTTCTGCTAAAATTAACCTAGATAAAGTAACGACGACGTATGTAGGCTTGTCTGCGACCTCCGAGAGGTCAACGATGCCGGTCTCGTTTGGGGTCTAGATTTCGGTCATGACAAAGTTGATATCAGAGCATTAGGTTAATTCCAAGGATAATAAGTTCACATCAACCACATCGAGTAGTTTCTAACTTATGGTAGTGAAGTGGACCACTATCATGAATTCGAGATTGCATGATGTGTAGGAAAATTTCCCTTCTTTTGATATTATCATGCTTTCCCTAATGTCTGATTTCTTGGTGTTATGAGCGTATCTAACATCAATTCTTATTTTTTTTGAGAAAATGAACACAAAGGGGAACGCTGGTCAAATAAGAGTAGGAGCAGCTGCTGGGGACAACCAAGTTCCACCACAGGCTCTAGCTGCAGGAGTGGCCATGCCAGTTAACCCAGATGGGTTGACTCATGCTGAGGTGTGGACAACTTTGTCACAGATGGCCCAAGCCATCACTTTACAAGCTCAGGCTATGACAGCCCAGGCGGAGCAATGAGGTGTTCCCAGAGAGAACCCATCTGCCAGCACCATGGCTAGCAGGTTAAGGGACTTCACGAGGATGAATCCTCCTGTTTACACTGGATCTAAGACTGCGGAGGATCTCCAGGAGTTTGTGGATGAGATCCACAAGTTATTGTGTGCAATGGGTTTGACAGAGGTGGAGGAGGCTGAGCGGTCATCCTACCAGCTAAAGGGTGTAACTCAATCCTGGTATAAGATGTGGCAGGATAGCAGGGCTTTAGGAGGAGGTCCTATTACTTGGGATCTTTTAAAGACGGCTTTTCTGGAGTGGTTCTTTCCCAGAGAAATGAAGGAGGCTAAGGTTGAGGAATTCATCAACCTTAAGAAGGGCTCGATGTTAGTTAGGGATTACTCCTTGAAGTTCGTAAAACTTTCCAGTTATGCCACTTCTCTTGTGTCTAACAGCAGACACGAGATGAGTAGATTCTTGACAGGGATTGCTGAGGATCTCGAGGAGGAGTGTAGGGCAGCTATGCTGCATGACAGCATGGACCTTTCCAGGCTTATGGTCCATGTCCAACAAGTGGAGGAAAGTAGGAAGAGGAAGCACACTAGGGCAGGGAAAAGGTCAAGGCAAGCTGAGGAGAATTTTTCAAGGAAGAGTAGTACTGAAATCAGGGATAAGCCCTGGTTTATGAAGGGACTCTCCCACCAAGGGGAGTCAAGTTCATCCAAGGGTCGCTATGATAGGGATTCCGAGTCCAGAGTTAAGAGAAACCATGAAGTAGATACACCTCAAAAGAGACCACCTTGCAGGAAGTGTGGCAAACTGCATGGAGGAGAGTGTATGATGGGCATTAACACTTGTTACAGTTGTGGCAAACCGGGTCACATGGTGAAGGATTGTCCGAATAGGAGAAGTCAAGAACAAGGGAAAGAGAGAGTTCAGCCTAATAGTCCAAGTGAAGAGGCTCCAAGGAGGCAACGATTATTCGCACTCAAGTCTAGGGGTGTAGGTGATGACACTCCTGGTGATGTCTCGGGTGCGTGGCCTTAATTATTCTTTCATGTGTTTGACTGTGTATGGTTTTATGCACTACTATGAAGTTAATATGTTTGAGTCATCATGTTGGGTGCTGATTTGTGTGACTTATGTGTTTACTTATGTTGTATACTTTGATGAGACTTGTTTAGGAAAGAGTTCATTAGTCTATTAATGTGAAGGTGCTAGTAGGTTTCAAAGGATGTGCACCATCATGTTAATGTGTGAATAATATATTCACCAATGAGGAGTATTGAATTGCCTATGTATGCATACGTTCTATAGATGACTTACTTGTTGCTAGTAAAGAGTAGTGTCATTCGGGGACTAATGTTCCTAAGGGGGGGATAATGTAACAACCCGAAAATAACTATGCTAAGTAATGCTTAAACGTACCTAGAATGCATGGATTAGACCGGGTTCACACGGCTTGTTGCACGTAGAACCAGACCTCAGAACCTATGCACTAGCCTAGCCAACCAACATGGTGAGTTAGTTGATCTAGGCAAGTTTAGAACCAACCATGTAGGGCAACCGAATTGGAGAGATTCACCCGGATGAGTCTTACCGGACTTAAAAAGGGTAATCTTAGGTTTGGAGGGTCTAGGGGTAAAATGGTATTTTCCAGGATAAGGGTAGTATTGTAATTACCCTAAGTATTAATTCATTAATTAATTAATATGATTAAGGGGCAATTCGGGTAGGGGTTAACAGAATTTGACCCTTATGCAAATTTAAGCTTTACCCGAGTTCGAACCTGGGTGGAAGCAACAAATTAAATGAATTAATTTGGTATTTAGTGAATTAGTTAAATTAATTAATATTTAAATATCTGATTTAAGTAAAGGAAAATAAGATTTTTAATAATAAAATTAACAAATAATGAGAAGTCCTAGTTTGACTAAGTCTCCACCTAATCTCTTCATCCTAAGCTATCTCATTCTCAAGTCTTTCTCCACTCTCTCTCACGTTTTTTATCAGTAAAAGAACAACAAATAAAGTTCATCAACTCTTGAAGAACTTACACACAAAAACTCAAACGAAAAGCTAAGTTAAAAACGAAAAAAAAAAACAACCACAACATTCTTCTCGACGGATTGTGCTTGAGATTTTGGTGGTGAGGCAGTGGTGTCGTTGGAAATGGCAGCATTGAAACAAGTGTTGAACGACATTAAGGTATGGGTTTTCTTCTCTCTTGGTCCCTTTCCCAAGAGACCCTTAAGGTTCAGTTTAATCGCAATTGAAAAACTAAGGTTGTCCCCGTTGCATGCCCATGTCATTAGATCCTTTGAAAGATTCAAAGCATGTGTTGGTATGTCTTCTGGTAGATAATTTTATTTCTGTTTGTGATTATGTGTTTAATGTGTTTTTCGGAAATTATGTGAGGAATGAAAGACGTATTCCGGAAAAGTGTTTTAAGTTAACTGTTTGAGCATGTGTGTGCTGTAAATTAACTATGTTGCTGCCTGAAATTTGTGTGTTAAAATGTTGTATTTCCGTGTATGAAAATGTTACAAGTGTGATGTTCATATAAGGTTAATGTTGCTGGAAAAATGTTACCCGAATTACTCCAAGAATCAGCATAAAAACTTGAGGAAAGATGAATTGAAAGAGACCAAATTTCCAGCTTGTCGGAAATGTTGGTCTCGATCAAGAATTTGAAAAGTGAGCTATGTTTTAAAAAATTTTAAAAATTGGGAGGTCATTGGGATTTGAACCCAAGACCTCACCAAATGTAAATTACATAAAAATTTCATGAGAAAAATGGAAAGAAAAATAGATGTGGTGAGTGGGGATTGAACCCACAACCTCTTGAATAGATGAGAGAGTTAGGAGAAAAATAAAGGAGGAAAAATAGATGTGGTGAGTGGGGATTGAACCCACAACCTGTTGAATAGATGAGAGAGTTAGAAGAAAAATTAAGGAGGAAAAATAGATGTGGTGAGTGAGGATTGAACCAACAACCTCTTGAATAGATGAGAGAGTTACGAGAAAAATAAAGGAGGAAAAATAAATGTGGTGAATGGAAATTGAACCCACAACCTCTTGGATAGGTGAGAAAGTTAAGAGATAAATTAAAAGAAAAAGAATGAGCGTGTGGGGGGTTGATCCCACAACTTTTTGGCCTTAAATGGAAAAGAGAGGGGGGAAAAGAAAGAAAAATATATGGGTGTGATGGGGATCGACCTAGGGTCCCCCAAATCTGAAAAATACAATTATCAAGTTTAATATAAGATTAAGTGTTGCTCAAGGGATTCGAAATCGGGTTCCCTTGCCCAATTCCGTATTGACACATAAGTCTTACGTGATTAAATATTTAATGAATGCTGCCTATAGGAATCAAATTGAGACCTCGGCATACTTACAAGATGCATAAGTCTTGTACCACATAATCTTGGGCAATATAAATCACTTAAATGAACTATGAATGAAGCCTCATGTCTTGTGTGTATGGACTCACAAGTCCAGCATACGTTTATAAATTAAGTGAACCTAAGATGTTATGTGATGAGTGATGAGACCCCAGAAGGGTTAAGTAAGAGTGTCAAACACACTAAAAGGCCAAGTGCATTGACATATGATGAAATGAACATTCACGTAAAAAGAAAGGGGTGAATAATTATGAAGGGCAAATGTGCTAAGACTAATGAATGTGGTGACAACACGATAAGAGGCTAATGTGAAACATGAGATCAATCTCAAATGAGCCTAAGTAAATGTTACGAAAACGTAGTCACCTATGAGAGTGTAAAGTTAATGAAAAGACCAGTCTCTATGAACACTCTAATGAAAGTATTGAAGTTAATGCATACTTAATACTAATGATGAGATGAGAAATCATCTAATGAGCAATGATGTCTTCATGCTAGAAGCCAGATTCTATGATGTATGAGATGAATGGAATGGAACTTTATACTGAGCACCGATAGGCGAGTTATGAATGGCGATTCCTTCTTTCGGGAAGGCAGAGGTTCGTGTAATTCTCATGAGATGAGACTGTCCGTCCAGACAGGTATGGGTCTCCTTATATCTCCTAGTCTTTGAACCTATGCAGCCAACATAGGGATCTAGCAGGGTTCAATCCCCTATATACGCTAGCATATTTTTAGTTTCACTTTTGCCGGTGATTCCACCTCTTTTCGGTGTGGGGTAGACACAGGATTTCATGGAGCTCACATGATCTATGTCAGTTAAAGTTAAAGTTCTCAAAGAAAGAATGAGGCCAGCCTCATGTAATGCCCACAATGAAATGAACGATACCAAAGATGTTTGGGTAGGAGAGAGCTATTCTAAATCATGCATGTCCGTGGTGTGTGCTTGCATATACCCATACTTAGTACAACTGTGCACTAATTCCATACATTTATCTACTTTTAGGTGCAGGTGCACCTGGACGTTAGAGCTTACGAGTCGACGTAGAAGTTATCCGGACATGGAGATTTCATACGGATTTGGTAGGACCTCATGCATTCAAGGATGCTTACTAGTTTAATCTAGCGTAGACATAGGCATGAGCTAGTGGAGTATGTTCCACTAGTGTTTCTTTCGTATTCACTTTCAGACGTTGTATAGGTGCCATTTTGGCAACTCTATATTTATGACTACATCTTTCATTTGATTATCTTGATTTAGATGGTTGTTGTGAACGCTTATGACTTTACATAGATAGTATTATGCGAGATCAATGTTTTCCAATATAAAGTTTAAGTAAACAAAAGTTCAAATTTTCTGCTAAAACTAACCTAGATGAAGTAACGACGACATATGTAGGCTTGTCTGCGACCTCCGAGAGGTCAATGACGCCGGTCTCGTCTGGTGTCTAGATTTCGGTCGTGACATAGACCATGATAGATAGACATGGAATCCGGAGTTCTAACCTACTCCGATGAGTGTGTTCTACTTGCCAAGGGTAGAACTAGGACACATCCCATGTAGGCACATGGTTAAGGAATATGAAGGGCTTTTATGCAGTCTAGCCTCATTCTCAAGTAGAGGTACAATGTACTCTAGTCTCCTTCTCAAGTAGAGCTTTATTATACTCTAGTCTCCTTCTCAAGTAGAGCTACTTCCCATGACATAATCACTCCATGCTAGCCTTTGTTCTCATCGAGTAATTGACATTAAAGGTTCATACAAAGAGGTTCCATATCTAGTTCATAACCCAATCACATTCACCCTACCAAAGAGGTCCATTAGGGCTACCTTACAATGGCGACATAGATAGCTCATCATGACTTTCCTAATAATGATATGATGTCGTTCCATCCAATCAACCCTAAGTCCATCATCCTTTACATGAAGGATACCATTACGGCTCACGACTTCAAATTCATAACCTAACCAGTAGGTTTAAGGTTCCACATACATGACCTTCTTAACATCCTTTAAGGTCTCACATATCATTCATTCATACATGACAAGGGTTCACTAAGCCTACCTAGTCAAGACATCTCGTATTCATATAACATCCATACATGTATCAAGTAATGGACACAAGTCTACCAAAACAAGACACAATATACTTTACTTTATCACATATAGCATATCATTCTTTGAAGCACTTAGTAGTGACCCTTATAATCTTTATGTCATCATATACATTACTATACCATCATCAATATAACCATCATAAACTCATATAGTCAATTAGAAATAATCATGCATCTTCTCTAAGACTACACATATGAACACATAGTCATAGTCTAACATGATCTGCTGATATACATAGAAGGAACACACTTTCTCATTACTTCACATGTAGATAGATATGCTCATACTTCACATAACTCAACTACACAACTTCATCATAATACTTCAAGTAGTGCCGACAAGGCCATTATCATCATAATACATAAAGTAACGTCAACAAGGCCACATCAATTGCAAGTAAAGAACATAGAGCCACCACCATAAGTGGACCATACCAATCACAACATAAATGAAGTCTAATTAACATAAAATAAAGATAATTAGGGAAGCGTACCACCAATCCATTCTCACCACTTCAATCCATAGCTAGATCATCCAATTCAATATCATAAGGCCCTTACCCATGTCCATAACCAATAATTTAATACATAACTATGATATTTAATGAAACTAGGTTAATTAAATATAGATTTATAAATCTAAGACAACCTATATATCAATTCAATACAATTATTACATCATTCAATAGTCCATAGAAAACTACACTAGAATTCATAAGCATTAGATCAATATCACTTAACCCATAAAGTAGTCAAAAACTAGGGTTCATAAATTACATGGGTTCATAGGTTAATTGAGTTAAAATCAACAAATTATCAATATTCGATGCTTTAAAAACTTTAATGCAAGAACTCATGGATAGATTTCAATTTAGTAAACTCATCTTTTGATTAACCTTTGAAAATCACTTCGAAGATTAGCTCCATGATGAATAGAGTTTCAAGGATCAAAAACCATACCTCAATAAATCTAATCCTCCAATTTAATGAAGAATCACCACTGAAATCTCCAATCCAAGCCCTTCCTTGAGTTTTGGCTCCAATGGAGTTCAAGAAAATTTCTAAGGGAATTTGGGTTTTGATTTTGAAGAATGAATTCTTCTAAATGTTAAAGGCTTATAAACATATTTAAAATACCCAAAAGACCCCTAAGTAACCTCCCTTTATCTTATTTGGACGTGGGGTGAATTTACCAATTCACCCCTTGACTTAACAGTGACCTGCGCAGGAGACAGCACCATCGACGGATGGCCACCAACGGACCGTCCCTCAACCAACGGATCGTTCTGTTGGTCCATAGTTTGGAACTGAGGATGATCTTTGGCTGGACTTCTCCCACGCCTAAGTGTCAACCGATAACACCCATCGACAGGGCATTTACTTGCCCACGAGTCGTCTACTGCCTCTGTCGTTTGGGGCTGTCTTGGCAGACTTGGCTTCAAGGAAAGGGTCCTTCCTCAAGGACTCTTGGATGGTCCTTGGGGACTTTCAACCGGACGTTTCCAACCCAAATATGTTTGTATACGAGTTTAGGACATCCCACATGAATTTCATCTAATACTAACACGTAAAATTCAACGAAACATGCTAAGACACACAAGGTCGTTTCAAGGCAAACCTTTCGAACATCATGGACGTTCTTGAACGTTTGACCTCCAAACTTCACGAAACATGATACACTTCCTATAAACACTATATAACTCATATTATTACCTCATTAACTCAGTAAACACACATATAAGCATATAACCACATATGAGGCACATATGTGACTTAGTCGTCGAACGTCTTAGTCGTCCCTTGACGTTTCACTTCCAAATCACCTAAGCCTCTATACACTATGTCAATACAATATTATAGACCATTTTAGGACCTTAGACCATCATGACAACCATTTAGTCTCTGGCTCTACCTAAGTCAATTTCGAGGTATTACATTCTCCCCCACTTGGACAACATTCATCCTCGAATGACACTTGTCACTCTCAGAACACTTTCAAGAATAGAGGTTCAGTTAAAAAATCACGACCATACCATATAACACATTGTACAACACACAATCAATGATAAATATTAATTTCACATTTTCAAGAGAATCAAAACACAACAAGAAACTAGAATAAATTCTAAAACTCATTATGCCATAAAACTCACATCCTTCATTCCGAATAGCAAAAACTCATTTTATATTCAATACCATGCTCATATAAATCAGTCAAAACAACATTGCAACAATTTTAGATAAAAGAATGAATTAGTCAATTTTTGCAAAATGTTACAGTGAGCAGGCAGCCTTTACAATGAATTATGCAAAAAAAATTCAAAAGTGCAACTTTTAGGCTATTCATGATTAAAACATGCTAATATGCAAGGTAAAATCACATAGATACATATTATAACATGATCATAACTTCATGAAATGCACAATGCAAAGAATCAATGAAATTCAATTTCAACAAGACTCCTAAACACAATGCACATGCAACATACTTCTATGACTTTCTACTCTGAAGCTTGAGTTGAATAGAAGAGATGAGACAATCAATCAAAACATATTTATTCACCGTAATCCCCCACTTAGAAGGAACTCATACTCTAAAAAAAATAGGACTTACCATCATCCTCCTCATCATCCGGCTTTTCTCCTCTAGTCCGAAGTGTATAGAAACACCTCTTATTTGGAGCATCATCCTTTGGAACATTAGGAGCAACTTGATTAGCCTCTCTTCATGTATCCGCAATGGTAGGACAATCACTCACCTTGTGATCATACTTAACACATCCAAAGAAACTCCCGGTACCAAAAGACACTGACCATAGTGCCTCTTTCCACAAGTGACACATGTAGGCTTTTCATTTTGAGAACCACCTCCTTTCTCAAATTTCACCTTAGCACTCCTAGGTTCTTCTTGAGTTTGAGCCGTCTTCTTAAACCTAGGTTGATCTTGAACACTTAAACCACTCATTTTCAAGTTTCTAGTCATACTCTTAAGTTTGGTCTCTTTTATGGATTTGAGCATACACCATGAGTCTAGATAGAGTCATATCATCATGTAGCATGGCCGTACGACATTCTTCCCTCACTAGATCGGTGACACACGTATAAACCTACTCATCTAATACCTAGGGTTAGACCACAAGGGACGGAGCATATTTAGACAACATAGAGAACTGTAAAGTGTATTCCTCAACACTCATATTGTCTTGCTTCAGATTGATAAACTCCTCCACCTTAACCTCCCTCCTCTCACGAGGAAAGTACTTTCTAAGAAAAGCTTCCTTAAATTATTTCCACTCTATAGGACCCAACTCAACTGGCCTATTGCCTTTCCATTTTGTGTACCACACTTGAGCAACATCTTTCAATTGATACAAAGCCAACTCCGCTTTTTCCCTAGGATCCACTCCCATATCATGCCCTATCTTATACACCTCATCTAGAAACTCTTAGGCATCCTCTACAACCTCAGAGCCAAGAAATATAGTAGGATTCATACTCACAAAGTCACTCAATATAGATGTCATAGTGCACTCCACAACATTCAGTCTAGGTGCCATACTCATATTCACATGGGTAGTCAAATGTAACGCCCTAAAACGAAGTAAGGTGAACTAGAGCTTCATGATGGTTTCTTGAGTTATTTTTAATTTAAATTGATTTATATTGATGTTATTAGTCAGTGTGTAAAGTTTGGTTAAGTTTGGAGGTCGAACGACCAAGAACGTCGATGACGTTCGGAAGGTGAGCCTTAGAAAGTACTTGTGTGTCTTGAGGTGTTTGATTGAGTTTTACATGTTCATTTTAATCGAAATTGTTGTGTGATGTTCATAATACCTAGATGAATTAGTTTATGGGTTTAAATTCCGGGTACGACTCCATATAGGACCCACGAGGGGCCCTAGAAGAGGACCCCAACTCTTAGACAAAAACTGCCAAAAGAGTGTTCAATTGACGAGCCAATCGACGTCCAGTCGACCAGGCGACGGCTCATCGACCTGGTCCATCATTTCAACATGAAATCCTGTGGGTTTTGGAGTTGAAGACCCAAACCACGGCCATCATCAATGGGACGTCGACTCATCGACGGTTCGTCGTTGACAGACGTCGATGGTGGCCTGCAAAGACGGTCTAGTCTGCTGCCAACTTGGGGTGTTTTGAGTAAATTCACCCCAAGTCTTTTATAACTCTAGGACCATATTTTTATTGTTTTTAAGTTGTATTAAATTATTTTAAAGTCCTAGACCTAGACAAGACGTCTCACTTCAAAATTCAAACTCTCTCTCTAAAGACAAACTCTCTCAAAGTCACCATTGGAATTAAAACTCAAGAAGGACTAGGAGGGCTGGTTTGTACGTGTTTATTCACAAAACTTAGTGGGTTTTCTTGCATTTTAGGTATGGTATCCATCCTTGAACCCTCTTCCATTCAAGGAGTCCTTTCTAAAAGATTTCAAAAAGGGTTTCCAAACTCTACTTTCTTCTATCTTTGATTCTAAGCCTAGGTCTTCTTGTAAAAGTGTTTTAATGATTAAAATATATTTATTCTAGCATTAATTGATGATTTTAATGTAAAAACTCTAATGAATTCATGTTTATTCATATTTCAAACTTTTAGCTTAAGAAATGGGTTAAGTGAACATGTTTATGTAGAGAATGCGCTTTGGTTTTGTTGTGTTGTTATTATGATTTAGCTACTTACCTAAGGGCCTTATTATTATGAAATATTGATAAATTGGTTATAGGTGGTGATGGCTTGGTTCCATGGTGAGTTGCTTGTATTGTATAATTCTTACTATAAATTGTTCTTGACTGGTAAGGTCCACCTTTTTGGTGGCGGTGTTTACTTGATGAACTTGATATTACTTATATGTATTGTGAATGTCTTTTTGAATATCTATTATGTGAAGTAAAGAGATATTGAAAATGGGTCTTGTCTTGTGTTTTGTGAAGATTGAATTGCATGTTTGCTTAGATTATGCCTAAATGAAGTATAGGATTATGTGAAGCATGTAAAGTGTGTGATTTGATGAATGAAGGCCTAAAGTATGTATAGAAGTAATGTGAATGAAATTGTGATTATATGGAAGGTGTGCTCATATGTACACACACACACTTAAGTGAATGTATGAAGGTAAGTTAAGTAAAAAGGGGAATCTTGGGGTGAACACTCTTCGTGAGTTGAGATGAAGTGTTTAGTAGCAACCTCACTACATCCTAAGATCTTTGTAAGATAGGTCGAAGGATGGATGCCCTTCGTGAGTTGAGATGTGGTGTACACTAGTTATCCTTAACCTATAGTTTATAATGTTGAGAATCCGTTGGGAGTTATGCCTAGCACCGAGAGGATATGAAGAAGGGGTGGTTACACTTCGTGATTTGAGATGTTGTATTCCAATGTACCTCTTGAGATGAGTACTCCTCGTTAGTAGAGAATGAGTTACTTAGTAGCAATCTACTTATCCCTAAACTATGTGCACGCATAGGTGTAGCTATTAGGAAAGCCATGTAAAAGCTAAAAAGTATGACCTTACTCTAGGCAAGTGAGGATCCCTCATCCGATAGGGGTTAATATAGGGATTCCATGTGTAGCTCTCATGGTGTTTATCGGTTAAGCTAACCCCCACGAAAGTAATAAAAGTACTAAGTCTTCTAAAAGAGTGTGCTACTTAGGGTAGGTAGTGGAATGGGACGCTATTTATCCATTGCACTAGGTAGGCATTCCGAAAGGGGAGTCTTGGTGAGTCTTATGTGAATTGAATGAACTAAGTCTTCTAAAAGAACGTGCTACTTAGGGTAGGTCGTGGTATGAGATGGTATTTATCCATTGCACTAAGTAGGACCTTACGAAAGGGAAGACTTGGTGCCAAAACTTCTAAAAGAGTGTACTACTTAGGGTAGGTGGTGGTATGGGATGCTATCTACTCATTGCACTAAGTAGGCATTCTGAAAGGGAAGTCTTTGGTGTTTTGTTAGGTGTTCTTCTAAAGTCTTGTGTTTGAGCGGTGACTTGTTCTCCCGAGGTGAGTAAGCTCATGGTGGGCAGTCTTAAGGAATTCCTTGGTGTGTATTGAAGGAGGTGTTTAGACATTTTCTTCATGTCATACATTGGAGAGTCTTAGGATAACCTCGGTTAGGAAACTCCTACGGAAATGAGTTCACTTCTTCATTGGCAATACCTTGGATGTTCACCATTGTTGGAGTCTTTTAGAGCACTGTAAAGTTCTAAATAGTTCATTGTAATGTCAAGATGAGCTTACTGTAAAATTGGTAAGTTACTGTAAAGTGTATTTTTGGTTTAAATTTATGGAAATCCTTATCTAAGTGTTAAATGATGTTTCTTATGTTGTTTTGTTTCTAAACTCATGAATTATATATTTATTTGGAATGAAAGGTTATTTTACTAAAATGTCCCTTTTTGCATGATTTTGCATATGTCATACTTAGTACATTGTTTTGTACTAACCCCATACTTTTCTATACTCTATAAGTATAGGTTGGAGGCTTTTGAAGGTTTGAAGGTGAAGCTTGGGAAAATTCCTCTCAAGACAAAGTATGTCCTCATATATTTGATGGCATATTCCTTTTCTTAGTTTCTTAATTAAAAACTTATTATGTATTTCTCTTTTAATGTAAGGGCCGTGTCCATAAGATATTATGTCGTGTCTTAAGTTTGGCTTGTGACGATGAGATTCTCTAAATATTTATGAAAGACTTCCTTTATTAAATTATTTGTGAAAAGTTTTAAATTCCGCACTACTTTTCATGTATTATGTAATGAACGATAGTTAAAGGGGTTGTACAAGACCCCAAAGGGTTAAGTACTCCTTGCCACGATCCAAGGGTTCTCCCTAGTTTCTAGGTTGTGCTTTTGGGTCATGACAGACTTGGTATTAGAGCATAAGGTTATGGGAAATAGTTTAGGGTCTAAAAGTCTCACAAGCCACATCTAGTAGTATCTTGGTCATTGGTGTGAGTCACGACACATCCATGGACAAGAGGCTATAGGATGATAGAAGTTTAACTTTCTTCTCTATTTTAATGTCGTGCCTTACAGTTGAGTTCAATAAGATGTCTTTTTTCAATTCTCTTTGTGTTTATAGGACATGAATACAAGGAGATCAACCGCTAGAAAG
Organism: Solanum sitiens; assembly: GCA_016801875.1. NCBI lineage: Eukaryota > Viridiplantae > Streptophyta > Magnoliopsida > Solanales > Solanaceae > Solanum > Solanum sitiens. The sequence goes on along the minus strand of JABWTJ010000526.1, from coordinate 817,755 downwards.
GAGGAGGGAGGTGTAGCTAATGAGAGGATCCCTCCCCGTGTTGACCAAGTTTCTATTGTTGGGCTAGGGGAAGAGAATGAGGAGGTTCCTCTTCAAGAACCTCAAATTCCACCTAGAACCCCAAGAGCCTCAAGTGCCTCCTATGCCTCAGGCTCCTTTTGTTGAAGGAGATATGACTAATGCTGAGTTGAGAGCTGCCCTAATGAACTTGACCCAACTCATGACGGCTCAAGCTCATGTCTTCAACAATCACTTTGTTACCCAAGCTAACCAAGGAGTTGGACCCCAACCTAATGCTAGTACTCCCGCTTCTAGACTTTGGGATTTCATGAGGATGGACCCTCCTACTTTTCATGGCACTAAGGTGGATGAGGATCCACATGGTTTCATAGATGAAGTTTTCAAAGTGGTAGATTCTATGGGTGTAACCCCTAGGGATAAAGCGGAGTTAGCCGCTTACCAACTCAAGGATGTGGCTCAAGTGTAGTTTGAGCAATGGAGGGTTGAGAGACCCTTAAAAATAGGTCCGATTGATTGGGAGGAATTCAAAGAGGCTTTCCTAGATAGGTTCTTTCCCTTAGAGTGGAGGGAGAAGAAGATGTTTGAATTCATGAACCTTCGTCAAGGGGGAATGAGTGTGAAAGAGTACTCTCTCAAATTCACCCAACTCTTTAAGTATGCCCCAACCATGGTAGCCAACCCTAGGGATAGGATGAACCAATTTTTGATGGGAGTGTCTAGCTTGGTGGAAAAAGAGTGTCGTACGGCAATGCTTCTTAATGACATGGATATTTCTAGGCTCATGGTTTATGCACAACAAATTGAGGAGTCGAAAATTAGAAAGATAAGGCAAGAGGGTTAGAGGCCTAGGTCGGATGATTCTAGTCACCAAAAGCCTAAGAAGAGGTTCTATCACCAATATTCTTCATGGAAACAAGGATAGGGCTCCAAACCAACATTCCCAAGGTGGTGGCCACACTATTGAGAGAAGTAGGTGCACTACTTGTGGAAAGCAACATATGGGTAGGTGTCTTGCCGGTACGGATAGTTGTTTTGCATGTGGTAATAAGGGCCACAAAATGAGGGACTTCCCTAACATCAAAGGAATGGGTAAGGAGTTCAATTAAGCTTTCCTAGATCCTAATGCTCCAAAGAAGAACCCTTCCTATGGGATGGGAGCTAGGAAGGATAACTAAACTAGATTTGATAGTCCCGGTAAGTCTTAACTCTTTATTATTGTTGTTTTTATTTTATGAAATTAGTTTATTTAGTTTTATATTTCATATGATCATGTCATCTTGATGAATTGCTCAAAGAATGGATTTTTCAAAATTTTGCATGTCTAACAGTGATACAGTGAGCAGTTAACTGTAAAAATTTTGCATTTCGAGAAAAAATTGCCTTGATTTGATTTAAGTTTCAATGTGTGCAAAAGTGTTGTATGTGAGAATGTTTAATGTCGAATAAGGTATTTCCTCCATAAGTGAAGGATAACACAAGATTTTGAAATATGAAAGTTGTTACAAAGTGCTTATGTTGCAATGTGTGTTAAAGTGTGAATTTATGCTTCTTGTTAGTTGATGATTTGATTTTGGGTGTTTTGATTATGAGTGTAATGTGTTATGTGATGCTAAGTGAGTCCTTGTTGTTTTTGAAGTTTGAGTGTCATTCGAGGATGAATGTTATTCTAAGTGGGGGAGAATGTAACGCCTTAAAACGAACTAAGGTGAACTAGATCTTCGTGATGGTTTCTTGAGTTAGTTTTAAGTTAAATTGAGTTATATTGATGTTCTTAGGCAGTGTGTAAAGTTAAGTTTGGAGGTCAAACGACCAAGAACGTCCATCACGTTCGGAAGGTGTGCCTTAGAAAGTACTTGTGTGTCTTGAGGTGTTTGAGTGAGTTTTACGTGTTCGTTTTAATCGAAATTGATGTGGGATATTCATAAGACCTAGATGAATTTGTTTAGGGTTTTAACGTCCGTGTAAGACTCCATCTATGACCACGAGGTGCCCTAGAAGAGGTCCCCAACTCTTTGACAAAAACTGCCAAAACAGTGTACAATTGACGAGCCAATCGATGGCCAGTCGACCAGGCGATGGCTCAACGACCTGTTCCATCGTTTGGACATGAAAGACTGCACGTTTGCAGCAGCAAACCCAAGCCACGAGCCATCATCAAAGGGACGTCAACTCATCGACGGTCCGTCGTTGAGAGGCGTCGATGGGAGCCTGCAAGACTTTCTAGTCTGCTGCCAACTTGGGGTGTTTTGTGTAAATTCACCCAAAGTATTTCATAACCCTAGGACCATATTTTTTGTGTTTTAAGGTGTATTAAATTAGTTTAAGTCCTAGACCTAGACAAGACACCTCACTTCAAAATTCAAACTCTCTCTCTAAAGAGAAACTCTCTCAAAGTCACCATTGGAGCTAAAACTCAAGAAGAACAAGGAGGGCTGGTTTGGACGTGTTTCTTCACCATACATAGTGTGTTTTCTTGCATTTGAGGTATTGTATCCATCCTTGAACCCTCATCCATTCAAGGAGTCCTTTCTAAAAGATTTCAAAAAGGGTTTTCAAACTCTACTTTCTTGTATCTTTTATTCTAAGCATGGGTCTTCTTGTAAAAGTGTTTTATTGATTAAAATATGTTTATTCTAGCATTAATTGATGATTTCAATGTCAAAACTCTAATGAACTCATGTTTATGCATATTTCAAACTTTTAGCTTAACAAATGGGTTAAGTGAACATGTTTGTGTAGAGAATGAGCTTTGGTTTTCTTGTGTTGTTATTATGATTTAACTACTGCCCTAAGTGACTTATTATGATTAAATATTGGGAAATTTGTTATAGGTGGTGATGGCTTGGTTCCACGGTGAGTTGCTTGTATTGTATAATTCTTACTATAAATTATTCTTGAGTGGTATGGTCAACCTTGTTGGTGGCGGTGTTTACTTGATGAACTTGATATTACTTATTATGTATTGTGAATGTGGTTTGAAGGTCTATTATGTCAAGTGAAGAGATATTGAAATTGGAGCTTGTATTGTGTTTTGTGAAGCTTTAATTGCATGTTTGACTTAGATTATGCCTAAATCAAGAATAGGATTATGTGAAGTGTGTAAAGTATGTCAATTATAGGAAAAGGGATTTGGAGTTTGAAGAAGGTGATAAACTGTATTTGAAAATTTCGCCGATGAAAGGGGTGGTTAGATTTGGCAGGAAAGGGAAGTTTAGTACTTGTTATGTGGGTCTATATGAAATCTTGCAAAGGGTTGGTAAGGTTGCCTATGAATTGAAACTTCCTAGTTAACTGGCTTCGGTTAATCTGGTTTTCCATGTTTCCATGCTTAAGAAGTGTATCGGTGATCCCGAGTCTATTCTTCCTATTGAGGGTCTTGGTGTGAAGGATAACCTCTCTTATGAGGAAGTTCCGGTTCAAATTATTGATAGGCAAGTCAAGAAGTTAAGGAGTAAAGAGGTGGCTTCCGTAAAGGTGTTATGGAATAATCACCTAGTTAAGGGTGCAACATGGGAGGCCGAGGCCGACATGAAGTCCTGTTACCCTCATCTATTTGATAACTAAGGTTAGTAGTTCTTACTAACGATGAAAATAATGACAAACATTGAAGTTGCTTTGATTTTTAATGAAGTTTTGCAAAAAGTGCATTTTTGATATTCTTATAGTGAATTACTGTGAAATTATGCATTTGAACTTTAAATTTTACTCTTTGGCTTGTTTTGAGTTATTTTGTGCATTTTGATATAGTGAGTCTTTATGAAATAATATGTAGCATGTTGATAAGTGGAGGTATGGCATAATTGACTCATATATGATATGTTGAGCTCTTTTTATTGTGAGAAGGATATTCCTCATAATGTAATGTTGAGCCTTATGTGTGGTAATTGAAGTTTGAATTACCTTGTGTAAGTGATATGATTGATGTTTTTATGTATAGTTTTTAGTTGGACTGCTAGTGTTGAGTCTATTCCTTCCTTTAAAAGATTTTAGTGTCATTCGTGGACGAATGTTCCTAAGGGGGTATAATGTAACACTTCGAAAATTCAAGACGGGTTCTAGAGACTAACATAAGTGTCATAAGGTGTAGACACTGTTTTAAGGTCTATTTTAATGAATATAATTCATTTAGGAAGCCTAGGAACCAAAACATCCAAGAACGTCCATGACGTCCGGAAACTAGTTCAACGAGGTACTAGCGTGCCTTAGCATATTTGACTAGCTTTTAGGAGTCAGAAATAGATGAAAATTTGTGGAAGGATATCTAACATGAGTTTAAGTTGATTCATAGTCTAAATTTCCGGGTATGACTCCACAAGGAACAACCAAGGTCCCTTGAGGAGGACCCTTGCAAGTGGAGTCAAACACTGCTTGGGAGTGTGCACCCACGAGAAAGCTTCGACGAGGCGTGTGTGGATCGATGGGGCATCAATGCCATCCATCGACCAACACTTAGGCAAGTCGTTGGGGGACTTGTGTGCAAAGTAACTGAACTCATCGACGGACGTGCAACACAGAAGGGGGTTGATCCATCGATTTGAGGCACGAGACATCGACGGTGTCTCGTGGGTGAGTGGCATGTTTTGCTGCACGTTTTAAATAAGTCTTAACTAATTAATTTAGGGGTTCGGTGGTTAGTTAGGGATTAAGGGAAGTCTAATTTACTTTATTAACCCCCCATATAAAGACCCCAACCCCATTCGACTAATTATAACTCACAAAACAAAACTCTCTTCCTTCTGTCTTCTTTCTCTCTCTATTGGAAGACACCAATGAAGACCAAGCTAGGGGAGGGTTTTAGGGGCTTTAAAGGGACTATTTCACCATAAATTCTTCATCAAACATTGAGGTATTAGATCTAATTCAAATTTGATACCTCTGTCCTCAAAGGGTTCCTTCAAAGTATTGTCAAAAGTTGAGTTTTCATGTGGGTCTTTCTCAATCTCAAAAATTATGTTATGAATTGATTTGTTTATGATTTATTTTGGATATTATGAATATATTAACATGTATTCTAACTTAATTATGATATATCTTGACGGTTTGGTCTAGTTTGTAGAAGATGACCCTTAATCCTTAATCCTAGGTTTGATCTTGATATGAATTAGGTTGTATTTTGTTCAATTGACTTGGTTATTGGTTTAATTACTACTAGATGATGTTTTTACACTAATAATGAACAAAATTAGTATGATTTGTAGTCTTTCATGCTAGTTCTTGAGAAGATGATCTAGGTTATAAAGTAAATTATTAATTGACCTAAGTATCTTTTCTTAAGCTATGATCTAGTATTGAATTTTGATGTAGTGATTATTCTAGCCTTATTATCATGTTGGTTATTGACTTATGTTGATGTACCCAAATTGGGTTAAATTGAGGGTTATGGTAAGACCGTGATGATGAACTATGAGGGAGACTTGGTAAGTCTTTTGATCTCTATCCTTAACTCCAAATTTTGGTTAATTGTTATTAAGTCATGATGTTGTATTGGATTATGCCTTTTATTAGGATTGAAAGGGTGGTATTATGTTGAATTGAAATGTCTTGATTATGATTGTGAGGTGTTGGCTTAAGATGTAAATGTTATAAGGATGGTGAATGATTTACCAATGTGCCTTCTCATGATACAAAGATGTTAATGTGCTAAACTCACCTATATGAATTGTAATGAAAGGATTTGTACTCATGAAATTCTTATTGAGCTATTATGATGATGAATATACAAGGGTTAGACCCTATGACCTAAACTAATCTATGATTGATAATAAAGGCTTAAAGACATTTCAAAAAGGGACTCTAACTTAACACCGAGTGAAATAGAGTGAGGAGTGTCCCTTCCCACATAGGGAAGGTAGGATCACTAATGTACTCTTGAATTGGAGATTAAAGTGAATGCAGAATAAAGAAGGTCCCAACAATATTTCCTAGTTCTTGAACTATGTTGCCCCCATAGGAATACTAGCTACTGGATCCACGTAGTTGCTATGTTTCATGTTTTGGTACTACATTGGCAAGTAGTCCACCTTCCTTTGGTGTCGAGTTTTATGACATCGGATTCCACATTATCTAATATGGTCTATGTCGTATAGGGCAAGATGCTTCCAAAAAGGTGAAATGAACTAAAGGATTGAACTCTAACTATGATAACCTAAGGGTTCTAGCTTAGTCTAGGTAGGGGTATGAGACTCTACCTAAGCATTGCACTAGTTAGCCTTGAGGGGAGTCTTAGGAGGATGTTCTTATGTATGAAAATGCTTATAATGCTATATGACATATATATGATGAACTTGCACATTGTTGATACTATATGTTGGTTAGTTTCACTTATGAATATTTGTTGGTCTATATTGTTAAAGTATGATTCTTTGTTTAAATGTTTTGATATGTGAAGTAGTATGGTAGTCATGATTCTTATATATGCTTGTTGCTAATATGACTTGATAATAGAGTTACTTGAATAGGTATTCAACTATATGCTATGCATGTTGACTTGACTAGTTTTGATGTTGTTGGTCTTGTGATGTACATGCCTATCACTTAATGAATTTGCAATATTGGTTGGTATGGTTTTGTTGAATGTGCATAAAGGTTTTTAAAGTAAAGTGCAAATTTTATCAAAATGCCCGTTTTCTTAGCATGATTTCAAAGTATGTGTGCATATGGTCTCATACTTAGTACAAGTGGTGTACTAACCCCATTTCTTCCTTTTCCCCAACATTTTAAGTTCCGGTCGTTGAACTGATTTGAAGAAGACCTGGAAAAGTCTTGGATCTCTTATTCATCCAAGTAGGGTAGGTCCTCACTTTCCGAGGGCTATGCCACCATTTAGCTTATGGAGTTGTTTTGAGTATAAGACTATTATGTTCTTTCTTTTCCATTTACTATGAAACATTGTATATCCCATGTGAGGCATTCTTACTTTGATGTATGGGCTATGCCCAAGTTATTACACTCTTATTAGATGGTTATGAGATGAGACGACTATTATGACTATGTTATATTTTATATACTTACGTGTAATAAAAGTAGAAGACTAAGTAATCTTCATATACGAAGGGTCTATGTATAGTCGATATATATATATGTGTGTGTGTATATATATATATACATATATATATATATTGTATATATATATATACATATATATATATATTGTATATATATATATATATATTGTATATATATATATATATATATATTTATGTGTGTGTGTATGTAGAGGTCTATGTAAACCTCCTATTAGAAGTAATGAAAAGTTTTAAATTTTCCGCTAAATTTGACCTATGAATGTAATGATGTAAACTAAGAGGCTATTCTTAGTCCTCAAAGAGGACGCCGGCGTCGGCACCGGTTATGTATGGGGGTAAACCCGAATGTGACAGTCTACATTTGGTGGCATTATTTATTTAAAATATATGAATATGTTTAAGTTTGTGTATTGTGAATATGGCCTTGAAGGCATGGTATGTAAAGTTAAGTGATGACTATGATGTATATGCATGATATGTTTTAGGGAGTTGAAATTGTATATCTTGAAGAGGTTATGACTAAATGAAATATATGTATATGTGAAGCATGATAGTGTGTGTTATGATTAATGCAAGGTGAACATAATTAGAAATCAGTGTCATCCATGATAGGGGTTATGTGAAAAGTGTTCTCACTTGTAGTATCACACATACCTTGAATGATTGAATGAATGAATCTAATGTCTATGTACGCATGAGAGTCTATTGAAATGTATTCTCGATGAGACTCTAATGAATGAAATGGGGGATTGTAGGGTAGACACGCTTGGTGAGTGGAGATGAAGTGTCTAGACCATCCTTATATCCCTATAGTATGAAAAGGAGAATTTTGGGGCGAACACTCTTTGTGAGTTGAGATGAAGTGTTTATAAGCAACCATACTATTCCCAATGAGCTTTCAAATATAGGTTGGAGGTTGATGCCATTGGCGAGTTGAGATGTGATATTCAAAAGTAACCTCTAGGGATAAGTATACTTCGTTTGTTGAGATGTGGTACTAAATAGCTTTCCCTTAACCTATAGTCTATGAATGTTTAAGAATCCGTGGGGGAGTTATGCTTAGCACCGAGAGGATTTGAAGAAGGGGTGGGTACACTTCGTGCGTAGAGATGATTTATCCAATGTACCTCTTGAGATGAGTGCTCCTCACTAGAAGATGAATGAGTCACTTAGAAGCAATCTCCTTATACCTTAACTATGCGCCCGCACAGGAATGGATTTTGGAAACCCAATGTAAAGGCTCAACAATGACCCTACCTTAGGCAGGCAGGGATCCCTTATACGGTAGGGGTTATTACTGTGATTCCATGTCTAGCTCTCATGGTATATGTTGGTTAAAGCTATCCCCCACAAATGTATATAAATGAACTATGTCATCTTAAGGGTGTACTACTTAGGTTAGGTGGTGGAATGGGATGCCACCTATCCACTGCACAAGTAGACATTTGGAGGGTGTCTTGGTGTGTCCTTACATAAAATGTATGAATGGGTCATGATATGATGCAAATGAAAGTAATGTGATTTTATGTTTAACGTTAAGAAAGAATGTTGATGTTATGACTTGTATGATGAAAGTTTAGTATGTGATGAATGTGATGTGCCTATTCTAAGGTCATTCCTAAGGAGCACTAAGTGGAAGTTGTAGTATGGTATGCTACTTTCACATTGCACCAAGTGTAAATTGGGGGTTTCCTTGGAGGATGGTTCTTATATGAAGTTCCTAAGTATATGTATGTTTATATAGTGTCTTTGATATTTAATGGTGACTTCTATGAATGAAGTGAAGTATCCTTATCCTTAGTAGTCTTAAGGATCTCTTAAGGAGATTGTGTGGGCAATTTCTTTATGTCTTACTTAAGGGAGCCTTACAATAACTTAGGATAGGAGTATTTCATGTGTGATTATTGGGTTTACTATTAGTATGCTCTTATGTTAAGAAAATGGATGTTTTGCCTTATGTGCTAAATGATGGTTTTAAATGAGTTCTTGTAACTTTATTCATGAAGGTTTTATCAAATAGCATTACTTCTATGTTTTTACTAAAATGTCCCTTTTTGTATGATTTTGCATTCTTCCATACTTAGTACAATGTATGTACTAACCCCATAATCTTCTATACTCTATAAGTATAGGTTGGAGGCAACTTGAAGGTTAGAAGGAAATCTTGGGAATCAACTCTCTCAAGACTAAGTATGTCCTCATATATTTGAGGGATATATGAGGGCATAGTCTATGTTTCTTTAGATTCTTCTTTTAGAACTTGTAAAGACTTATTATGTATTTCTTTCATTGTAAAGGGTCGTGTCCCTAAGATATTTTAGATGGGTCTTTAAGATTGGGTTGTGACGATGAGACTTATTCCTTAGATTTTATAAAAAGATGTTTTTTATTATAATATTCTTGTGAAAAGTTTAATTTCTGCACTACTTTTCATACTTTATGTAATGAGTGATAGCGAAAAGGCTTGTGTAAGACCTTCGAGAGGTCAAGCACGCCTTGTTCTGACCTAAGGGTTGCCCTAACTTCTAGGCTGTACTTACGGGTCATTACAATATGTGGATCATTATATTGAAGTACGGGGAATGCCCAAATATTGTAATACTCTATATATGGTTTAATGTGAGACAATGTTATTAGACTATTTCCTATGTATTTGTTATGTTGCATAAACGATAAGCCTATGTAAGCTTCAACAAGCGATGAGTCTATATAAACTACTTATATGATATGTGAGAGGTTGATGCATACGTCACTATGTAAATGTTATTAAATTTCCATATTTTTGACCTACGACATGTTATGACGAATGCTAAGGGCTTGTCCAAGTCCTCTCCGAGGACGAAGATGCCGGTTACATCTAGGGGATGATCCGCGGTCATGACAAACTTGGTATCAGAGCATGAGGTTGAAGTAATCTTAGGATTGATGTCTAACCAAACAACGTCTACGTAGATTCTTGTTCATGGGTGTGAAGCGCGCTACACTTATGATAAGAGGATATGTGATGCTTCGGAATTCTTATCCTTTTGTAATCTTGAAAGTCGTGCCTCAAGTGTGCTAACTCTATGTGTCCCTTTTTCCTTCTAATTTTTTCTTGTGGTTGTAGGCAATCACTACGAGAAGATCAGCCACAAGGATAGTGGAGGAAGAATTGGCTAATATGGGAGCTCCTCCCCAAGAGAACCAAGCTCCTCCGCAAGACAATCAAGTTTCTCCGCAAGAACAAGCTCCGATCATTCCTCCATCAATGACGGATGGAGAGATAAGGTAAGATTTTATAATTTTGGCCCAAGTTATGACTACCCAAGCCCAACAGGTATCTACTCAATCTCAAGCCTTGATGGCTCAATCAAACTAGGAAGTTGGACCCCGTGTTCAACAAAATGCTAGTACCATGGCTTCTTGATTTAGGGACTTCACAAGGATGAAACCTCCAATGTTATATGGGTCTAAGGTGAATGAAGACCCCCAAGACTTTCTTGATGAGGTCTACAATATCTTATATGTTATGGGAGTGAGTTCTAATAAGAAGGCCGAGCTAGCCTCATACCAACACAAGGATGTGGCTCAAACATGGTATACTCAATGGGGAGATAATAGGGCTTTGAGACCAGGTCCTATAACTTGGGAGGTGTTTAAAAGAGCCTTTCTTGATAGGTTCTTTCCAAGAGAGAAAACAAAGTCGAAAGCGGAAGAGTTTATCAACCTTTTTCAAGGAGGTCTGAGTGTGCAAGAGTACTCATTGAAATTCACTTAGTTATCTAAATATTCTCCATCTTTGATATCCAATCCTAGGGATGAGATGAGACACTTTGTGACGGGAGTGTACGATGATCTAGTTGAAGAGTGTCATTCGGCAATGGTTCATGACAATATGGACCTTTCTCATTTGATGGTGCATGCTCAACAATTGGAGGAGACTAGGCTCAAGAGGAATAGTAGGGAGTTTAAGAAGGCCAAGTCTTATGAGGGTGGTACTTTTAAGGGTAGACTTGAAATTCAAGACAAGCCTAGGTTTAAGACGAGGGTGTCCAACTAAGTTCCTTCCAATTTCCCAAGGCTAAAAAGGATAGGGTGTCCAACCCTAGGTCCCAAAAGAGAAGAAGTGGAAGTTCACCTAGCAAGAAACCTATTTGTACCAAGTGTGGTAAGAAGCATATGGGTGAGTGTCTAGTTGGGACGGATAATTGATTTGGATGTGTTAAGAGTGGCCATAAGGTGAGGGATTGTCCTAATGTAATGGATTGAGAGAAAGGGAGTCGTCAAGATCAAGCAAGCGGTCCAAGTTCCGATGCTTCAAAGAGGAACCACTTCTATGCTCTCTGTTCTAGGGTTGAACAAGAGGAATCTCCTTATGTGGTCACCGGTATGTTACAATTCTTATCTACAGATGTATATGGTATACTAGATCCCGGTGCTACTTTATCATTTGTAACTCCTTTACTAGCTAAAAAGTTTTATGTTCTACCCGATGTGTTTATTGAACCGTTCTCGGTCACTACCCCTGTGGGTGACTCTTTGGTGGCTAGAAGAGTCTTTACAAGTTGTCCTATATCTTTTCCCAATAGAGTTACATGGGTGGATTAGGTAGAACTTGATATGATTGATCTCAATGTCATTTTGGGAATGGATTGGTTGCATGCTTGTTTTGCTTCCATTGATTGTAGAACAAGGGTAGTTAAGTTCAATTTTCCTATTGAAACCATCTTAGAATGGAGGGGGGAAACTCAATCCCTAGAGTTCGTATCATTTCTTGTCTAAAAGCTTGTAAGATGATTTCTAAGGGATGTGTCTACCATATTGTGAGGGTCAAGGACCTTATATCCTAAGCTCTTCTTTTAGAGTCGGTCCCCGTAGTTAAGGAATTTCTGGAAGTCTTTCCCGATGACTTGCCTAGAATTCCTCCCAAACGGAAAATAGACTTTGGTATTGAATTATTTCCGGATAGAAATCCCATTTCAATTCCTCCTTATCGGATGGCTCTGGCCGAATTGAAATATTTGAAGGCTCAAGTCAAAGACTTATTAGACAAGGGTTTCATACAACGTAGTATTTCCCCATGGGGTGCCCTGGTGTTATTTTTATATAAGAAGGATGAGTCCCTTAGGATGTGCATTTATTTCTTTAAACTCAATACGCTCACCATAAAGAATAAGTATCCTCACCTAATGATTGACGAATTGTTTGATCAACTCCAAGGGTCAAGCGACTTCTCTAAAATTTATTTGAGGTCGGTGTATCACAAACATAGGGTGAGAGGTAAAGACATACCTAAAATGGCTTTTCGAACTAGGTATGGTCATTATGAGTTCTTAGTGATGTCTTTTGGTCTCACTAATGCCCCGACGACTTTTATGGACCTTATGAATAGAGTATTCTAGAATTACCTTGTTTCCTTTATGATTGTCTTCGTTGATGATATATTTCTATATTCGAAGAGTGAGGGTGAGAATATGGACCATTTAAGGGTCTTATGGCAAGTCCTCAAGGAACATCAACTCTTTGCCAAGTATAGTAAATGTGAATTTTGGTTGAGATCATTGACGTTTCTTGGTCATATTATCTCAAGTGTGGGTATCAAGGTCGATCCGATGAAAACTGAAGCGGTTAAGAATTGGCCTAGACCTTTGAATCCAAGCGATATAAGAAATTTCTTGGGTCTAGCGGCTACTATAGGAGGTTTTTTGATTGGTTTGCATCCATTGCTTCTCCTTTGACTATCTTGAACCAAAAGAGTGTTAAGTTTGAGTGATCGGAAGCTTGTGAAAGAAGCTTCCAAGTATTAAAGGATAAGTTTACCTTCGCTCCAATGTTGACCTTACCGGAGGGTACCAAGGGTTTTATGGTGTTTTGTGACGCTTCCCGAGTAGGTTTGGGTTGTGACCTTATGCAACATGGTAAAGTGGTAGCGTATGCATCTATACAACTTAAGGTGCATGACAAGAACTATCCAACTCATAATCTTGAATTAGCGGTCGTAGTGTTTGCTTTGAAAATATGGAGATATTACCTGTATGGTATTCGTGTGGATGTATTTACCGACCATAGGAGTCTTCAATATGTTTTCAATTAAAAAGGAGTTGAATCTCCGACAAAAAAGATGGTTGGAAATTTTGAAGGATTACGACATGAGTGTTCTCTACAACCTCGGCAAGACCAACGTAGTTATGGATGCTTTAAGTCGTATGACCATGGGTCGTGTGTCTCATGTGGAAGAAGGTAAGAAAGATATAGTGAAGGTTGTTCATAGATTAGCCGGATTGGGTGTTCGATTATAAGATTCTCCGAAATGTGGTTTTATCATTCATCATTACTCCGAGTCATCATTAGTAGTTGTGGTGAAGTCTAAGCAACATCTTTATACTCTATTGATGGAGTTGAAGGAATCGGTACTTAGAAAGTTCAATGAGTCATTAAATGGGGGGGGGGGGATGGTGTTCTTAGGCACCAAGGTAGATTGCTTGTACCGGATGTTAATAATTTAAGGAAGCAAATTTTGGAACAACTTCATGACTCCCAATATTATATTTATCCGGGTGCCACCAAAATGTATTGTGACCATAGAGAGGTCTATTTGTGGGATTGTTTTAAAAGGAACATAGCGGAGTTTGTAGCTAAGTGTCCAAATTGCCAACAAGTTAAACCCAATCATCAAAGGTCGGGTGGTTTAACCCAAGTAATGAATGTTCGGACTTGGAAGTTTGAAGAAATTAATATGGACTTCGTTGTTGGGTTGCCTCGAACCCGAAGGTAAAATGACTCATTTTTGGTTATTGTGGATAGATCCGCTCACTTTATCCCCATAAAGTCTAGTTATTCGGCGTAATATTATGCAAGAATTTACATTAATCAGATTATGAGCTTACATGGGATCCCTTTGTCCATCATTTCGGATAGAGGTGTTCAATTCACTTCTCGTTTGTGGAGGTCTTTTCAAAAGGGTTGGTTACTCAAGTGAAGCTTAGCACCAGTTTTCATCCCCAAACAGATGGTCAAGCGGAGCGTACTATTCAAACCATAGAAGATATGTGAAAAGCTTATGTAATAGATTTCAAAGGAAATTGGGACAATCACCTACCATTGATTAAGTTCTCCTATAATAATAGCGACCATTTGAGTATTTACATAGCACCTTTTGAAGCACTCTATGGTAGGCGATGTAGGTCTCCGGTTGGTGAGTCTTCACTCCTTGGTCCCGAAATAATCTATGAAGCTTTGGAATTTTTTTGGGTGATAAGAGATAGGTTGAAAATAGACTATAGTCGGCAAAGTCCTATGACGACAATAGAAGAAGAGACCTTGAATTTGAAGTAGGTGATTTGGTGTACTTGAAGATTTCACCTATGAAAGGGGTGATGAGATTCGGTAAAAAGCGGAAGCTAAGTCCTCGGTATGTGTGTCTTTATGAGATATTGCAATGGGTCAGGAAAGTGCATATGAGTTGAAACTACCTAGTGAACTAGCTTCGGTTCATATGGTATTCCATGTATCCATGCATAAGAAGTTAATTTATGATCGGATATCTATTCTCACTATTGAAATGTTGGATGTGAATGAGAACCTTTCCTACGAAGATGTAAGGTCCCTCAATATGAAGTAAGGTCTCTAAAGCCTCACATGTGCCTAAAAATTTAATGAAGTGTTTTAAAGTGTGTATACTTGATTTGAAATGATTTTGAGATCAAATGTAAAAGAACGTCTGAGACGCTTGAAAGTTAGACTTGAGACGTGCAAGTGTGTTCAAGTGTGCCTTGGTATGTTTTACATGTTGTTTGATGCTCAAATTAATGGGGAAGGACCTTAACATGTTTATGATAGTAACTAAATTTGAAACTTCTGGGCATGACTCCCCAAGTACCACCCACAGGGTCCTTGAGGAGGACCCAAAATGCTGCCTAGACACTACCTTGGCAGTGTCAATCGATGAGCTAGCAACAACGGACCATGCCTTCATCGACGCTTCATCGATTGGGGGCATTGATCAACACATAGAAGTGTGAGCTCAGGCCCCCAGGAACGATTTATAGTCGCAAACAATGGAGCAGCAGGACAACTCGTCGATCAGATGACGCCCTGTCAACTGTCTTCCGTCGATGGAGGCCTGCAATGCTGTCAAGCGAACTGCCATTCTATGGGTGAATTGGGAAATTCACCCCACATCACATAAATAGTATGAAAGGTTATTATGGGCTATTTTAGGTATTTTAAGTTAGTTAAAAAGATCAAAACCCCTAGTCCAATTCATTCTTCAAATTTCACCCTTCACTCTCAAAACAAATCTTCTCTAGAAACCTCCATTGGAGATGAAGCTCAAGAACATCTTGGTTGATGGATTTCCATGGATTCTTCAAAAAGATTTCGTGGTCTTTTATGGTAATGAGTTATGGTGATCCTTCATCCTTAGTTATCCATTCATCTAAGGAGTTCCTTCCAATGTTTTCAAAGAGATTTCATGATCAAATTGTCCATCTTTCAATCTAGCCATGGGTTCCTTCTCAAAACTATTTCAAAAGCATGCTTATGATAAATTGATGATTAGCTACTGTTTTAATGTGAATTTAATCCAATTTCATGATGAACCCATGATCCTCCCAATATCTAAATTTAGCCTATAATGTGGGCATTGTGATCTATGTTAGGTTGATTATAGTATTATTCAGTTATGTTATTAATTATAGCTACTGTTTATATGTGAAATTGATGATGAATTATTGGTAATTGATTAATGATGATCAAAGCATGGAGAATTGTTAACATTTACCTATTCCTTCTACTTTGTATAGAAATGGTAGTGAATTGACCTTGAATGGAATTGTGTGGTATGGTCCACTTATGGTGGCGGTGTTTACTTTCTTGTCAATCTCTATATGTGCTTATCATGGCCTTGAAGGTAAGTTTATGAATTATGAAGTGTGGTGATGATGATCACACAATGTGAAGTATATGCCTAGTCTTTAGATCTAGTTTCATGTGGTAGGTGTTGATTATGTCTTCTACATTTGAATAAAGTTGTTAGAATTAGGTATGCTCTATGTGCTTCCATTATGAAGTTCTAATGGTGAATGACCCCCTACCAATGTAACTTTATATGAATGTGTGATCTTATCCAATGTTAGGAGTGTTAGATTCAATGTTGATGATGTCTAATCTCCTATGCTATAAAGTGGTATGCATTCTATGCATGAATATGTATTGTGATCTTTGGAGGGTGGCTGCCTCACTAATATTTTAAGTTCCATAATGTGGTCATGTTGTCCAATGTACACACACCTAATGCATGCTTATGTGTAGGATAAATTTATAATGTCTAATAAAGGATGGTTCTCATATACACTATTGTCTACTACTATGCATGTAAGGTCTATGTTTACGAAAATGTGATAGTGTATCTTAACTAGGATGACTTGATAGGTGAACTAGTATAGGTAACAGTATGGGACTTTTCCTATACATTGCACATGTCTACCTTGATAGAATAGTTCCTAGGGTAATTACTTTATGTATATGAATATGAATGCATGATTAAGCTATGAACATGTAAGATATGATATGATGAAGTATGCATATGTGTAGTGTCTAAATGTGGTATGTGAAAGTATTCTTCATGTATGAACATATACTCACACATGAATGAATGTATAATGAAGTATGTATGATATCCTAGTAAGTAGAGTCCTTTGAATGGTTTGCTCAATTGTACACTAAACTAAACTATGCTTGAATATTCTATGTCCATGCGAAAGGTTTACTCACATGATTTAGGTTGATCAAAGAACACACTCATGTATAACCTATGAGCTAAGCATATGAGGGGTTAATACTTCTAAATACTATTTTATGAAATAGTGTAATAAAGGCTTTTCTAAAAAGGGAACTTAGCTTATCATCGAGTAAACTTGACAATGTGATTGACTTCCCTTGGAGGAAGATTCACCAATGGTTTCTCTTAAGGTGTTGACTTCCCTTGGAGGGAGATTCACCCATGGTTTCTTATTAGATGAGGACTCCAATGTTAATGGGCATGTAGAGGGTCCAATAGATATCTCTTAGTTCCATAACTATGTTTCCCCATAGGAACTCGCATGTGGATCCACCTAAAATGCTAGAATGATGTTAATGTTCTTCCTTAGCAACTAGAGCACCTCCTTTCGGTGTGTGGTTCCACAATACCGGATTCCATGTTAAGCTCACATGGTCTTATTGTCGGTTAAGGCTAGGATTTCCCTAAAGCAAAATTGACAGTGGAGGTAATGTAATGAACCCTAACTAGGATAAACTAATGGAAGTTGCTTAGTGTGGGTAAGGGTATGAGACTTTACCTATGCATTGCACAAGTAGCTCTTGAAGGGAGTTCTAGGAAGGTGTTCGATATGTATATGTATATGTACGTGTTTCTTATGCACAACTCTATGGCGTTGACTTAGTTGTATGATAATAGCATAGTATGAGTCCTATTGTGTCCATATGATGGGGTCTTACTAGAGATGTATAATGTTGGTCTTATTGACTGCATGATGAGGTTTTACCTTGTATGTATGATGTTGGCCTTAATTGTCATTTGATGAAGGTCCTACTTATGTATGTAGTTGACTATAGTTGTCATGTTGATGCATGTAGTCAATGGTATGCTTGTGGTCTCTTTGTGAGTTTACTAAGTATGTGTGAGGTTATGGGACTTCACATGTACGTTGCACTAGTAGCATTAGATTGGGATTATGAGTAAGGTCTTATAAGGTTTAATGAAATGAAGTCCAAGTATGTATATATTGACTATTGACTTATTATGATATTATTGATAGATGACTTGCATGTTGTATTGGAATGAGTCTTATATGAGATTCATGTATTATGTTGAGTTATATGTGAAGGTTGTAGCGTTAGGATATGCTATGCCTCTATGTATAGGTATATGTCTTTGATATAATAAAGGTTACGTGAATGTTCATATTGGTGACCTTAGGGTGATGCTTGAGTGTGAATAGTGGAATGGGATACTATTCATGCATTGCACCAACTGTTATAGAGAGTTACTTAGGGGTAAAGGACTTAAGGTAAGAGAAAGAATAATGTTATGAAATACTAAGCATGCCTTAAATGAGTTATGTGGCTTTATGTGATGTTGTGACTATTGTACATGTCTATATGAGAATGCAATATATGTGACTTGGTGTGTTGACATGAATAGTGTGTATGACAATATGAAGTATGTGAATGATATTGTGTAATTGTGCCAATGTTATAAGATTCTTTAGAAAGGCATGTTGCATGATTTCTAGAAAATGTCCTCTTTAAATGCTTGTTTTTGCATAGTTTCCAGACTTAGTGCATTCTTGTAATAACACCATTCCTCTTCATTTTTTTGCACAAAGTGTAGGTGGTGATGACTAGAGTATGACTCTTAATGTGAAGGTCTTGGATAGCTTCCCCAAATTCAAGGAAAGGAGTCGTTATGTTTCAAGCATTTCCTATGTTATATTCTTAATTAAAGTATGTGTAATAGCTTGGTTAATATGTTATGTACTGAATGGTCGTATCCCTATTCTACTCTAATGATGTTGAGTCTAAGATGAAAAAAGAGACTTAGAGTCTAACTATGTATTATGAGCTATATTATGCTTATATGATGTGATGATTCTAGCATATGATGTGCTATATAAAGTTTTGAATTTTTTGCTAATTTCCGATGACAATGCGATGAATGATGTCTATGGGCTTGTACAAGACCTCTGAGAGGTCAAGTATTCCATGTTACTTCTAGGGGGTGCTCCCTGGTCGTGATAAAAGTGGTATAAGAGCCAGGTTATAAAAGTGGTTTTAGGGTCAAAAAGTCTCATATTGCCACATCTAGTAGAGTCTTTTTCAACGTTGGTGAGTCGCGACATATCTATGAGCAAGAGGCTATAAACGATAGAGTTTCACTTTCTTAAATACTCTTCTATCGTTCCATAATACTTAACTCTATATGATCTTCCTCTCTTATGTTTTATAGTCCGATGGTCTTTTAGATGTGATTGCTTGGATGAGATAGTATTTCAATGCTTGAGGGAGAAAAAGGTGAGCTTGATGCTTAATTTGGTTTATTTCTTGATGAGTATGTGTGAAGGTGAATCTTGGATATATGTTGATGTGATGCCATTTATGGCTATATATGTGATTTTTGTAAAATGATATGTTACGTGAGCATTTATGTCGTGATATGGTTATAACTTGCTAATAGTTGTTATAGTTGAATGGACTTCGCTTTGGAATGATAGGTTGGTATATCATTTGATATGATGATAATGTAATGATATAATTTAGGCTTCAAATATCTTTGATTGAATGTGATAAATAGCTAAAGATGCATGTTGCCTTTATATTACCCTTTTATGTGTGTGATTCTTCATAGTTGCCTTATTTGGATTGGAGTCTTTGGTATAGGTTTGATACTAGAAGTGAAGGTAGTATGCATACCTTGTAAGGTGATTGTGGAGTATGCTAGTTAATGGGAGAACCCTTATGTCTAGGTGGCTAGTTTCCCTTATGAACCTATTCTAAGAGTGGGAAAAAGGGGAGAAAGGGCTTTGTTCTTTGACATACTCCTTAGTTTAGACTCTTCAATTGATTGTGCATACACCATTAGTCTAGCCAAAGTCATATCATCATGTAGCATAGCCGTACGACATTCTTCCCTCACTAAGTCGGCTACCCCGGTCACAAAGCGACTCATTTCATCCCTTGGATTAGACACTAGGGATGGTGCATATCTAGACAAAGTTGAGAACTTCAAAGAGTACTCCTCAACACTCATATTGCCTTGCTTGAGATTGATAAACTCCTCTACTTTCACTTCCCTCCTCTCGCGGGGAAAGTACTTAGCAAGAAAAGCTTCCTTGAATTCATCCCACTCAATAGGACCTGACTAGACCGGCCTATTGTCCTTCCATTGAGTGTACCAAATTTGAGACACATCTCTCAATTGATAAGAAGCCAACTCTGCCTTCTCCCTAGATGTAACTTCCATAACACTCAATACCTTGTACACACCATCAAGGAACTCTTGGGGATCCTCATTTACATTAGAGCAAAGAAAGATTGGACGATTCAACCTCACAAAGTCTCTCAACCTACAGGTCATAGTGCTCTCCACAATCCTAGGCAACATACTCAAATTAGCTTGAGTAGTTACGGCTTGGTCTATAGCAAACATAGTATCTCTAATATCCCTATTAGACATCTCCGAAACCTCATTACCTCCTTCCACATTAGGGGCATGATCACCTTGAGGTGGCACTTAAGCACCTTGAGCACCTTGGACACCTTGCCCATCTCGAAGAACTTGCTCAACTTGCTCAACTTGAGGAGGAGCTTCCTCATTCACCCTTCCCTCTTCCAACCTTCTAGCGGCCATCCTTCTAGTATTCATCTCCTAGAAACACAAGGAAACACATTTAGAAGGATACTCATATCATTTACTCTACCACACGACATAGGAGTACAAAAGAAGGGAAAATCTATCGTCCTATATCCTCTCGCCCATAGATGTGTTGCGACTCACACCGATGTTCAGGACTCTACTAGACGTGACTTGATGAGACTTTTTGATTCCTAAGACTACTTTCACCAACCTATGCTCTGATACCAAGCTTTGTCATGACTCGAGACCCCACCCTAGAAGCTAGGTCACAATCTCGGATTGTGGCACGGCGTACTCGACCTCTCGGAGGTTTCGTACAATCCATTCATACCATTCATCGCATATACATAATGAAAAGTAGTGCGGAATTAAAACTTTTCTTAAAAACATATCATAGTCTTTAAAACTCTTTCATATAAAAGTAATAGGAAATACTAAATATCAATCTCATCATCTTACATACTTTATATCATTAAGTCATTAGTTCATTAGTTCATTTAAGAGACATACATCATATAAAGGACATTCAAATAATGGTATTGGACAAGACCTAGGGACTCTTACTAACATCTTCAAAGCCTATTGTGCAATGTCTAGATAGCGTCCCATGCCACCACCTAAACCTCATAGAACTTCTATAATTCTAATAGGTATCCCATATGATTAGAATAGGCAATAACCGACTTAGACCATGGTAGCAAAGCATGGAATCCGAAGTGCAATCCTACTCCGATGAGGTTGTTCTACTTGCCAATGGTAGAACTTAGACACATCCCATGTAGTCACATGGTTAAGGAAATATGAAGGGCATGCTTTGTAATCTAGTCTCATTCTTTAACTTTAACTACTTCCCTTACCATACTCACTCGGTGCTAGCCTTCGTTCTCATAGATTAATTCACATTAAGGTTAATACAAAAGGGGTCCCATATCAAGTTCATGACCCAATTACATTTACCCTACCAAAGCAAGGTCCTCTAGGGATATCTCACTATGGCGACAAGAAGCTCATCATGAATTTCCTTTGGATTGATATGATGCCGTTCCATCCAATCAATCTTAAGTCTATCATTCATTACATGAAGGATACCATTACGACTTTCGACTTCAAGTTTCATAACTTTATCACTTGGTTCAAGGTTTCACATAAAGGACCCACTTATGATCATTCAAGGTCTCACCTATCATTCATTTATTCAAGACTAAGACTCTTTAGATTCCTAAGTCAATACATCACATATTAATATTCATACAAGCATCAAGTAAGGGACACTAGTCTACCTAAACAAGACACAACATTACATCAATTTAGCTCATATAGCATATCATCTTTTAGACACCTAGGAATGACCCTTAACGTAATTTAGTGAACCTATTCATTACCTTAACATCATCAATATAACCATTATAGATTCATATAGCCAAGTTAGGAACAACCATATATCAACTTTAAGACTACACGCTTAACACACAGTCATAACATAACATGATTACCTAGATAGTATAAATAGACTATCACATACTTTCACATATAGTTAGATATGATCATATATAACATAATTAACTACAAAATTATCCATATAACTTCAAGTAGTACCGACAAGGCCATGAATTATCAATGTACTTAAAATAACGCCGACAAGGCCACATTAATTCACATAACACCGCCATCATAAGTGGACCAAACCAATCACAACATAATTGAAACAAAAAATAACATTAAAGAAGAAGAAATAGGGCAGCATACAACCTCTCTATCATGAACACTTCAAGCCAATACAAAATCATCCAATTCAACCTCATAAGGCCCTTACTCATGGCCATGAACAATAATTCAATACATGAACTATAATAATCAATGAAATCTAAGACAACTCAACATAGATTCAACAATCTAAGACAAATTAGATAACAATAGAATACAATTCTTATACCATTAGAAAACCCATAAGAAACTACACATGAATTCATAGACATTAGACCAATATCAAGTAAACCATAAATTAGCCAAAACTAGGGTTCATCAATTACATGGATTCATAGGTTAATTGAGTTAAAATCAACTTAATAACCACAATTCAATCACTAAACAATGATTAGAAACCATTAATGCAAGAACCCATGGTACATCATGAAATAGGTCAATTCAACATTAGAAAACTTTAGAAAACATCTTTGAAAGTTGGGATCCTTGATTAAACGAGTTTCAAGGATCAAAAACCATACCTCAATGAAGCTAATTATTCAATTTTATGAAGAATCTCCACTCAATTCGTCACACCAAGCTCTTCCTTGACTTTGGACTTCAATGGAGTCTTTGGGAATTCTTAAGGGATTTTGGGGTTTTGATTTTGAAGAATGAAATCTTCTCAGTGTTAATGACTTATAAACACATCTAAAATACCCAAAAGACCCTTAGGGAACCTCCAATACTCTTATTTTGAAGTGGGGTGAAATTAAACTTTCACCCCTGACATAATAGTGACCTGCGCAGGAAACACAGGTCAATCGATGGACAGCCACCAACAGACCGTCCCTTGACCAACGGACCGTCCTGTTGGTCCGTGGTCTGGGACAGAGGCTGGTACTTAGGTGATATTTACCCACTACTAACTCCCAATTGATGATCTACCACCGACGGGGCATCGACTGGACCACGATCCATCGATTGTCAACCGTTGGTTGGGCTATCTTTGGCAATCTTGGACACCATGAAGGGTCCTTCCTCAAGGACCCTTGGATGGTCCTTGGGGATACTTGCCCGGATGTTTCCAACTCAAACATGATTTTATACGAGTTTAGGACCTCTCACATGAATTTCATCCAAAACGAACACGGAAAACTTGACGAAACACGCCTAGACACACAAGGTCACTTCAAGGCACATCTTTCGAACGTCATGAACGTTCTTGGATGTTTGACCTCCAAACTTCTTGAAACTTGACACTCAACCTATAAGTACCATAATAACTCATTTACAGACTTCACAACATTGTGAATCACACATAAACACATAGAACCACATATGAGGCACTTATGTGACTTAGTCGTCGAACGTCTTGGTCGTCCCTTAACGTTTGACTTCCAATGCACCTAATCCACTAGACATTGCCTCAATACAACATTATAGACCATATAATTACCTTAGATCACCATGATCAATAATTTAGGCTCTAGTTACCCTAAGTCATTTTCGAGGTCTTACAATGTAATGATATAAAGTTGGTGATAAAGTACCTTGTGCCTTACTATGATATAATGATGTTAATGTGCTAATCTCACATGTGAGGGTTTTAATGAAAGGTGTTTTCATGAAATGTTTATTGATCTATGATGATAATGATTATATAAGGGATAGACCCTATGACCTACATTAAGCTACGATGATTAATAAAGACATTAAAGACATTTCAAAAGGGACTCTAGCTTAGCACCGAGTGAACTATGGTGAGGCGTGTCACTTCCCACATAGGGAAGGGAGGATAACTAATCTACTCTTGAAGTTGGAGACTATAATACATGTAGCATAAAGAGGGTCTCAATTATATCTCCTAGTTCTTGAACTGTGTTGTCCCCATAGGAATACTAGCTAGTGGATCCACATAGTCCGGAGTCCACATTATCTCATGTGGTCTATGTTGGTCAAGGCAAGATGTTCCCAAAAAGGTAAAATGAACTAAAGGAATGAACTCTAACTAGGATGACCTAATGGGTTTAACTTAGTCTAGGTAGGGGTATGGAACTCCACCTAAACATTGCACTAGTTATCCTCGAGGGAAGTCTTAGGAGGATGTTCTTATATATGTATATGCTTATAATTGTACATGATATGTGTGTGATGATCTTTCACATTGATGATACTACATCATGATTGTTTTCACTTATGAATATGTGTTTGATCTCTATTTTCTAAAGTATAATGATATGTTCTCTTAAATCATATGCTATGTGAAGTTGGATATTGGCCTTGGTTCTTGTAGGGTTTACTTGATTGAGTAAGGTTATAGGGATTTGCTTGGTTATTGCACTAGTTGACTTAATTAGGGTTCATGGGTAATGGTCTAGCTTTGGTTATGTTGTCATGAACTCTTATTCATGCTTGTTGCTATTATAACTTTGTGATAAAGTTGTCTTGACTATGTGTTCAATTATGTTATATGCATGTTGACTTGACTAGACTTAGTATTGTTGGTCTTGTGATGTACATGCTTTTGACTTAATGAATATGTCTTATTGACTGGTATGATCTGCTTTGATGTGCATAAGGTTTTCTAAAGTAAATTGCATACTTTAGTTAATTGTCCCTTTTTAGCATGATTTCATGATATTTGTCATACGGTCTCATACTTAGTACAAGTGGTTTATTAACCCTATTTTCTCCCTTTTACCCAAAATTTTAGGTTCCGATCGTTTAAGGGCTTTTGAGAGGACTTTGAAGGAAGACTTTAATTTCATATTCATCCAAGTTGGGTAGGTCCTCACTTTCCAAGGGCAATGCCACTATCAAGCTTATGATGTTGTTCTAGTTTTAAGACTTCTATGTTCTTTCCTTTTCATTTGAGTACTAAAGATTGTATAGCTTATATATGGCTCTTATTGTATTGATGTATAGGCTATTCCCAATTGTGATATTCTTGTTTAGATGGTAATGAGATGAGATATCCGGTTTTATGACTATGTTATATCTTCTATATATATATGTACAATAAAAATAGAATACTAAGTAATCTTCATATACGAAGAATCTATGTATACTCTATATGACTATATTATTTGTATGGTAGAGGTCTATGTAAACCTCATGATAGATATAGAAAAGTTTTAAAAATTTGTGCATTTTAACTTATGAATGTATTGATGTAAACTAAGAGGTTAGTCTTAGTCCTCAAAGAGGATGACGACGCCGGTTAGGTGTTGGGGGTGCTCCCCAGATATGACAAACTTGGTATTAGAGCATGAGGTTGAATATCTTTAGAGTCGATGTCTAACTTAACCACGACTCTGTAGATACGTAATCATAATTGTGAAGCGCGCCACACTTATGAATAGGAAACTATAAGATGCTTAGGAAACTCTCACTTTCTTGGAAATCCGATATCGTGCCTCTAGAGTCTTGTACTCTATGTGCTCTTAGAATCTAGTACTTTTATTGTGATTATACAAAATGAATACGCAAAGGAACTTGGCACGAAGACTTCATGAAGAGATTGCCAATGAAGGAGCTCTACCCCGAGGTAATCAAGTTCCTCATCTTGAAGAAGATGTTAATGATGACTAAGCTCCAATCAATCCTCCTCCTTTGACGGATGGTGAAAAAAGGGAATCCCTTCTCCAAATGGCACAAGACATTACTACTCAAGAACAAATTGTCACTACTCAAGCTCAATCCATGACGGCCCAAGATAATCGGGAGGTTTTACCCCGAGCAAACCAACATGTTGGTACCATGGCCTTCCGTTTGAGGGATTTCACTTGGCTGAATCCCCCAAATTTCTATGGGTCAAGGTTGAGGTAGAACCCCAAGAGTTCTCGGTGCTAAGCATAACTCCCCCATGAAGTCTTAAACATTCATTACTACAGGTTAAGGTATAACTATTGGACAACGCATCTCAACTAATAAAGGGTATCCATCCTCCAACCTATAAAGAAAGCTCTTGGAAATAGTGAGGTTACTAATAAATACTTCATCTCAACTCACGAAGAGAGTCCACCCCAAAACACCCCTTCTTTTTACTACAAAAATAGTAGGGATGGTCTAGACACTTCAACTTTACTCACGAAGAGTATCCACCCTAAAATTCCCAATTCGCATTCAGTAACTTCATTCATTCATTCGAAGTGTGTGTACGAGTACATGGTGAGCAAACCTTTGAAATAATAACCATTTTTATAACATTAACTACTAAACATACTCATACCTTCATTCATCAGATATCATACACTAGCATGCTTACGATATGCATATACTTCACTTAGACATAATCTATACAATTTAAGTTTCATAAAGCATATCAACATGAACATCATTCTTATCACTTTACTTCACATATTAAGCCTTCAAGGCCACACTCAAAATACACATATAAATACATATTCATATAGTTCAAGTAAACACCGCCACTCAAGATCATCCAGTGGAAACTAAACAAGATAGAACAACTTACCCTTCATCAAAGATTTCAC
Source organism: Solanum sitiens (assembly GCA_016801875.1). Lineage (NCBI taxonomy): Eukaryota > Viridiplantae > Streptophyta > Magnoliopsida > Solanales > Solanaceae > Solanum > Solanum sitiens. The sequence continues at coordinate 791,131 of JABWTJ010000526.1, read as the reverse complement.
AACCTTTAATAAATATTTCACCAAAAAACATAATAAAACATATATTGGCAGTAGCTAACCTAAAATACAACATAAGAAACTCAACTCTAACATTTTCTAAATAAAAGAAACAAACCCATTACATAATCCAAAAGTTGATAATAAGCATAAACAGGGTTTCATTGAAGTTTTTACATTAAAATAACCAATTAATTCTAAATACTACATATTTGAATCCTTAAAATGTTTTCATGCAAAGACCCATGCTTAGAGTCAAAAATAGAAGAAGTTGGAGTTTAAAACCCTTTTTGAAATCACTTTCTAATGTCTTCTCAAATGAAATATTTCTTAAGTATGAACTACCATACATCAATGAGAATAAACCCACAAAATTTTGATGAAGAAAACGTCCAAAACCTTCACTTCTAGCCCTTCCTTGATTTCTAGCTTCTATAGAGTTTGAGAGAGTTCGTTTTTGAGGGAGGGGTTTTACATATTTGAAATGAAGTCTTGTCTAGGTTTAGTACTATATACAAACTTAAAATACCCTAAACACCGCTAAACGAACGACCATGGTTCATAAAAGACTTGGGGTGAATTTATAAAAACACCCGAAGCTTGCAGAATTTCCCGCAGCGTTTGCATGTGCCAAACAACGGACCCAAGCTACTGGGCGTCTATTGAAGACGACCTGTACTGCTGGGTGTCGTTTGGTTAATAGTCTAGAAATAAAGGGAAATTCTCCCCACCACTAAGTGTGGGGCTACGCCGAAGACGAAGGGGCCTCGATCCAAGCACGACTCGTTGATGGGGGGTCGTCGTTTTTTGCAGTTTTGGAATATTCTGCCTAGACATTGGGGTCCTCATCTAGGGCCCCTTGTGAGTCCTAGATGGAGTCTTACGCGGATGTTAAAACCCTATACGTTTTCATCTAGGTCTTACGAACTTCCCCCATTAATTTGAACTCTTAACAACACTCAAACATGTCAAGGCACACAAGAACTTACATAAGCGCATAGACGTCTAATCGTCGAACTCTTGGACGTCCCCTGACGTTTGGCTTCCAAACTAAACCAAACTTTACACACTTCCTACTAACATCATAAATAACGATTTAAGGACTTAAAAATCTAACCACACATATGCTTGGATATAGTTTCACCTAGTTCATTTTAGGAAGTTACAAAAGTGATCCTTTGAACTACCTAAGATAAGGTTATTCCCATTTCATCAATTTAACTCCCTACCTAGAATTACTCTAAGACTAACCTAAGTAAGACATGAAGAGGCTGACCATACACCCTCTATAAGCCTTCTTTAGAAATCCTTAAAGCTACTCTAAATAAGTACCTTTTCGTTAACATACCATTAACTTAAGTCATTATGTTAATGAAACCATTTAAGATACATTAAACACATAAGGACATTCACATAATGGTCTTGGAGATGACCTAAGGAACCTAAATACTGAAATCTTCAAAGCCTACTCATGCAATGTCTATATAGCATCCCATACAACTATCTAAATGTTCTAGTACTTTTCAAACACTAGCATGTATCCCACATGATGAGAATAAGCAATAACCTACATAGATCATACTATCTAGGCATGGAATCCGGAGTCTTCCCTACTCCGATAGAGGGTATTCTACTTGTCAATGGCAGAACTAGGACACATCCCATGTAGGCACATGGTTAAGGAATATCGAGGGTTTCTTTATACTCTAATCTCATCTTAAGTATAGCTACTACCCAAGAATACTCACTCGGTGCTAGCCTTTGTTCTCATGGAGTAATTAAATATTAGGATCATATGAAGAGGTATCATATAGAAGTCATAATTAAATCATAATACACCTTACCAAATGGGGTCCACAATGGCTGCCACACAATGGTCAAATAGGATAACTTAATGAATTTCCTATGGATGATTTTATATTTTTCCAGACAACCAATCCCTAAGTCCATCATTAACAAAAGAAGGATACAATTACGACTTTACACATCAAGGATATCATAACCTTCTATCTAAGTTGAAAGTTCCACATAAATGACCCTCTTAACTATGTTCAAGGTCATATTTCAATCATACATACCCATTCATGACAAAGGTTCTTTAGCCTACTAAGTTAAGAGTCATATTCACATTTCATGTATCAAGTAGAGGGACACAAGTCTACCAGAACAATACACACATACATCAACTTATCACATATAAAATTACATTCATGTAGCACATAGGATAAACTCAGTATACTGAAAGTCACCCTACCAACTCCTATAAAATCATAAACATAACTCATCATAAAGTTCATTTAGTAAAAAGGAAAGATTCATACTTCAACATCAAGCAAAACACTTAAGGCATCATCATAGTCTACAATAGACATCTATCATTAATTAGAAGAACACATGACTTTACCTCACATATACACATAAATCATATTGAATCACAATGATCACATATACAGGTTATTTCATGATAATATCATAATTCATAAAGTAATGCCGACAAGGACACATTCTTTCACAATTCATAAAGTGATGCTGACGAGGTCACATTATTCACAAATATATCACAACACCACCACCATAAGTGCACAATACAAAAACTCACAATTGAAACACTTATACTACACAATATAAAGAAGTTTCGGTCAACATACCATCATTCCATCCACAACAACTCCAATCCATCGCCATTTAAACCAATTTAATCCACAAAGGCTCTTAACAATATCCATGATCACCAATTGAATCCTTTAATCACAATATATTGTGATCCAAGATAATAAAGTATGAACGTTATTAATTTAGAACAACCTACATACAATTCTAACATGTTTCTTACATAATTCAATAGCCCAAATTAAACTACATAAGAATTCAATAAAATTGAGGCATGATCAAGTTACCCATAATATAGCCAAAATATGGAAATAATGATTTACATGTTTTCATATAAAGTTTTGTCTAAAATAATCAAATTAACATTAATTCAGTCATATTTCATTGATTGAAAACGTTTTATGCAAGAATCCATGACTAGAAGTTGAAATATAAGATTTTATATTTTTTATCATCTTTGAAAACTATTTCAAATTTGCTCCTTTAATGGAACAGAATCCAAGGATGAAACACCATACCTTATGTGAATCAAAGACCACGACATTGATGGAGAAAAACTTGGAAAATCAGTCTTCTTCCTTGGAGCTTCAAACCTTCATTAATGTAGGTTTTGGAGAGAAGGAATGGAGAAATTTTGTTTTGAATTGAGGGTATAGCTTCGATTGGTGAGTTTAGGGGCTTAAAAAGACTCAATAACCATTAACAAGTAATCCCCAAGTTATTGAGACAAAATGGTTTGGGTCGGCCAGGCATCGCAAGGCAAACTTTTTGCCCTTTAAGTGTGGCAGGCGCAACACGCATCCACTGCCAAATCTTGACTTGCTCGGCAGCTTTCTTGTCCCATGTTTGGGTCCTCGACAAGGACCCTTTGGATAGTCCTTGGGGAATCGATCTCAGACCATTCGACCCTTTACATGTCATGATATTTGTAGGAACCATAAATATTCAATTTTACCCTCAAACCATACCCTAAAACTCCACTACAAAACACTACGACACACTAGTTCAACTTCGACTAGTTCCTGGACATCTTGCATATGTGCGGGGTTTCCGGATCTTTTTCCGTGTTACCGTGTATACTTCTCACTCGAGTTGTCCACTCAGGAACCTTGTGTCTAGTAAGTCAAATCATAGAAAATATATGATATAACTGAACCTTCCCTCAATTTAAGTCATGCATGCATATACCTTAGGTGGATCCATCATGGGTACCGATTCCATATTTAAGAAGCCCACCCTTGTGTCGACGGGTTTCATGACCCAACGAAAAATAAGCATGTTTTGTGCAACGTGATAATGATAGACGAATCCAAGCCTAATTTTGATGTAGTGAGTTTGGAAATTATGTGTTTTTTTTTATTTATTTGTAGGATGGATTGAGTCCCCGAAGTGCCTAAAATTAGGATGGTCGAGGGTTTCCCACACAAAGTGAGGGCATGGTGGGAAAATTTGAATCCAAGTAAAAAAATGAGGTATTGCAAGATGTTTGGGGTGCATCCATATGCTATTCAAGGTCAACACGGACAAACATATAATAAGAGCATTAATTCGGTTTTCGGATCCAAATCATGTTGTTTTTACATTCAAAGACTTTGAAATCACGCCTCGGAGGAAACATGTTATTTCACTAGTTTGAATTATGAAGAAGGAGGTCAAATTATTCCACATAGTCAATCAGGGAAGAAATTTTTTCGCTATTGGGACTGAAAAATGAAAGAAACTTCGATGCTTCAAACATAATTGGGTTTCTTTGGATTGCTTATAAGTAAAGTATGGATGCTTGAATTGCTACAATGTCTTCAGGAAAGAATACTCTTGTTCTTATGTTCATTGGCAATCTAAACGTCCTATCACATTTGGTGTGGCTTTACTAGGGACTTTAGTGTTTCCACGAAAACATGGTCATATTAGCACCTGTATATGTTTTGTGGCTCGAGTACTTTTTGAAGGTTTTAATAGCAAAGAACTCACTATGGTTCTCATGATTTTAGCAGAAATATTTTGAGCTCTTTGGAAATGTAAGAGAGGGGAACCAAACTTCTTCGAAGGTTGCAATCTTCTTTAACAAATGTAGGCAATGGAACACTTTCACCAACGTAAAAATATGGATGACATATTCTTTAGTAACGCAAATCATATAGACAGTTTTTATGACAGGATGAGAAGGTTTGTGACTCTAGTTGTTACTGATGACTGGTGTGAATATCTAGCCTCCTGCACCAGTGACCTAATTTAATGGAAATATCCATTACTCTCATGTTCCTCGTCCTATATAAGATACAGGATGTTTTACTATATCGAACTTATTGGGTTGAAAGGCCTCGAGCCATATGCTCCGGTGCGTGTGCTTCAAAAGTTTGGTCAAGCACAAATAATCCCTCTTCGAGCAAACATGAGGAGTTCTAAAATTTCCTTTAGACAAAATGTTGAAGTCCCTAAAGCCAGTTAGATTTTTTAGGAATGGAATAATATTCTCACAATAGATACACGTAATGGACCAGAAAGAGAAATTCCAGAATATCAGGTGTAGCTTTGACAAGATCGCAATAGCAATCGCAAGAGAAATTCTCATCTTGTAACCAAAGTGGTAACACCTGAAATGTGGACTCAAATGGAAAAACTAATACAACATTTAAATAATACGGGAGCAAGGCTTAGTAACGTGGGAGCGTCATCTTCACTTCTTCCACCACAGTGATTGATAAAAACAAATATTTAGGCAAAGCCTTAGTTTTGTTTATTCTCTCTTTGTTGTACTCTTTTGTTAGTACGTAATAAAACTTGGGGTATTTGTTTTACAAACTTGAGTTGTCACAAATTAATGGCTTGGATCACTATATCATAATGTTTGACGTTTAGGCCTACATCTGGCATTAAAAGGTCACAAATATAGGGCGCGATATAAACTGTTTTTGTGTTTCTTGATATAGTTGATTTTTATTGTGATGTGTCATTTTGTCGAATGCAGAATTAATCCCCTCTTGTTTCTTAGAACATCCTAAGCATATATCAAAACGACAACAACAAAATCCGTCTAAATTATTCTTGAAGTGTTGCCCATGTTTCTCAGAAATGTATAATCCCTTACTCTAAATATCTTCTAAATTTCCATTTGTCAGTCTCATGAAGGTTGACTTGCTAGAGTTCGAACTATGTTAGGTCAAAATTCCCTGAAGATATATATAGGTAAGCTATTTAAGGCTCGGTTCCAATCTTTTAATATATTATTCTCCCTTATTAATGAAGGATTTGAAGATCTCACTTACAAAAGATATAAGTGGAAGAAGTTAACAAGACTCTGTACAAGTTAACTTACTTGATCCATTCAAATGAACTAACAAAATAACAATAATAATAATAATAAAATCTTATCATTTGAGCCCTCCATTTCACCTAAAATACATTCGTGGATTAATCTGCTGAAAGCAAAATGACACTATATGTTTACTCTTGTATCATCTTATTTGTATTTCAAATTATAAATAATAACTAACATAGCTACCTTTGAGTTGTTTTTTATTTATCAGGTAGCTAGAACTAATTTGTGTTGAGAATTGGCTGAGCATTCGTACTTCCAAAGATCTAAAGTCCGTAAAGATTCCTTCCCAAGACAAAATCTATTGAAAGGAAAAGAAAAGATGATTGGAAATCGTGAGAACATTGGTTTGAATGAGATCACAGTAATAGACCCTATCATTGCTGAGTAGAATGAGTTTATTGCTCAACTAGCACAACAAATTGCTGAAATGAGGGCCAAGATGCATAAGACTCGGGAATTGGAAAATTTGGATATCACTGCCAAAACTCCTCTAAATAAAGAAATACCTACACTCAACTCCCATACTCCTAATCAAACACCCGAACATTTCCCACACAATCCACCTATTGTTCCAGTCCAAATGTTTTCCACTACCGAATTAAACACAACTAACCAATATCATGCGAGCTCTTACTTCCAAATTCTTTATCCTTCTCAAAGCCTAAAGTCTAACAATTATCAAGAATTCCCTTACATGTAAAAAACTCCTCCTCAAAACACTTCAAACTCACCTACTAATCAACCCCTCCATCCAAAGGCCACTTTTTATATTCCAATCCTCAGAGAACCACATGTTCCTTAAACTACATATCCCGAAGCCAATCACTATGAGGAGAAGGAAAAGGAGTTGAACGTCAAAGAGGAGATGACTAAGTAGAGAATGAATGAAGAAATTATGAAATCTATGAAAGAATTTCATCACACTACCGATGATATGGGACTCAACTAAGAAGACTTGTGTATCCACCCAAAATTGGACCTGCACAAGGGGTTAAAAGTACTAAAGTTTGACACTTTTGGAGGAACTGGGAATCCCTTATCTCACTTAAGGGAGTATTGTGACCAACTTGTAGGAGTTGGGAAAAATGAAGAATTGTTGATGCGGCTCTTTAGCCGAAGTTTGAATGAGGAGGCCTTGGAATGGTTCGCCTCCCAAGAAATGAAGCAATGGTCTAGTTGGATTGCGTTAGCTAAAGATATTAGTGAAAGATTTTCTTAAAATGTAGAGATCGTTCCAGATTGATACTCTTTTGAAAAGATTAGGCAAACATCCATCGAAAGCTACTGTGAATATGCATACAGATCGAGAAAAGAGGCTGGAAGAGTTCAACCTCCCATATCTGGAAAAGAGATCACTGAAGTATTTGTGTGCATCTAAGAGCCAGAATACTATGATAGAATAATGTTGCCCATTGGAGAAAAATTTAATTTGATAAGATAGTCAAAGTAGGTGAGACAACCGAAGATGGTCTTCCGATTGGAAAGATTGCCCGTGAGGCATCCAAAGATGGATCTTCGGGACTATTGAGGAAGAAAATAGAGGATGTGTCCTTTATTTCTCATGCGTCTGATTGAAGGACAAACAGATCGTTCGGGTTTAGCTTGTCATATCCGGGGTGCACACCGTAGAAGTAACTGGTGTTTTCGTCTTCGAAGAGGACTAGCACTAACCTCTTAGCATACGTCATTACATTTCATAGGTTAAATTAGCGGAAGATTTAAAAAAATTTAAGTACTTCTTCATTGAGGTTTATTTAGACCTCTCGCTTACACATAATATATTCATATGAAGTATATATAGACCCTTCATATAAGAAGAAACATAGTCTTCTACTTTTGTGGCATATATATATATATATATATATATATATATATATATATAAGATACATAACATAGTCTTAAAACAGACGTCTCATATTAAACCATCTAAACAAGAGTATAAAAATTGGGCATAACCCGTACATCAATACAAATAAAACAACATATAGGCTATACACTTATAGTACTGAAATGAAAGAGAATGAACAAAGTTTCTTTGAGACTAATCAACATCTAATGCTAGAAAGTGGCGTTGTCCTCGAAAGGTGAGGACCTATCGAACACTTGAGTAATATCCAAGTAGTCGTCAAAGGCCTTCTATAATCTCAACGCTCGGACCCTACATTTTGTACTAAGCATAAAACATGGGTTAGTACACACTTGTACTAAGTGTGAGTGTATGAACATACAATAATTGAAATCATGCTAAAGAGGACATTTGTTCAAGACATGCTAATTTACTTTGAAAAACCTCATGCACATCCACGAACCCATATAAACCAATGAACACATAACTCTTAAGTCAAGTCCATATACAACACAAAACCAACATCATCAAGTATAGAGAAGTCAACATATATAAGAGTTCATAACACCATAATATAATGAAGACCCTTACCTATAACCATCATTTAGATTACAAGTGCAATGACCAAGTAAAGCCCCATAACCCTACTCAATCAAGTAAACCAAACAAAGTACCACAAGTAATACCTAACTAAACATAACATAGAATCAATAGTAGCCATCATCATATTTATAAAAATAGACCAACATCATGTTCATGCACGAAACTTGCATCATATAGGATCATCAACATGTAGAGTCAACTTATACATTAACATATACATTCAAAAAATAATATAAATGTCCTAAGGGTTCCCTCAAGGAAAACTAGTGCAAGGCATAGGTAGAGTCCCATATCACTACTAGGCTAAGTCAAACCTCTTAAGTCACCTTAGTTAGTGTTTATTTCACTACTTCATTTTACTTTTGGAAACACTTGCCTTAACCTACATAGACCACAAGAGCTAAGTGTGGAATCCATTGTTTTAAAACCTTACACCGATGGAAGGTTATCTACCGGCCAAAGTAGAACCAAATATGAACATAGCATCTAAGTGGATCCACTAGCTAGTATTACTATTGTGCAACATAGTTTATGGAGCTTAGGGGATGTCATGGAAATATTATTCTATTCCCTTTTGGGCTAGGAGGCTATACACCCTGTGAGTACTATGGTGAACCCTACCTTCCCTCTTTGGGAAGGCGCCATGCCTCATCTACAAGTTCACTCGGTGCTAAGCTAGAGTCCCTATTGAAATGTCTTTCATCAATAATCATAACTTAGTTTAGGTCATAGGGGTCTAACCCCTTGTATAGTCATAGTCATTATCTCAATAGGTATTGCATGAGAGTTGTCCTTTCATTACAACCCTTTATTTTTTAGATTAGCACATTATCATCATCGTATCATAGTAAGACACATAGGTGATTCATAACCAACCTTATATCATTTCATCTTAAGCATATTCTCACAATCACATAGTAAATATATTTCAATTCAACATATTACCAACACCTACTTAGGCTAATCACAACATATGCTTCAGTTGAACTACATCATCAATCCAAAGCCATCATAATTAAAGTAAAGGTTAGGATCAGAAAGACTTACCGAATATCCTTCAAAAGACATCATCATGGTCTTACCATCAACAAACCAATTCTCATCCAATAATAGGTGTAGTAACATCATTCAATAGTAATTAACACAAGAACTAAGTCAATTGCATCATCACTATTCAGTTTACCTTCAATTCATTACCTAGGGTTTGTGGGAAAAGATTCATCATGAATTCTTTAAGAAATAGATTCAATATCAAAAATATATTACCCTAGGCAGTCCATGAATGAATAAGAATACATAAAAAAAGTCTAAAAATAAACACATTGATCACTTCCCATCAATTCATAAGCAAGATACAAGATTTGGCGAATTCGGGGAAAGGACATGATCTACATGAACATCAATTACCCAACAATATACACTTAAATAGTCATACTCAATCACAATTAATCATAATAAACCATAAATTTGAAGTTTAGAAGAAAACCATTAGAATAGAAAAACCCTTGAAATTGTTTTTTTTAGAAATAAACTTTGAGAGGTCCTCTTGGGGAAAGGAATACCAAGAGGGAATAATCCATACCTTAAGGAAGATTAATCCACAAAATTTAAGTGAAACTCTATAGAAATTGGTCTTCTTCTTCAAGCTTTGTTCTTCCTTCAATGGAGGTTGAATAGGGAGAGAAAGTAGAGAGAGGTGAGAGCTTTTGGGTTTTAATTTGGGGATTTGATTTGAGTGCGTAAAATGTGTGGGAAACTGATCTAAAATCAATATATAGTCCTCCCACGAAATTCTCAAAAGACCACTCACTTAAATTGACCCTTTAATGAAGTAAAACTTGAATTCAAATTTTCAGATTTTTGTCGGGGAATAAGTCCGCGATGCGGAGCTGCTCCGGCAAGATTTTCTAAATTATTTGTCGATCCTCTGGAGTTCGCAACCTGCCCACGATGCATAATTGAGTTTTGACCAAAGCCACTCAAGTCCGCGACGCGGACTTCTTTCTGCCATGTGTATTTTTTGCTGCTGCTTTGGCAGCTTGCCAAGCCAAGTATGGGGTCCGTTCGTGGACCCCTAGTGCGACCCTTGGGGGTAGTATCTAGACTTTTCTACCCTATATAAACGGTTTTACCTATCCAAAGTATTTTTACAAGTTATAGACCTCATCCAACACCTCAAAACCTTCCCGAAACCTAAGGACGTTTCACTAGTTAAATTTGACTAGTTTTTGGACGTCATGGACATTTGTTGATGTCTTGACTCCAAAACTTCCTAAATGGTTTATTAACATTATTTTAGGCCTTATGAGAGTGTTACTAACCTTAGATCAATATGTGAGGCTCTAGCTAAGGTCTTGGACTTTCAGAGTGTTACATTAACCCCCCTTAGGAACATTCGTCCAAGAATGACACTAAAATATTTTGAATGGAGAATATGACTTAATACTAGAAGGACAACCAACATCATGTATATTATGAGTCACAGATCATAGGAGTACTTGACAACTCTATTCAACACATAATCATGGCATTACACATAGCAATTCCAACCACAACTAAATTCTCATAATAGCTCAACTTTCCTAACGCATATTGAGGAAATACCTTCTCAACACCAATCATAAGCTCAAAATGACACCAAAGAGTTAGCATGCTATTCTTCTCAAGATAACATCGAAGGACCAAAAATCTCAAGAAGGCAAAAACATATATTTCATATAAGTGCAAGTTAACACAAAAAGCTTCTTTCATTAAAAACTCATTTTGACATAACCTTTATAAAAATATGCACCTTTTTGCAAAACAAGCCAAATTAAATTTATTCATTATTTTTATTATTAATAGGAACCCTTAATTAGCAAAGAGATGAGGATAACGGGACTTATGTCGGCCTCGGACTCCCATGTTTCTCCCTCAACTAGGAGATTCTTCCATAATCCCTCTATGGGAAGTCAACGCCTCCCAATGTCAAGTTCACTCGGTGCTAAGCTAAGTCCCTTTTTGAAATATCTTTAATGTCTTTTTTAATCATCATAGCTTATTGTAGGTCATAGGGTCTAACCCTTGTATACACATCATCATCATCATCATAGCTCAATAAGAATTGCATGAGTATTATCCCTTCATTACAATTCATATAGGTGACGTTAGCACATTAACATTCGCATATCATGATAACGCACATGGGTAATCATTCACTATCCTTATTACATTTACATCTTACGCTAACACCTCAAAAATCATAGTCATGACATTTCAATTCAACATCATACCATCCTATAAATCCTATTACAAGGCATACTTAAATACAACATCATGACTTAATCACAATTAACCATAATTTGAAGTAAAGGATAGGGGTTACAAGACTTACCAAGTCTCCTTCATGATCTATCATCAAGGTCTTACCATCAACCCTCAATTCAACCCAATTTGGGTATACGCCATCGTAAGTCAATAACCAACATGATAAAAATGTTATAGGAATCACTACATCACAATTCAATACTAGATCAAAGCTTAAGGCAAGATACTTAGGTCAATTCACAACATACTTCATAACCTAGATCATCTTCTTAAGAACTAGCATGAAAGACTACAAATCACCCTAATTCATTCATGATTTGTGTAACAACATCATTTAGTAGTAATTCAACCAATAACCAAGTCAATTGACCCAATACAACCTAATTCATATAAAGATCAAAAGCTAGGGTTAAGGGTTAAGGGTCATCTTTTACAAACTATACCAAACCATTAAGATATATTATAATTAGGTTATAATACCTGTAAATATATTCAGAATATCCAAAATAAATCATAAACAAATCAGAAACATCAATTTCGTATTGGATTAAAACCCAATTGAAAACTCAATTTTTTGAAATCAATTTGATGGAACCCTTTGAGGAAAGACGTCTCAAAGGTGAATTAGATCTCATACCTTGTTAATTGATTAAGATTGATGGAGGAAATTGACCCTTCTTAAGACCTTAAACCCTCCCCTAGCTTGATCTTCAATGGTGTTCTTCACTAGAGAGAGAAACAAGAGAGAAGGAAGAGAGTTTTGTTTTGTTAGTTATGATTAATCTAGTAGGGTTGAGGTCTTTATATGGGGGGGGGGGGTAATTAACTTAATTAGGCTTCCCTAAACCCCTAACTAATTAATTAACCACCTATATAATTAAATTAACCCAACTAGAAATGAGCAGCAAAAACAGGTCCCTCACCCACGAGACCCCGTCGACTCCAATCGATGGACCATGGGACCAACCGTCCTGTTGGTCCGTCGTTGAGTTCAGAGACTTGTAAAAACAGGCTTTTGATCAAATATTCTAAGTGTACATCGATGGAGTCAATCGATCCCCCGTCGATTGGACCAGGAACCATTTGTGACAATCCGTTTGTGAACACTGCCTTAGGAAGCTTGTTGCCAAGTCGCAAGAGTCCTCCTAAAGGGTCCTTGGTTGGTTCTTGGGCTGTTGTGCCCGGACGTTTCGACTATGAATCAACTCTAATACGTGTTAGACACCCTTCCAACAATTTTCATGAATTTTCGACTCCTAAAATCTAGACAAATAGGCTAAGGCACGCTAGTACCTCTTTGAACTAGTTTCCGAACGTCATGGACGTTCTTGGACGTTTTGGTTTATAGACTTCCTAAATAACTTATATTCATTAAAATGTTTCTTAAAATAGTGTATAAACCTTAGGACACTTATGTTAGGATCTAGAACACGTCTTGGATTTTCGAAGTGTTACAACAACAACCCATATAGATTCCTGTTGCCTTTGTGTCCGAAGTAGACCTACCACGAAATCCATATTTATGTATTCCCACTTCTATAATACTTCAACAATAACTTAGGTTAATCTAGAGCCTAACATGTTTGTCATGAAGTTCTAGGGTCTTAAAATGGTTTATAATGTTGTATTAAGGTTGTATCTATAGTATTAGGTGGATTGGAAGTCAAACGTCAAGGGACGAAGAGGACGTTCGACGACTAGTCACCTATGTGTCTTATGTGTGGTTATGTGCTTATATGTATGTTTTATGAGCTTATGTGGTCCTTATGTGAGTTATTATAGTGTTTATAGGAAGTTTGTAAAGTTTAATGAAGTTTGGGGGTCAAACGTCCAAGAACGTCCATTACATTCGAAAGGTTTGGCTTGAAATAACCTTGCGTGTCTTAGTATGTTTCATCAAGTTTTATGTGTTCGTTTTCAATTAAATTGATGTGGGTTGTCCTAAACTCGTATACAATCATTCAGGTAGGAAACGTCCGGGTAAAATTGGACAAGGACCAACCAAGGTTCCTTGAGGAAGGACCCTTCCTAGAGCCAAAGGTTGTATAGTCTAGTCCCAAACGATGAAGGCAACCGACGGCTCGTTGGCCAGTAGATGCCCTGTCGATTGGATTGGTGGTCTAATACATAGCCTAGGGATCTCAAAAACCCAGTGGCAAGTCTCTGAACCCGTCGACGGACAGCAAGGACGGTCTATTTTTGGACTAACGGCCCATCGATGGGCAGTCATGGGTTAGACTGTGTTTCTGCGCAGCTTGTTGTATATTGTAGGAGTGAAGTGGTAAATTCACCCCACGTCCAAATAAGAGTTTGGGATGTTACTTAGGGGTATTTTAGGTATTTTAAGTGGATGTATAAGTCCTAAATACCAAGATCAATTAATTTTTCCAAATCAAAACCCCGAAATCTCTAACAAATTCTCTAAACTCCATTGAAGCCAAAACGCAAGGAAGAGCTTGGAGTGGAGATTTGAGTTGTGATTCTTCATCAATTTAGTGCATTAACAACATTGAGGTATGATTTTTTATACTTGAAACTCCATTCGTCAAGGAGCCCAAAATTCAGAAGACATTTTTATGTTTTCCGAAGATGAACTTGTCCAATTTTATGATCTATCCATAGGTTCTTGCATTAAAGGTTTTGAATCATTAAATATTGATTATAATGTGTAATTAGATGATTTTAACATAATTAATCTATGAACACATGAAATCCATGAACCCTAGTTTTTGACTACTTTATGGGTTAATTGATATTGTCTTAATGCTTATGAATTCTAGTGTAGTTTTCATTGGGCTATTCATTGATGTAAGAATTGTATTGATTTGATGTCTAGGTTGTCTGATATTGCTAAATCTATATTTAATTAACCTAGAGTCATTGAGTACTATAATTTTTGTATTGAATTGATGTTCATGGCCATTGGTAAGGGCTTTTCGTATTGAATTGGATGATTTAGCTATGGATTGAAGTGGTGAGAAATATTTGGTGGTATGCTGACCTATATATACTTATTTTATGTAATGTAGATTTTGAATGATGTTGCGATTGGTATGGTCCACTTATAGTGGCGGTGCTCTGCGATTTACTTGCAATTGATGTGACCTCGTCGGCGTTACTTTATGTATTATGATGATCATGACCTCGTCGGCAAACTAATTGCTATATTGTGATGATATTTCTAGTTGAATTATGTGAAGTATGATCATATTAGTCTACTTGTGAATAAGGTGAAAGTATGTGTTCTTCTATTGATATTAGGTGATCATGTTAGACTATGACTATGTCTTATGTGTGTAGTCTTAGAGTTGATGCATGGTTATTCCTACTTGACTATATGAGTCTATGATGGTTATATTGATTATGTTATATTAGTGTATAGGATGACTTATAGATGATAAGGGTGATTCCTATGTGCTTCTAGAATGATATGCTAAAAGTGATAAAGTGAAGTCTTGGTGTGTCTTGTGTGGTAGACCTGTGTCCCTTAATTGATACATGTATGAATGTGAATATGAGATATCTTGACTTAGGATGATAAATTCTCTTAGTCTTGTATGTATGAATGACATGAGACCTTGAATGTTGCTAAGAAGGTCCTTTATATGGAATATTAAACCTAGCGGTAAGGTTATGAACCTTGAAGTCGAAAGCCGTAGTGGTATCCTTCTTGTATGAATGAGGGAATTAAGGTTGGCTGGCTGGAATGACATGATATCATATCATTAAGCTATCTTTTTCGCCATTGAAAGGCATCCCTAAGGAACTTCTTTGGTAGGGTGAATGTGATTAGATTATGAACTTGATATGAAACCTCTTCATGTGATCCTTAATGTGAATTACTCTATGAGAACAAAGGCTAACACCGAGTGATTATGGTAAGGAAAGTACCTCTAATTAAGAGTGAGGCTAGAGTGCAAATAAACCCTTCATATTCCTTAACCATTGGCAAGTGGAACACCCTCCATCGGAGTATGTTATAACTCTGGATTCCATGCTTTGCTACCATGGTGTATGTCGGTTATTGCATATTCTCATCATATGGTATACCTACTAGTATTGGAGAAGTTCTATGAAGTTTAGGTGGTGGTATTGGACGCTGTCTAGAGATTGCACAATAGGCTTAAGATGTTAGTGAGAGTCCCTGGGTCTTCTCTAAGACCATTACTTGAATGTCTTTATGTGGTGAATGTCTCTTAAATGAATTAATAAAATGTAATGACTTAAGTAGGAAAAACATTTTAAATGAATAAGTACTTATCTAGAGTAGTTAAGAGTTGTCTAGTTAAGGTGTGAAGGGGACATAGGAATGGTCACTTCGTATCTTACCTAGATAAGTCTTAAGAATGACTCTAGTTAGGAATGTTGGTTAATTAAGTAGACATGATAAAAGCTTAGGTAGTCTTAAGGATTATTTAGGTAATCTTGGGGAGGTCAAGCATGGACATTATCTTCTTGATTTACTTAAGTTAGTCCTTTGATAACCTTTGGAAGGAGAATGTCATATTATATGTATGTTGTTGTATTAAATGGGAATGATCTTATCATGGCTAGAAGTTGAAATAGAAGATATCATGTTTTTGATTAACTTTGAAAACCATTTGAAATTGACTCCTTGAATGGAAAAGAATTGAAGGATGAAACACCACACCTTATGTGAAGCAAAGCCCACGAAATTGATGGAGAAAAACTTGGAAAATAAGTCTTCTTCCTTGGAGATTCAAACCTTTATCAATGGAGGTGTTGGAGCGAAGCAATAGAGATGTTTATTTTTGAGTTGAGGGTTTAGATTTGAATGGTGATATTAGGGGCTTAAAAGACTCAATAACCGTCAACAAGTAATCCCCAAATTACCCAAAAGTCCCCTACACTTAACGTACATTTTAACCAATTCAAATTTGACTTAAAAACAATGCGACCAAATCTTGGAGGTCACTGCCCGTCGCGAGGTCACTTCTGATTCTTGATTATGGAAATTTTTGAGACAAAATGGTTCGTGTCAGCCCCGCGTCTCAGGGATTTTTTTTCTTCTTAAGTGTTGTAGGTGCGCAATCACTGTCAAATTTTGGCTGTCTCGGTAGCTTGCTTGGCCCATGTTTGGGTCCTCCTCAAGGACCCTTTGGCTGGTCCATGTGGCGTCATTCTCGGACGTTTTGACCCTTTAAATTTAAGTCTATGTGTAGGAACCATCAATACTAAATTTCACCCTTAAACCATATATCAAAACTCCACTACAAAACGCTAAGATAAACTAGTTCAACTTTGACTAGTTTCCGGATATCTTGGACGTTTCACTTCCAAACTCTTCCAAACTCCTCAAACTGACTTCTAACACTATTAATAAACATTTTAGGACTTTATAAACTAATTACGCACATTTTAGTCTCTAACTCACCTACTTTATTTTAGAGGTGTTACAGTTGGGATGGAAGAAGTGAGCTCTCTCATGTTTAGCTAGGCAATGTGTTTCTAGGATGCTTGATCATGATAGCTTGGGAATGGTGGTTCTCATGATATCTTGGGATTGAGTAGTGAATTTCTCCTAATAATAGCTTGTAATATCATGACTAGAGTGCCTTCATGATAGATTGACTTGGTTAAGCCTAACCATTTCATGAATGCTTTAGGGGAAAGGTCTATACTCTCTTAATGTTAGCTTGACTTGCATGGAAGGTCAATTTCATTGTAAGACCCCCAAAATGAGTTCGGGTGTCTAGAGCCTAACATGTTTTTCTTAAGGTTATAATGTCCTAAAATGTCTTATAATATGGTTTAGATGAAGTTTATAGAGTTTGAGGTGATTTGGAAGTCAAACGTCAAGGGTCGACCAAAACGTTCGATGATTCATCACCTATGTGCCTCATATGTCTATGCGTGCTTATATGTGTATGAATGAGCTTATGAAGTCTTAAAATGAGTTATAATGATTTTAAATGGTATAATATGATGTTTCGAGAAGTTTGGAGGTCAAACGTCCAAGAACGTCCAAGAAGTTCGAAAGATAGCCTCAAGACATGCATGTGTGTGTCTTGATGGGGTCTTTCATGTTTGGACGTGTTACAGGTGTTTGTTTTGGGTGAAACTTATGTGGAATGTCTAAAACTTGTTAAGGGTAGTATTTACGTTGGAAACGTCCGGAAACAACTTCTAAAGTACCCCGCAAAAGGCCCCACAAGAAGGACCCAAGGCTGGTCGAGACACTGCCTTGGCATTGTCAATCGACGGACCAAACGACGGCCAGTTGGCCAACCAACGGCCCGTAGGTGAGGTCTTGTCGATTTTTACTTATATTGGTCAGGTATCAAGCCATAAATTGTCCAAGGACCAATCGACGGAAGCCAATGCACGGCCCGTCGACTGACCTACGGCCAGTAGATGGTTCCGTCGATGGTGGCCTGCAACCTTATGCCTGCGTACTGTTTCATTAAAGGGGTGAATGGGAAATTCACCCCACGTACTAAACCAACTCTGATTGAGTTATTTAGCTAATTTTGGGTGTATATAAGTCATCAAACACGTGAACCTCCCATTCCCAATCCCATACACACGTAAGAAACCTTTCCCTCCAAAATTCTTCTCCCTAGAAACCTCCATTGTTGTTGAATCTCAAGAACAACTTGGAGATTGGAATTGCATGATTTCTTCACCAAGTTTTAGAGGTATTTATGTCGATAAAGGTATGGTGATCTTCATGTCTAGTTATCTTTCCATCTATAGAGTTAATCTCAAATATTTCAAAGAGAAAAATATGATCAAACTTCTCCTTCTTCAAACTATCCATGGGTTCTTTCTAAAAATGTTATGAATGATTAAATCATGATGAATTGAAGTTAATACAGTGGTTTTAACGTGAATATGACTCAAATTGAATGATGAACCCATGTCCCTTCCAAACTTGATTTAGTCTTTGCATGGGCTTTGTGATCTTGACTTGTTATCTATTGAATTGTGATTCTATTACGTTGAAGTGGTTACATCTACTGTTATTTACATGGATTAATGTTGAATTGAGTATGAAGTATCCATGTGGATCAATAACATGTTAAGCTTAGGTTTCTATGATTCACTGTAACATTGGCCTTTTAATGAATAAAAGTGAATTTTGATTATGTTGTGGTTCTTATAGCTACTATTTTAGGTTGATGTTATGAATGAATTATGGGTATAAACCCTTAATTAACAAATCAAAGGAACCTTGATAAGTACTGAGCTACATGTTTTAACCTTAAAGTTTCTAATGCTATGAACATAATGTGATATCGATTTAGGTTAGATGAAGCATGATTTAATCTTGATTTCTATGGCTATAGCTACTGCCCTAGGTTTGTATTATTAGTATATTATTAATGTTAATCATGATAAACAAAGTAAAGTATATTAATGAGTGATCTATGACTCTCTACTTTCTACCATATATACGTGATATAGTGCACTAGTTGAATCATGCTCTTGTAACGACTTGTACATGGTTTCGTTTATGATTTAATAACCTATAGCTACTGCACTATAAATGTATAAATTATGAGAAAGGAGTATTGATCAATGATGATCAAATATTGATGATTTTGTAAGAATGGCTCATCCCTCTACTTTTCTATATTAATGTAGTTGATAAAGCCTTGTATGGCATTATGTGGTATGGTCCACTTATGGTGGCGGTGTTTACTTTGTTGTCGTTATATGTGTGTTGACCAAGTCCTTGAAGTAAAATTGATGAACATATGAACATGTGCTTATGAGGATACTATGAGGAGTCTATGCCTACTTTCCTATTCTAGTTGTGATCTAGGTTGTATGCCATTGTATAAGCATGTTCATATCCATGTTAGGGTAAAGTATAGGTTCTTTCATTGATGTGTTAAAATGGTTAATACCTTACCTATGTACCGAGTATTATGGTCTAAGAGGTGGTTGCCTCAATGTGTTGTTGATAGCCATTATGTGATCATGTTGACCAATGTACACACACACTCACTTTACATACATGTTATAAGTAGTATAGGTCATGGTGTCTAAATGAAAGGTAGTTCTCATATTCACTAGTGTCCACTACTATGTATGTAAAGATGATGTTTATGAACGTATGATATGTATTTACTTAGCTAGGATGACTTGATAGGTGTACTAGTATGGGCATATCACGACCCGGATTCTGGAATCCGAACTGCGACCGGCGTCGTTAACCTCTCAGAGGTCGCGAACAAGCCTCTTCTTAGCTTTCATCACAATCATACAGTTAAATTTGCAGAAAATTTAAAACTTTTTAATTACTTAACGAAGTGTACATAGACTTCATATAGTATTGTATAAGAGTGATATTCTACTAGCTCAAACTCAAAAACCATCTATCAATAGATTAAACAAATGAAATAAATGATCGTAATAATAATCATAATAGTTTGCCAATTGGCCTTATTACAATACTTTGAATAAATACTTGAAAGGAAATGCTAGGGACAGTAGTCACTAGCTAAATCTAATGTACTAAGCTATAATAATAAAGTGTAGCATCCTCAAACTCAAGAGGACCTAGTAAAGTCTGGAGATCGCTATTCCAAACTGCTTCGTCAACACTTCAAACTTCTTGAGAACCTGCGCCTATAAAAATAGTAAATAGATATGGGGTTATTACACACTTGTACTAAGTATGGGTGTATGCACATAACACATAAGGGACTATGCATAAAAAAGGAAATCTCTTTCCTAAACAACTTGTCAATCACGGTCGAAACGTTACTTACTTACTTAAATTGGTAATCTTGATTTATGATATGTATATGACACGTTCTCATGCAATTAAGGCACACAACTCATTTTGTATATGAACATAAGACCTTGGAATCATGAACATGATTTTAGAACAACTTAAACACACGTTTATATTTTTTCTCTTAGGCCGAGAGTTGCCATTTCCATACTTAGATTATTTTTCAGTCTTTTCTATCTTCTGTTGTGTAGTTCAATGATCTCCTTCGATCATATGTTTCACTTACTAGTGCAATGATTCATTGTAGTCCCATACCTACAATGAATCGAGTAAGTAACTCACAAGACTAGGGAAATGATTGGCTACATTACTTACAATTAATTATCTTCTAACCCAAGTTGAATATGCATAAATATATTATAAGCCAATCTTTAATGGTTATGCCCCTTATTTTATTATTTACATAATATATAGTTCTTGGGATATAATCCACGCTCCATTATTGGCTACCGCAACTTGTTATGTCTATCAAACACTAGTGATTAATATTCATTAAGCTCTTACTTTACTTTGTTCACTATGAACTTATAATTCTACTTCTTTGCTCGATCGTTCCCTTGAACATGCTACTTTATTCTTTCTTACTCTCTTAAAGAATTCTCTTAGCATTAACGGAAGTACATCATGCGAGCTACATGAAATCAAGTGTCTGCCCCACACCAAAAAGGGGTGATTCACCGATTAAAGTGAACCAATCTTTGTGTCTTCCCCATAAGGGGGGTTCACCGGCTAAGGTTAACCGTGTCGATGTCTTCCCCACACCGTAAGGTGGGTTCACGATTGTAGTGAACCGGATGCTTGTCTTGAGCTATAACCGACATTGATCATGTGAGATAAACATGAAATCCGGTGTCTCCCCCACTCCTAAAAGAGGTGGAATCACCGACCAAGGTGATACCTAACTTGCTATCTTTGTTTAGTGGGTGGCGTCCACTAGCTAGGTGACTCTATGTTGG
Organism: Solanum sitiens; assembly: GCA_016801875.1. Taxonomy (NCBI): domain Eukaryota; kingdom Viridiplantae; phylum Streptophyta; class Magnoliopsida; order Solanales; family Solanaceae; genus Solanum; species Solanum sitiens. The sequence continues at coordinate 769,726 of JABWTJ010000526.1, read as the reverse complement.
CAACATAGTTCTAATACTAGGAGACGTACGGAGACCCTGGTCCACCGGGGTGGTGATCTCATATCATGATACTTACATGTGCTGCACAATCTCATTACTAGTCTATCGGTGCTAAGCTCAGATTTTTATCTTTTTATCTTTTAGAGTTTACTCACACATTATGGAAGATTGCTTCTAGTTATGAGGTTTACTTACTCTATGGATGACTGGTCATCCCTATCTTTACTTGATGATTATGATCTTAAGTCTTTACTTTATTATCATGGTGCGAGTGAGACTCGTCTCACGGACTCTAGCACCCTCTTATGTGAGTATTCTTGACATAACGATTAATTGTTCTTCAGACTCGTCTCACTTCTTTCTAACACTCTATATTAGGTAAATTTCATAACTTAACTCTTAGTTATTTCTTTACTCACCTTAACTTGTTTACGCCACTTACTAACCTTCTCATTTTTTATGATGGTTATTGATTCTTTGTAAGATGTTATAGCGTTCACAAGTTTTGTGGATAGGGAATGTTGGGACTTGTCCCATTGAATGGCATACCCTATGTTATGATTTTATTGAATTGACATTGGGATCACTTTGCATCTTTTGGATTTGTTAACACTAGCCAATTTGCTGGCACAAAATCAAACTATGATATTATCACAAGCCAATTCAATCATCCATGAATACAATATAGTAATCTAACATGTTAAACAAGTCAAATTTTAACCTCTAATTAACATATAAACAATTCAACGAATACTTATAACAATTAATATTCTCGAAAACACAAGTAGGCATTATAACATTCAACGTTCATGTAAATAACAACCAAAGTATGCGGATCTAACATGTATATTTTTCTTGATGTATAAATCACTTTAACATACATATAAGATCAGTTAACACCACAAATGATCAACAATGCATCGAGAATCATACTACTATACTACAAGAATCAGAAATCGAGAGAACTAGGAAGATGAACATGCGATTCGACGGGTACAACCCTAGTTTCGATATTCTTGAAGTAAAAACGTTTGAAAAGCCTCTTGGAGGAAGAATTCTAGGATAGAAAACCCATACCTTGCTGTAGAATTAAATCTACGAAGATCACTACAAAATTTGCACGAAAAACCTTGAAGCGTTCTTGCTAATCGTCTAGGGTTTTGGTCACGGTCTTCTAGTTGTTACGTTGGGCGTTAATGGTGATCAATTTAGGTCTAAATCTTTTAAGAACTGATTGTTCACCAAGTCAAATTAGATTGTATACTTAAATAAAATAGCTTAAGTAGTTAATTACCAAAACGCCCTTCCTAGATTGACTAGAATTAGGTAGCTTCTTTGACTTAACCGATTTTGGGTCTTTCCTTGGGATTTCGGTTTTGTCTATATAATTTAATTAATTAAGTTGATAAATTAATTATTAATTAGTCTAGGGTAATTAATAAAATACTCCTAAGTTGTTAGGACCATAGTCAACCTTTTGGACCATCCTAGGTTAGGTACTAGGTTGTCCCTAAGTTAGTTAAGTTAGTTAGGTGTCACCCGACAAAGTCCTAGGTTGTCAGGTTCCTTGCTGGTCATTCTTGGTTGGTCTTAAGTTGGTTAGTTAGTTAGGTTAGTTGGTTAGGGTCTAGGGTAGGTTAGGGAGCCTGGCCCTACACGGTGGACCCGCATGTACGCTGTCCCCCCAACCGACCTAACCGAATCGGTTAGGGTGGTCCCCCTCGGCCGGTTTGCACATGTGGTTGCACATGTTCTTGACCATGTGCTTCTTGCATTTTCCTAACTAACTATTTTGAAGGTTCATTTGGAATATTTACTTATTGTCCCAAGGATCCTCACTATGTCCTTGGGCACTACTTACTCTACATTATCATTTTAAATGGTTATGTGCTATGGTACTAGGCTTGACACTTGGATTCCTAGTACCTAATGTTTATTATGTGAAGAAAACTATATTTTTGCTTAGGGTCTTCTTTGCAGGTAAAATTTCAAAACAAGTTGGAATATATTTTGCTTATTTGGGTATTATATAGAAATTGTCTAACACCCCTTAGCCAATTTTCTATAATATGCCCAATATTTCTCAATATTGGGCGATTGGATTCCTATGTACCCCCAATATGCATCCTTAAAGACCTATTGGTCTCTTCACTAAACATGTAATTTTCCGGAATGTTACAGGGCAAGGGTATGGGACTTTGCCTATGCATTGCACATGTATACCTTGATAGGATAGTTCCTTGGTTTGGTTTCTATGTGCATGAATATGAATGTGTGGTCATGTGTGGTCTTAATGTGTTATGTGAAAGGCTTGCTCACATATATATATACACACACATGTATGAAGATCTAGTCAAGAGAGGGGCCTTGAAAGATGTATTCAAATGTACCCTAAACTAGATGGTGCTATACATATGCTATGTCCATGTGAAAGGATTTCTCACATGAATTAGGTTGATGAACTCTCATCTATGACCTATAAGCTAAGCATATGAGGGAATGACTCTCCTAAGCCTATGTTTTATAAATAAATGTTAATAAATGCTTTCTCAATAAAGGGAACTTAGCTTAGCACCGAGTGAACTTGTATATGAGTGTGTGTCCCTTTCCAATGTGGAAAAGGTAGGTCTACTATAAATCTCACGGGGTGGATAGCCTCATCACCCAACAAGGGTGTAGAGTTGATATTTCCATGATTTCCCCCAAGTTCCATAAACTATGTTGCCACCATAGGATACTAGCTAGTGGATCCACCTAGAAAGCTATGTCATGTTTGGTTCTACTTTGGCCGGTAGACCACCTTCTTTCGGTGTGGGGTTTTATGACACCGGATTCCATGTTTAGCATCACATGATCTATGTCGGTTTAGGCTATAGTTTCCCTAAAGTAAAATGAACAATAGAAGTAAATGACTAGGACCCTAACTAGAATGACCTAAGGGATGTTACTTAGGATAGGTGGAAGTAATGAACCCATCTAGACATTGCACAAGTATCTCCTTAGGAAGTTCTAGGAAAGTGTTCTAATGCAAGTGTCTATGTATATGGTCTTTATGCATGACTTGGTAGTATTGGTCTATTTGTTATGAAGATGTGCATGGTATGAGTATATATGCATGATGTTGATCTTATTGACTATATGATTAAGGTCTTGTATTGACATAAATGAATTTGTCTTTACTTACTTATTAAGGTATGACTTGGATGTAAATGCTTGTTATCTTATGATAGGTTTACTAAGTATGTGTGACGTTATGGGGCTTCACATATACATTGCACTAGTAGATTTAGAGTAGGATTATGAGTAAGGTCTTCAAATGCATTGATGTGAAGTGGAGTTGGTATATGTGCAAGTTAAAAATAGTTTACTGTAATGTCCTACGGTTTTGACTTAAATGTGTTTTTGATTTACTATACTTCGATGATGTTGGCTTGTGTAGATGATATGTATGTGTCCTTGTGGCCTTAAGGTGATGCATTGCACCAAGTGTCACTAGAGGGTTACTGGGGAAGTTAATGAATATAATGAAATAAAGTTCACTGTTAAGGGAAAGAGAGCTCACTGTAATGTGACTCAAAAATGTCATAAATTCTATATGTGATCTTATGTAATGTTTGGCATTTGAATATGTTTATGTGAAGTATGTGAATGATATAAATGCTATTGTCTAAAGGTTTTATGAAGATTTACTCAAAATGACATGAAGTATGATTTCAAGGAAAAAGTCCCTTTTTAATGCATGTTTTTGCATGGTTGCCATACTTTGTACATTGTTGTGCTAATCCCATTCTTCTCTACTTTTTACACAAAGTGTAGGTTATGGATGCTTAAGGGATGTCTTGAATGGTGAAGAGCTTGATAGATGATTCCCAAGCTCAATGAAAAGAATCCTTAAGTTCGAGGATCTCCTACTTATGTCTTTATTGTAAAGTCTTTAAATATTGTATAGTTATGTAATGTGTCTTATGGGACGTCTCCTTAATGTACTCTAATGTTGCTCAGTCTAAGATGGCAAAGAGACTTAAGGTCTATATATGTATTATTACTTATGTTTTATATATATGAAGTAATGTTCTAGCATGTGTTGTGCTAAGAAAGTTTTAAATTTCCCCCTAAATTTACTATGTCAATGCGATGAATGATAACTATGGGCTTGTATAAGTCGTCCGAGAGGTCAAATACGCCATGTTACTTCTAGGGGGTACTCCAAGGATATGACAAACGTGGTATCAGAGCATGAGGCTATAGGACAATAGAGTCTCATATTGCCACGTCTAGTAGAGTCCCGTAGCATTGGTGGTTAGTCGCGACACATCAAATGGTACGAGAGGCTATAGGACAATAGAGTTTCCCTTCTTTATCATTCTCAGATCGTGCCATAGAACTTAACTCGATAAGATCTCTCTCTTATGTTTTCTTGTCCGGTGGTCTTTTATATGTGATTTCTTGGATGAGATTGTATCTCTATGCTTGAGGCATAAAAGGTTAGTTTAAATGATTATCTTGGTTTTATGGTTGAATGACTATGCGTGAAAGTGAATTTTGGCATGTTTTGAGGTTATGATGCCATTTATGGCTATGTATGAGACTTATGTGAAATATCATGTTATGTTGAAGAATGTGTGTCATAATATGGTTAAAGCATGCTAGAAGTTGTTATGGTTGACATGAGTTCTTTTGGAATGACGTGTTACTAGATGATTTTACTTGATGGTAGCCTAATACTATGATTTGAACTTGAAATGCTTAGTGACTACCTATGAAAGCATGCTACCCTAATAATATGTGTTTTAAGGTATTCAATAAGTCCCTTTGAATATATGCATGATGTTTCAAATGTTACCTTAGTTGGGATGTGTGAACATTCATGATTACCTAGTATGGATTGGAGTCCTTTGTATATATTTGATCCTAGGTGTCAAGGTAATATGTATTACTTGGTAGGGTAATGATGTGGGTTTTAGTGACCTAGAAGTCACCTTACTGTAATGTTCTAGGAAAAAGAAGAAATTTTTATAGCTAAGTCTCTTTGTTGTTTTCCCCTAATATTGTGTGACCTTGGTGTCTATTGTATTGTATGAAAACCTTATGTGGTTGAATGGAATGATCTAACTTGATGATTGAGGATGATTTGCCTAAAATGATAAGGTTTAGAATACCTTGGTGTTACTATGTTGACTTACTGTAAAATCCTTTTAAATGGTAATCACTTGTAATTGTTGAAATATGAATGTTGTTAAGTTAAGATACTCTTAAGGTTGGGTTAAATTGCTCTTAATTGGGTTTACCCTAAGTTGTTGATGGTGATGAAATGGTAAGGTTGTAGATATTTCTACTTTGTCCGTCTATTTTGCTTGAGCTTGAATCTAATGAAGTCTTGATGAACTTGTCCATGAATATAGTCTTGCATAAAGTATGAACTTTATACGGTTGGTATGTATTGATTGACATTACCTTAATGGTATTTTTAAGATTCCAAGGTGCATGAAGTGAAATTTTGATAAAAGTCATGATTTTCTCATTTTGAATTGCATCTTAACATGTTAATTGTGCATTTGACTTCATGAGATAAGATAAGAAACTTGGTTGTAATCACTGGTGAGATTTAATGCTTAGCCTTATAATGGAAAGTTGAGTCTCTTGAAGATGAAAAGTGTAGAGTCTATTGAAAATCATGTGACTTGTATGGTTTGTAAAGCATGATTGTAGGATTACTCTTAAAAGATGAAAGCATGTGAAGCTAGGTGTGTATGTGTGTGCCTATAATTTCTATTATTTTTCCCAAATGAGGCTTACTGTAAAGGCTAGTGCTATGTTAGAATTAGAATTTTTTGTGAAATGGCTTCCTATTGTTGTGATGTACTTGGTATGACTTACCATTTGGACTTCACTAGGGAATAAACATGGTCATATCTTGGGTTAAAAGTTGAGGATCTCTCATTTTAAAAGCAAATCGACCTTGTACTTTTCTAAGGTTTGAAATCATGATACATGTATGTGTGTTGAGGAAAGGGACATTCCTCCATGGACATAACTAAGCATGGTATGGTTGAGTATGACCTTCATGGCACTAGGTCTAACTAATAAAGATCCTTATTGATTCAATTAACTCGAGACTATGTGCATGGAAGTATGAGTGCCTACTTGCTTTTGAGTATTGTTGAAATCTGCCTAACTGCTACTTAGAAATGGTTGTAAGATGAACTCTTAACAAAATGGAGTGTGATGACCATGTTATGATTAGGAGAAGGATGTTCCTCCTATGAACATGATAAGAGCCTTTTGATTGATGCATTACAGAGTGAGTGAATTGAAGTTTTGCTTGCTTGTGTGCATTGGGTGCTAAAATTATTTGATGATTTTATAAATTTGATGAACTGCTCTATGATGCATTGAAGTTCTTGTTGTGACTAAAGTGTTCTATGTGACATTCGAGGACGAATGTTCCCAAGTGGGGGATATTGTAAGACCCCCAAAATGAGTTAGGGTGTCTAGTGTCGAAGATGTTTGCATTAAGGTTCTAATGTCCTAAAATTTCTTATGAAATGATTTAGAGGCAGTGTATAGAGTTTGAGGTGATTTGGAAGTCAAACGTCAAGGGTCGACCAAAACATTCGACGATTAGTCACCTATGTGCCTCATATGTTTATGCATGCTTATATGTGTATGAATGAGATTATGAAGTCTCGAAATGAGTTATAATGATGTTAAATGGTATGATATGAAGTTTCGATAAGTTTGGAGGTCAAACGTCCAAGAACGTCTAAGACGTTAGAACGATAGCCTGGAAACATGCATGTGTGTGTCTTGATGAGGCCTTGCATGTTTGGACGTGTTGCAGGTGTTTGTTTTGGGTGAAAATTATGTGGAATGTCTACAACTTTTTCAGGGTTGTATTTACGTTGGAAACTTTCGGGTACGACTTCTAAAGGGCCCCGTAAAAGGCCCCACAAGAAGGACCCAAGGCTGGTCAAGACACTTCCTTGGCAGTGTCAATCGACGGACCAAACGACGACCAGTTGGTCAACCAACGGCCCGTAGGTGAGGTCTCGTCGATTGGTACTTATCTTGGGAAGGTATCAAGCAAAAAATTGTCCAAGGACCAATCGACGGAAGCCAATGCACGGCCCGTCGACTGACCTACGACCAATAGATGGTTCCGTCGATGGTGGCCTGCAACCTGATGCTTGCTTATTGTTTCATTAAAAGGGTGAATGGGAAATTCACCCCACGTCCTAAATCGACTCTAATTGAGTTATTTATCTAATTTTGAGTGTATATAAGTCATCAAACACGTGAACCTCCCATTCCCAATCCTATACACACGTAAGAAACCTTTTCCTCCAAATATCTTCTCCCTAGAAACATCCATTGTTCTTGAAGCTCAAGATAAGCTTGGAGCTTGGAATTGCATGATTTGTGTAACAACCCGAAAATAACTATGCGAAGTAATGCCTAAACGTACCTAGAATTCCTAGATTAGACCGGGTTCACACGGCTTGTTGCGCGTGAAACAAGACCTCAGAACCTATGCACTAGCCTAGCCAACCAACTTGGTGAGTTATTTGAGCTAGGCAAGGTTGGAACCAACCATGTAGGGCACCAGAATTGAAGAGATTCACCCGGATGAGTTTTTACCGGACTTGAAAGGGGTAATCTTAGGTTTGGAGGGTCTAGGGGTAAAATGGTCTTTTCCAGGCTAGGGGTAGTATTATAATTACCCTGAGTATTTAATTAATTAATTAATTAATTTAAAGAGGAGGGCAATTCGGGTAGGGTTGGCCGAATTTGACCCTTTTTCGCAAGTTAAGCTTCACTCGGGGTCGATCCTTGGTGGAAGCAATGTTAAATTAATTAATTTATATTAATTATCTGATTTAAGTAAGGGAATAATTAGTAATTTCACCTAAGCCTTTAAAAAATCAGATTTTAATTGATTAATGAGGAGTCCTAGTTTGACTAATTCCTAAACTAAAACTCCTAATCATAAGCTACCTATCCACTCTGTTTCTCACGATTATTTACTCTCAATTCTCACGTCTCTCCACCATATCTCTCACGTCTGACCATCAGTAAAAGAACAGAAAAAAACCAAAGTTCAACTCTTGAAGAACTTACACACAAAATCTCAAACGAAAAACTAAGCTAAAAACGAAAAAGCAAAATCATTGTTCTTGACGGCTTATGCTTGGAGTTTGGTGGTGAGGCTTTGGTGTCATGTAGTTGGATGCCATTGGTGAAGATTTAGAGGGTGTTGATCGACAAAAGGTGTGGGTTTTGTTACTCTTGGTCCCGTTCCCAAGAGACCCCTAAAATTCAGTCGATTCTAATCCGAAAACTAGGATTATTTCCCCGTTGCATGTCCCTGTCACTAGCTCCTATTGATGGTTGTAGGTTGGTATGTCTGCTGGTAGATATGAGGCGTGTAATGTGTTTTCGTGATAATTATGTGTATATATGTATGTTCCGAATTATGTGAGAAATGGAAGATGTTTTTCCGAAAATAGGTAGTCACGGATTGGAGCATGAAATAGCATGTTTAATTTCTTGTATTTTACGTGCAATTGCTTGTGTAAATCGTGATGTTCATAAGTGGTGTAATGTTGCTGAATTGAGTGCTAACTCTTGATCAAATGTAACCATGAAAATGCACCTAAATATGTATTAAATGATCCACGAAATTTCCTAAGAACTAACGTGTAAATGCTGCAAAAAGGGACTAAAAAAACGTGATCAAATTTCCAGCATTCTGGAAATTTGGTTCGGCCAGCTTACTGGAAAAAATTTGAGTTTTTAAAAAAATAAAATGTATGAGGTTATTGGTGATTGAACCCAAGACCTCACCATATACAAGTTTTTAAAAAAATCAATAATAATAATAAGTTAAGGGGGGATTCGAAATGGGGTAAGGCTCAAGTGAAGAGTTAGGAGAAAAATGAAAGAAAAATGAAATGAGGAGTGTGGCGTTCGAACACACAACCTCTGGGATAGGTGAGGGAGAGAGTAGAAAAAAATGAAATAAAAAAATAAAATGAGGTATGTGGGTATCGAACCCACAACCTCTCGGATAAACAAGAAAGTTAAGGAAAAATTTAAATAAAGGAAACATGTAGTTGTGGGGAATCTATCCCACGCCCTCTTGGTCTAAACGGAAGAATTAAGTAAATAAAGAAAATAAAAGGAATGTGGGTGTGGGGATTCGATATTGGGTCCCCAGGAAGAAATGTTTAAGACAAAAATCAAGAAAGGAAAGAAAGGAAGTGTAGGTGCGGGGAATTGATCTCAGGTTCCCTAGCCAAGAATTCTATATCAACAAAAATTATAAAGAAAACTAACTAAGTGTTATACAAGGGATTTGAAATAGGGTTCCCTTGCCTAATTCCGTATTGACACATAAGTCTTACGTGATTAAATAATTAATGAATGCTGCCTATAGGAATAAAAATTGAGACCTTGGCATACTTACAAGATGCATAAGTCTTGTACCACATAATCTTGGGTAAATATGAGTCACGTAGATGAATTATGAATGAAACCTCATGGCTTGTATGTATGGGTTCATAAGTCCAGCATACGTTTAAAAGTAAATGAACCTAAGATGTATGTGATGAAATGATGTGACCACTGGAGGGTTAAGTAAGAATGTGAAACACACTAAAAGGCCAAGTGCATTGGCATATGACGAAATGAATATTCACGTAATAAGGTGAGTAATTATGTTATACTATGCTGCTAATGAAAATAGTGACAACATGATAAGAGGCTAGTGCAAGTGAGACAAGCTGCATCTATGCCTAAAAATCAATGTCACTAAATGAAATTTCTAATAGAGTATATTTATACTAAACGATGAATAAATCAAGAAAGGGTGGCTACATGAGGATAAGCTATATCTACGCCTAGAATCAATGTCCCTCAATGTAAATTCCAAGAGAGCATATGTATGTTATACGAAGAACAAATAATGAAAGGTGAGTAAAGATGAAATGAAAAGATGTTAAGAAAGCACAGGGTGGCGTCACAATATGAGGCTAGTGCAAGTGAGACAAGCTGTACCTACGCCAATATAAGGTCACCAAAAGTACTCACCTAAGAGAGTGTTGAATATTAAGAGACAAGTCTCAATCACACTCTATATGTAAGTGTAAGTACAATTCACACTTAATACATAAAGAAGAGATGATAAATCATCTAATGAGCTACGACTACCTCATGCTAGAAGCAAGTTTTGACGATGTATGAGTTGAATGTAAATAGGAACTTTAAACGGAGCACCGATAGGCTAGCTATGAGTGGTGATGCTTTCTTTCGAGAAGGGCGGAGGTTCACGTAATTCTCATGAGATGAGACTGTCCACCAAGGTGGGTATGGGTCTCCATAAATCTCCTAGTCTTTGAACTATGCTTCCAGCATAGGGAACTAGCTAGTAGTTTTCCACCTAAGCGAGCTAGGGATGTTTTGGTTTCACCTTGTCCAGTGACTCCACCTCTTTTCGGTGTGGGGAAGACACCGGATTTCATGATGCTCACATGATCTATGTCGGTTAAATTTCAAGTTCCTCAAAGTAAGAAAGATATTGAAATGAATGATACCAAAGGTGTTTGGATAGGATAATCAAGAGGTGAACTAGACTCAAGTAATGACACTGGGTCCTTCTTGGTCATTGCACAGTGAACCCGATGAGAGTCTTAAACAACATCCTAGGTATAGATGGTGTTCACACCAGCCTACGAACGAATGAAAACAAAGTACGTATGAATGAATGAAGCAGACTTTGTGTTTTCTAAAGAAGGCTCCCTAGTTGAGGTCCCATATGTTGAGCCCTCATTTTGGGAAGTCCTAATGTTAATTCCGTGATTCCAAGGTCTCACGGCATATCTACGAATGATACGTAATATATGTATGTGCTATATGAAATATGTTATGTTTTGTGTGCAATATGAAAAGAATGATGATGCATGTTACTCTCACAGCATGACTTTCCCAATCTGATTTGGCAAGTCCAACTGACTTGGCTTTCCATAATTCATATCGTTAGGAGAGAGCTCTTCTTAATCATGCATGTCCTTGGTGTGTGCTTGCATATGCCCCTACTTAGTACAAGTGTGTAATAATCCTATACAATACTCTACTTTTAGGTGCAGGTGCAGGTGCAGGTGGACGCTAGAGCTTCCGAGACTACGTTGAGCTATCCGGACGTAGAGCATTCATCCGGACTTGGTAGGCCCTCATGCTTTCGAGGATACTTATCTTTTATATTCTAGCTTAGACGTAGGCATGATCTAGTGGAGAGTGTTCCACTAGTGTTTCTTTCTTATTTATTTCAGACGTTGTATTGGTGCCATTTTGGCAACTTTATATTTATGCAGTTATGAACTATTTCCTTCATTTGAATATCTCATTATTAGATGGTTGATACACATGAGCAATGAAATTCTTTATACGCATATGCATGTTATAACTACGAAGTCTATGTACACTTCAAACAAAACAAAAAGTTTCAAATTTTTCGCTAAAAGTAACCTAACGAATGTAATGACGACGTAAGTAGGCTTGTCTGCTACCTCTGAGAGGTCAGCGATGCCGGTTTAGACTAGGGTCTAGACCCGGTGGTGAAAAACTTGGTATCAAAGCATTATGTGAAATATCCAAGACATCAGGCTCATATCAATCACGTTAAGTAGTTTCTAAGTTATGGTAGTGAAGTGCACCACTATCATGAATTAGAGACTGCATATGCTTAGGAAATTTTCCCTTCTTCAAATCTTATCGTGCCTTATGAAATTTTTATTTCTTGGTGTTAAGAGCGAATCTAACATAAACTCTTGTGTTTTAGAAAGATGAATAAGAGAGGAAACGCATGCAGAGGGATTGGAGGAGGAGCTGCTGGGGGAAATCAAGTTCCTCCCCAGGCCCTTGCTGCTGGAATGGAGATGCCTGTTAACCCAGCTGGATTGAAAGATGGAGAAGTGAGGACTGCCCTGGCACAGATGGCCCAAGCCATCACTTTACAAGCTCAGGCTATGACAGCCCAGGCGGAGCAACGAGGTGTACCCAGAAAGAACCCACCTGCCAAAACCATGTCTAGCAGGTTAAGGGACTTCACGAGGATGAATCCTCCCGTTTAGACTGGATCTAAGACTGCGGAGGATCCCCAAGAGTTTGTGGATGATATCGACAAGATACTGTGTGCAATGGGTTTGACTGATGTGGAGAAGGCTGAGCTGGCATCCTACCAGCTAAAGGATGTAGCTCAATCCTGGTATAAGATGTGGCAGGATAGCAGGGCCTTAGGAGGAGGTCCTATTACTTGGTATCTTTTCAAGACGGCTTTTCTGGAGCGGTTCCTTCCCAGAGAAATGAAGGAGGCTAAGGTTGATGAATTCATCAACCTCAGTCAGGGATTACTCCCTGAAGTTTGTAAAACTTTCCAGGTATGCCACTTCTCTTGGGTCTAACATCAGAGACGAGATGAGTAGATTCTTGACAGGGTTGTTGAGGATCTCGAGGAGGAGGGTAGGGAAGCTATGCTGCATGACACCATGGAACTTTCTAGGCTTATGGTCCATGTCCAACAAGTGGAGGAAAGCAGGAAGAGGAAGCACACTAGGGCAGGGAATAGGTCAAGGCAAGCTGAGGAGAATTTTTCAAGGAAGAGTAGTACTGAAATCAGGGATAAGCCCAGGTTTAAGAAGGGACTCTCCCACCAAGGGGAGTCAAGTTCATCCAAGGGTCGCTATGATAGGGATTCCGAGCACATAGTTAAGAGAAATGATGAAGTAGATACATCTCAGAAGAGGCCACCTTGCAGGAAGTGTGGAAAATTGCATGGAGGAGAGTGTTTGATGGGCTCTAACGCTTGTTACAGTTGTGGAAAACTGGGTCACATGATGAAGGATTGTCCGAATAGAATAGGTCAAGAAAAAGGGAAGGAGAGAGTTCAGCCGAATGGTCCAAGTGAAGAGGCTCCAAGGAGGCAACGATTCTTCGCACTCAAGTGATGGAGTGCAGGGGAAGACACTCCTGGTGATGTCTTGGGTGCGTATCCTTAATTAGTCTCTCATGTTTTTGACTGTGTATGGTTTTATGCACTAGTATGAAGTTAGTATGTTTGAATCATCATGTTGGTTGCTGATTTGTGTGACTTATGTGTATACTTATGTTGTATGCTTTGATGAGACTAGTTTAGGAAAGAGTTACTTAGTCTATTAATGTGAAGTTGCTCGTAGGTTTCAAGTATGTGCACCATCATGTTAATATGTGAATCAGATATTCACCAATAAGGAGTATTGAATTGCTTATGTATGCATATGTTCTATAGATGACTTACTTGTTGCTAGTAAAGAGTAGTGTTATTCTGGGATGAATGTTCCTAAGGGGGGGTTAATTTAACAACCCGAAAATAACTATGCGAAGTAATGCCTAAACGTACCTAGAATGCATAGATTAGACCGGGTCCACACGGCTTGTTGCGCGTGGAACCAGACCTCAGAACCTATGCACTAACCTAGACAACCAACTTGGTGAGTTATTTGATCTAGGCAAGGTTGAAACCAACCATGTAGAGCACCCGAATTGAAGAGATTCATCCGGATGAGTTTTTACCAGACTTGAAAGGGGTAATCTTATGTTTGGAGGGTCTAGGGGTAAAATGGTCTTTTCCAGGCTAGGGGTAATATTGTAATTACCCTAAGTATTTAATTAATTAATTAATTAATTTAAAGAGGAGGGCAATTCTGGTAGGATTGGCCAAATTTGACCCTTTTTCGCAAGTTAAGCTTCACCTGGGTTCGAACCTTGGTGGAAGCAATGTTAAATTAATAAATTTAAATTAATTATCTGATTTAAGTAAGGGCATAATTAGTAATTTCACCTAAGCCTTTAAAAAATCAGATTTTAATTAATTAATGAGGAGTCCTAGTTTGACTAATTCCTAAACTAAAACTCCTAATCCTAAGCTACCTATCCACTCTCTTTCTCACGCTTATTTACTCTCAATTCTCACGTCTCTCCACCATATCTCTCACGTCTGACCATCAGTAAAAGAACAGAGAAAAACCAAAGTTCAACTTTTGAAGAACTTACACACATAAAACGAAACACTAAGCTAAAAACGAAAAAGCAAAAACATTGTTCTTGATGGGTTGTGTTTGGAGTTTGGTGGTGAGGCTTTGGTGTCGTGGAGTTGGCTTCCATTGGTGAAGATTTGGAGGGTGTTGATTGACAAAAGGTATGGGTTTTCATACTCTTTGTCCCATTCCCAAGAGACCCCTAGGATTCAGTCAATTCTAATCCAAAAACTAGGATTGTTTCCCCGTTGCATGTCCCTGTCACTAGCTCCTATTGATGGTTGTAGGTTGGTATGTATGCTTGTAGATATTAGGCGTGTAATGTGCTTTCGTGATAATTATGTGTATGTATGTAAGTTCTAAATTATGTTAGAAATGGAAGATGTTTTTCCGAAAATAGGTAGTCACGGATTGGTGCATGAAATGACATGTTTAATTTCTTGTATTTTACGTGCAATTGCTTGTGTAAATCGTGATGTTCATAAGTGGTGTAATGTTGCTGAATTGAGTTCTAACTCTTGATCAAATGTTAACATGAAAATGCACCTAAAGATGTACTAAATGATCCACAAAATGTCCTATGAACTAACGTGTAAATGCTGCAAAAAGGGACTGGAAAAACGTGATCAAATTTCTAACATTCTGGTAATTTGGTTTGGCCAGCTTACTGGAAAAAATTTGAGTTTTAAAAAAAAATAAAATGCATGAGGTCATTGGGGATTGAACCCAAGACCTCACCATATACAAGTTTTCAAAAAAATCAATAATAAAAATAAGGTAAGGGGGGATTAGAAATGGGGTAAGGATCAAGTGAATAGTTAGGAGAAAAAGAAAGAAAAATGAAATGAGGAGTGTGGGGTTCGAACCCACAACCTATGGGATAGGTGAGGGAGAGAGGAGAAAAAAATAAAATAAAAAAATAAAATGAGGTGTGTGGGTATCGAACCCACAACCTCTCGGATAAACAAGAAAGTTAAGGGAAAATATAAATAAAGGAAAAATGTGGTTGTGGGGAATCGATCCAACACCCTCTTGGTCTAAATGGAAGAATTAAGTAAATAAAGAAAATAAAAGGAATGTGGGCGTGGGGATTCGATATTGGGTCCCCAGGTAGAAATGTTTAAGACAAAAATCAAGAAAAGAAAGAAAGGAAGTGTAGGTGTGGGAAATTGATCTCAGGTTCCCTAGCAAAGAATTCTATATCAACAAAAATTATAAAGAAAACTAACTAAGTGTTATACAAGGGATTTGAAATAGGGTTCCCTTGCCTAACTCCGTATTGACACATAAGTCTTACGTGATTAAATAATTAATGAATGCTGCCTATAGGAATAAAAATTGAGACCTTGGCATACTTACAAGATGCATAAGTCTTGTACTACATAATCTTTGGTAAGTATGAGTCACTTAGACTAATTATGAATAAAACCTCATGGCTTGTACCTATGGATTCATAAGTCCAGCATACGTTTAAAAGTAAATGAACCTAAGATGTATGTGATGAAATGATGTGACCCCCGGAGGGTTAAGTAAGAATGTGAAACACAATAAAAGGCCAAGTGCATTGGCATATGACGAAATGAATATTCGCGTAATAAGGTGAGTAATTATGTTATACTATGCTGCTAATGAAAATAGTGACAACATTATATGAGGCTAGTGCAAGTGAGACAAGCTGCATCTATGCCTAAAAATCAATGTCACTACATGAAATTTCTAAGAAAGTATATTTATGCTAAACGATGAATAAATCAAGAAAGGGTGGCTACATGAGGATAGTCTAGTACAAGTGAGACAAGCTGTATCTACGCCTAGAATCAATGTCCCTCAATGTAAATTCCAAGAGAGCATATGTATGTTATACGATGAACAAATAATGAAAGGTGAGTAAAGATGAAATGAAAAGATGTTAAGAAAGCACAGGGTGGCGTCACAATATGAGGCTAGTGCAAGTGAGACAAGCTGTACCTACGCCAATATAAGGTCACCAAAAGTACTCACCTAAGAGAGTGTTGAATATTAAGAGACAAGTCTCAATCACACTCTATATGTAAGTGTAAGTACAATTCACACTTAATACATAAAGAAGAGATGATAAATCATCTAATGAGCTACGACTACCTCATGCTAGAAGCAAGTTTTGACGATGTATGAGTTGAATGTAAATAGGAACTTTAAACGGAGCACCGATAGGCTAGCTATGAGTGGTGATGCTTTCTTTCGAGAAGGGCGGAGGTTCACGTAATTCTCATGAGATGAGACTGTCCACCAAGGTGGGTATGGGTCTCCATAAATCTCCTAGTCTTTGAACTATGCTTCCAGCATAGGGAACTAGCTAGTAGTTTTCCACCTAAGCGAGCTAGGGATGTTTTGGTTTCACCTTGTCCAGTGACTCCACCTCTTTTCGGTGTGGGGAAGACACCGGATTTCATGATGCTCACATGATCTATGTCGGTTAAATTTCAAGTTCCTCAAAGTAAGAAAGATATTGAAATGAATGATACCAAAGGTGTTTGGATAGGATAATCAAGAGGTGAACTAGACTCAAGTAATGACACTGGGTCCTTCTTGGTCATTGCACAGTGAACCCGATGAGAGTCTTAAACAACATCCTAGGTATAGATGGTGTTCACACCAGCCTACGAACGAATGAAAACAAAGTACGTATGAATGAATGAAGCAGACTTTGTGTTTTCTAAAGAAGGCTCCCTAGTTGAGGTCCCATATGTTGAGCCCTCATTTTGGGAAGTCCTAATGTTAATTCCGTGATTCCAAGGTCTCACGGCATATCTACGAATGATACGTAATATATGTATGTGCTATATGAAATATGTTATGTTTTGTGTGCAATATGAAAAGAATGATGATGCATGTTACTCTCACAGCATGACTTTCCCAATCTGATTTGGCAAGTCCAACTGACTTGGCTTTCCATAATTCATATCGTTAGGAGAGAGCTCTTCTTAATCATGCATGTCCTTGGTGTGTGCTTGCATATGCCCCTACTTAGTACAAGTGTGTAATAATCCTATACAATACTCTACTTTTAGGTGCAGGTGCAGGTGCAGGTGGACGCTAGAGCTTCCGAGACTACGTTGAGCTATCCGGACGTAGAGCATTCATCCGGACTTGGTAGGCCCTCATGCTTTCGAGGATACTTATCTTTTATATTCTAGCTTAGACGTAGGCATGATCTAGTGGAGAGTGTTCCACTAGTGTTTCTTTCTTATTTATTTCAGACGTTGTATTGGTGCCATTTTGGCAACTTTATATTTATGCAGTTATGAACTATTTCCTTCATTTGAATATCTCATTATTAGATGGTTGATACACATGAGCAATGAAATTCTTTATACGCATATGCATGTTATAACTACGAAGTCTATGTACACTTCAAACAAAACAAAAAGTTTCAAATTTTTCGCTAAAAGTAACCTAACGAATGTAATGACGACGTAAGTAGGCTTGTCTGCTACCTCTGAGAGGTCAACGATGCCGGTTTAGACTAGGGTCTAGACCCGGTGGTGAAAAACTTGGTATCAAAGCATTATGTGAAATATCCAAGACATCAGGCTCATATCAATCACGTTAAGTAGTTTCTAAGTTATGGTAGTGAAGTGCACCACTATCATGAATTAGAGACTGCATATGCTTAGGAAATTTTCACTTCTTCAAATCTTATCGTGCCTTATGAAATTTTTATTTCTTGGTGTTAAGAGCGAATCTAACATAAACTCTTGTGTTTTAGAAAGATGAATAAGAGAGGAAACGCATGCAGAGGGATTGGAGGAGGAGCTGCTGGGGGAAATCAAGTTCCTCCCCAGGCCCTTGCTGCTGGAATGGAGATGCCTGTTAACCCAGCTGGATTGAAAGATGGAGAAGTGAGGACTGCCCTGGCACAGATGGCCCAAGCCATCACTTTACAAGCTCAGGCTATGACAGCCCAGGCGGAGCAACGAGGTGTACCCAGAAAGAACCCACCTGCCAAAACCATGTCTAGCAGGTTAAGGGACTTCACGAGGATGAATCCTCCCGTTTAGACTGGATCTAAGACTGCGGAGGATCCCCAAGAGTTTGTGGATGATATCGACAAGATACTGTGTGCAATGGGTTTGACTGATGTGGAGAAGGCTGAGCTGGCATCCTACCAGCTAAAGGATGTAGCTCAATCCTGGTATAAGATGTGGCAGGATAGCAGGGCCTTAGGAGGAGGTCCTATTACTTGGTATCTTTTCAAGACGGCTTTTCTGGAGCGGTTCCTTCCCAGAGAAATGAAGGAGGCTAAGGTTGATGAATTCATCAACCTCAGTCAGGGATTACTCCCTGAAGTTTGTAAAACTTTCCAGGTATGCCACTTCTCTTGGGTCTAACATCAGAGACGAGATGAGTAGATTCTTGACAGGGTTGTTGAGGATCTCGAGGAGGAGTGTAGGGAAGCTATGATGCATGACACCATGGAACTTTCTAGGCTTATGGTCCATGTCTAACAAGTGGAGGAAAGCAGGAAGAGGAAGCACACTAGGGCAGGGAATAGGTCAAGGCAAGCTGAGGAGAATTTTTCAAGGAAGAGTAGTACTGAAATCAGGGATAAGCCCAGGTTTAAGAAGGGACTCTCCCACCAAGGGGAGTCAAGTTCATCCAAGGGTCGCTATGATAGGGATTCCGAGCACATAGTTAAGAGAAACGATGAAGTAGATACATCTCAGAAGAGGCCACCTTGCAGGAAGTGTGGAAAATTGCATGGAGAAGAGTGTTTGATGGGCTCTAACGCTTGTTACAGTTGTGGAAAACTGGGTCACATGATGAAGGATTGTCCGAATAGAATAGGTCAAGAAAAAGGGAAGGAGAGAGTTCAGCCGAATGGTCCAAGTGAAGAGGCTCCAAGGAGGCAACGATTCTTCGCACTCAAGTGATGGGGTGCAGGGGAAGACACTGCTGGTGATGTCTCGGGTGCGTATCCTTAATTAGTCTCTCATGTTTTTGACTGTGTATGGTTTTATGCACTAGTATGAAGTTAGTATGTTTGAATCATCATGTTGGTTGCTGATTTTTGTGACTTATGTGTATACTTATGTTGTATGCTTTGATGAGACTAGTTTAGGAAAGAGTTACTTAGTCTATTAATGTGAAGTTGCTCGTAGGTTTCAAGTATGTGCACCATCATGTTAATATGTGAATCAGATATTCACCAATAAGGAGTATTGAATTGCTTATGTATGCATATGTTCTATAGATGACTTACTTGTTGCTAGTAAAGAGTAGTGTTATTCTGGGACGAATGTTCCTAAGGGGGGGTTAATTTAACAACCCGAAAATAACTATGCGAAGTAATGCCTAAACGTACCTAGAATGCATAGATTAGACCGGGTCCACACGGCTTGTTGCGCGTGGAACCAGACCTCAGAACCTATGCACTAACCTAGACAACCAACTTGGTGAGTTATTTGATCTAGGCAAGGTTGAAACCAACCATGTAGAGCACCCGAATTGAAGAGATTCATCCGGATGAGTTTTTACCAGACTTGAAAGGGGTAATCTTATGTTTGGAGGGTCTAGGGGTAAAATGGTCTTTTCCAGGCTAGGGGTAATATTGTAATTACCCTAAGTATTTAATTAATTAATTAATTAATTTAAAGAGGAGGGCAATTCTGGTAGGATTGGCCAAATTTGACCCTTTTTCGCAAGTTAAGCTTCACCTGGGTTCGAACCTTGGTGGAAGCAATGTTAAATTAATAAATTTAAATTAATTATCTGATTTAAGTAAGGGCATAATTAGTAATTTCACCTAAGCCTTTAAAAAATCAGATTTTAATTAATTAATGAGGAGTCCTAGTTTGACTAATTCCTAAACTAAAACTCCTAATCCTAAGCTACCTATCCACTCTCTTTCTCACGCTTATTTACTCTCAATTCTCACGTCTCTCCACCATATCTCTCACGTCTGACCATCAGTAAAAGAACAGAGAAATACCAAAGTTCAACTTTTGAAGAACTTACACACATAAAACGAAACACTAAGCTAAAAACAAAAAAGCAAAAACATTGTTCTTGATGGGTTGTGTTTGGAGTTTGGTGGTGAGGCTTTGGTGTCGTGGAGTTGGCTTCCATTGGTGAAGATTTGGAGGGTGTTGATTGACAAAAGGTATGGGTTTTCATACTCTTTGTCCCATTCCCAAGAGACCCCTAGGATTCAGTCAATTCTAATCCAAAAACTAGGATTGTTTCCCCGTTGCATGTCCCTGTCACTAGCTCCTATTGATGGTTGTAGGTTGGTATGTATGCTTGTAGATATTAGGCGTGTAATGTGCTTTCGTGATAATTATGTGTATGTATGTATGTTCTAAATTATGTTAGAAATGGAAGATGTTTTTCCGAAAATAGGTAGTCACGGATTGGTGCATGAAATGACATGTTTAATTTCTTGTATTTTACGTGCAATTGCTTGTGTAAATCGTGATGTTCATAAGTGGTGTAATGTTGCTGAATTGAGTTCTAACTCTTGATCAAATGTTAACATGAAAATGCACCTAAAGATGTACTAAATGATCCACAAAATGTCCTATGAACTAACGTGTAAATGCTGCAAAAAGGGACTGGAAAAACGTGATCAAATTTCTAACATTCTGGTAATTTGGTTTGGCCAGCTTACTGGAAAAAATTTGAGTTTTAAAAAAAAATAAAATGCATGAGGTCATTGGGGATTGAACCCAAGACCTCACCATATACAAGTTTTCAAAAAAATCAATAATAAAAATAAGGTAAGGGGGGATTAGAAATGGGGTAAGGATCAAGTGAATAGTTAGGAGAAAAAGAAAGAAAAATGAAATGAGGAGTGTGGGGTTCGAACCCACAACCTATGGGATTGGTGAGGGAGAGAGGAGAAAAAAATAAAATAAAAAAATAAAATGAGGTGTGTGGGTATCGAACCCACAACCTCTCGGATAAACAAGAAAGTTAAGGGAAAATATAAATAAAGGAAAAATGTGGTTGTGGGGAATCGATCCAACACCCTCTTGGTCTAAATGGAAGAATTAAGTAAATAAAGAAAATAAAAGGAATGTGGGCGTGGGGATTCGATATTGGGTCCCCAGGTAGAAATGTTTAAGACAAAAATCAAGAAAAGAAAGAAAGGAAGTGTAGGTGTGGGAAATTGATCTCAGGTTCCCTAGCAAAGAATTCTATATCAACAAAAATTATAAAGAAAACTAACTAAGTGTTATACAAGGGATTTGAAATAGGGTTCCCTTGCCTAACTCCGTATTGACACATAAGTCTTACGTGATTAAATAATTAATGAATGCTGCCTATAGGAATAAAAATTGAGACCTTGGCATACTTACAAGATGCATAAGTCTTGTACTACATAATCTTTGGTAAGTATGAGTCACTTAGACTAATTATGAATAAAACCTCATGGCTTGTACCTATGGATTCATAAGTCCAGCATACGTTTAAAAGTAAATGAACCTAAGATGTATGTGATGAAATGATGTGACCCCCGGAGGGTTAAGTAAGAATGTGAAACACAATAAAAGGCCAAGTGCATTGGCATATGACGAAATGAATATTCGCGTAATAAGGTGAGTAATTATGTTATACTATGCTGCTAATGAAAATAGTGACAACATTATATGAGGCTAGTGCAAGTGAGACAAGCTGCATCTATGCCTAAAAATCAATGTCACTACATGAAATTTCTAAGAAAGTATATTTATGCTAAACGATGAATAAATCAAGAAAGGGTGGCTACATGAGGATAGTCTAGTACAAGTGAGACAAGCTGTATCTACGCCTAGAATCAATGTCCCTCAATGTAAATTCCAAGAGAGCATATGTATGTTATACGATGAACAAATAATGAAAGGTGAGTAAAGATGAAATGAAAAGATGTTAAGAAAGCACAGGGTGGCATCACAATATGAGGCTAGTGCAAGTGAGACAAGCTGTACCTACGCCAATATAAGGTCACCAAAAGTACTCACCTAAGAGAGTGTTGAATATTAAGAGATAAGTCTCATTCACACTCTATATGTAAGTGTAAGTACAATTCACACTTAATACGGAAAGAAGAGATGATAAACCATCTAATGAGCTACGACTACCTCATGCTAGAAGCAAGCTTCGACGATGTATGAGTTGAATGTAAATAGGAACTTTAAACGGAGCACCGATAGGCTAGCTATGAGTGGTGATGCTTTCTTTCGGGAAGGGCGGAGGTTCACGTAATTCTCAAGATATGAGACTATCCACCAAGGTGGGTATGGGTCTCCCTAAATCTCCTAGTCTTTGAACTATGCTTCCAGCATAGGGAACTAGCTAGTAGTTTTCCACCTAAGCGAGCTAGGGATGTTTTGGTTTCACCTTGGCCAGTGACTCCACCTCTTTTCGGTGTGGGGAAGACACCAGATTTCATGATGCTCACATGATCTATGTCGGTTAAATTTGAAGTTCCTCAAAGTAAGAAAGATAATGAAATGAATGATACCAAAGGTGTTTGGATAGGATAATCAAGAGGTGAACTAGACTCAAGTAATGACACTTGGTCATTCTTGGTCATTGTATAGTGAACCCGATGAGAGTCTTAAACAACATCCTAGGTATAACTGGTGGTCACACCAGCCTACGAACGAATGAAAACGAAGTACGTATGAATGAATGAAGCAGACTGTGTATTTGCTAAAGAAGGCTCCCTAGTTGAGGTCCCATATGTTGAGCCCTCATTTTGGGAAGTCCTAATGGTAATTCCGTGATACCAAGGTCTCATGGCATATGAACGAATGATATGTATTATATGTATTTGTTATATAAAATATGTTATGTGTTGTGTGCAATATTAAAAGAATGATGATGCATGTTACTCTCATAGCATGACTTTCCTAATCTGATTTGGCAAGTCCAACTGACTTGGCTTTCCATAATTCATATCATTAGGAGAGAGCTCTTCTTAATCATGCATGTCCTTGGTGTGTGCTTGCATAAACCCATACTTAGTACAAGTGTGTACTAATCCCATACAATACTCTACTTTTAGGTGCAGGTGCAGGTGGACGCTAGAGCTTACGAGACTCCGTTGAGCTATCCGGACGTGGAGCATTCATTCGGACTTGGTAGGCCCTCATGCTTTCGAGGATGCTTATCTTTTATATTCTAGCTTAGACGTAGGCATGAGCTAGTTGAAAGTATTCCACTAGTGTTTCTTTCTTATTTATTTCAGATGTTATATTGGTGCCATTTTGGCAACTTTATATTTATGCAGTTATGAACTATTTCCTTTATTTGAATATCTCATTATTAGATGGTTGATACACATGAGCAATGAACTTCTTTATATGCATATGCATGTTATAACTATGAAGTCTATGTACACTTCAAACAAAACAAAAAGTTTCAAATTTTCCGCTAAAATTAACCTAACGAATGTAATTACGACGTAAGTAGGCTTGTCTGCGACCTCTGAGAGGTCAACGACGCCGGTTTCGACTAGGGTCTATACCCCGGTCATGACAATTTCTTCTCCAAGTTTTAGAGTTCTTCATCTAGATAAAGGTATGGTGATCTTCATCTCTAGTTATATTTCCATTTAGAGAGTTAATCTCAAATATTTCAAAGAGAAAAATATGATCAAACTTCTCCTTCTTAAAACTATCCATGGTTTCTTTCTAAAAATGTTTTGAACGATTAAATAATGATGAATTGAAATTAATAAAGTGGTTTTAACGTGAATTTGACTCCAATTGCATGATGAACCCATGTCCCTTCCAAACTTGATTTAGTCTTTGCATGGGCTTTGTGATCTTGACTTGTTATCTATTGAATTGTGATTCTATTACGTTGAAGTGGTTATATCTACTGTTATTTACGTGGATAAATGTTGAATTGAGGATGAATGATCCATGTGGATCAATGTATGAAGATTTGAACGTGTTTAACTTAGGTTTCTATGATTCACTGTAACATTGGCCTTTTAATGAATAAAAGTGAATTTCGATTATGTTGTAGTTATTATAGCTACTTTTTTAGGTTGATGTTATGAATGAATGTGGGTATAAACCCTTAATGATCAAATAAAAGGAACCTTGATAAGGATTAATCTACATGTTTTAACCTTAAAGTTGCTAATGCTATGAACATAATGTGATATCGATTTAGGTTAGATGAAGCATGATTTAATCTTGATTTCTATGGCTAAAGCTACTGCCCTAGGTTGGTTATATTAGTATATTATGAATGTTAATCATGATAAACAAAGTAAAGTATATTAATGTGTGATCTATGACTCTCTACTTTCTACCATATATGTGTGATATAGTGCACTAGTTGAATCATGCTCTTGTGATGACTTGTACATGGTTTCATTTATGATTTAATAACCTATTGACACCTCTCTATTAATGTATAAATGATGAGAAAGGAGTATTGATCAATGATGATCAGAGATTGATGATTTGGTAAGAATGACTCATCCCTTTACTTTTCTATATTAATGTAGTTGATAAAGCCTTGTATGGCATTGTGTGGTATGGTCCACTTATGGTGGTGGTGTTTACTTTATTGTCATTATATGTGTGTTTAACATGACCTTGAAGGCAAATTGATGAACATATGAACATCTGCTTATGAGGATACTATAAGGAGTCTATGCCGACTTTCTTTTCTAGTTGTGATCTAGGTTGTATGGCTATTGTATAAGCATGTGTATATCCATGTTAGGGTAAAGTATAGGTTCTGCCATTGATGTGTTAAAATGGTTAATAATCCCTTACCTATGTACCCCTATGTGAATGCATGAATAGTACAAGTTAGGAGTCTTAAGTGTGAAATGAAGTTGACTGGTCTCCTATGCTACTGTGTGTTGTGTGGTCTATGCTTGAAAGAGTATTATGGTCTAAGAGGGTGGTTGCCTCAATGTGTTGTTGATAGACATTATGTGATCATGTTGACCAATGTACACACACACTCACTTTACATACATGTTATAAGTAGTATAGGTCATGGTGTCTAAATGAAAGGTAGTTCTCATATTCACTAGTGTCTACTACTATGTATGTTAAGATGATGTTTATGAAAGTATTATATGTATTTCCTTAGCTAGGATGACTTGATAGGTGTACTAGTATGGGCAAGGGTATTGGACTTTGCCTATGCATTGCACATGTGTACCTTGATAGGATAGTTCCTAGGTTTGGTTTCTATGTGCATGATTATGAATCTATGGTCATGTGTAGTCTTAATGTGTTATGTGAAAGGTTTGCTCATATATGCATATACACACACACATGTATGAAGATCTAGTCAAGAGAGGGGCCTTGAAAGATGTATTCATGTGTACCCTAAACTAGATGGTGCTATACATATGCTATGTCCATGTGAAAGGATTTCTCACATGAATTAGGTTGATGAACTCTCATCTATGACCTTTGAGCTAAGCATATGAGGGGATGACTTCCTAAGACTATGTTTTATAAATAAATGTTAATAAAGGCTTTTTCAATAAAGGGAACTTAGCTTAGCACCGAGTGAACTCGTATATGAGTGTGTGTCCCTTTCCAATGTGGAAAAGGTAGGTCTACTATAAATCTCATGGGAAGTATAGCCTCAAAACCCAACAAGGGTATAGATTTGATATTTCCATGATTTCCCCCAAGTTCCATAAACTATGTTGCCACCATAGGATACTAGCTAGTGGATCCACCTATAAAGCTATGTCATGTTTGGTTCCGGTCGACCACCTTCTTTCGGTGTGGGGTTTTATGACACCGAATTCCATGTTTAGCATCATATGGTCTATGTCGGTTAAGGCTATAGTTTCCCTAAAGTAAAATGGACAATGGTAGAAAATAACTAAGACCTTAACTAGAATGACTTAAGGGATGTTACTTAGGATAGGTGGAAGTAATGAACCCATCTAGACATTGCACAAGTATCTCCTTAGGAAGTTCTACGAAGGTGTTCTAATGCATGTGTCTATGTATATGTTCTTTGGGCATGACTTGGTAGTATTGGTCTACTTGTTATGAAGATTTTCATGGTATGAGTCTATATGCATGATGTTGATCTTATTGACTATATGATGAAGGTCTTGTATTGACATGAATAAAGTTGTCTTTACTTACTTATTAAGGTATGACTTGGATGTAAATGCTTGTGGTCTTATGATAAGTTTACTAAGTATGTGTGAGGTTATGGGGATTCACATATACATTGCACTAGTAGATTTGGAGTGGTATATGTGCAAGTTAAAAATAGTTTACTGTGATGTCCTAAGGTTTTGACTTAAATGTGTTTTTGATGTACTATACTTCTATGATGATATGTGTTGGCTTGTGTAGATGATATGTATGTGTCCCTGTGGCCTTAAGGTGATGAATTGCAACAAGTGTCACTAGAGGGTTACTTGGGAAGTTAATGAATAAAAGGAAATAAAGTTCAATGTTAAGGAAAAGAGAGATCACCGTAATGTGACTCAAAAATGTCATAAATTCAATATGTGATCTTATGAAATGTTTGGCATTTGAATATGTTTATGTGAAGTATGTGAATGATAAAAATGCTATTGTATAAAGGTTTTATGAAGATTTACTCAAAATGGCATGAAGTATGATTTCAAGGAAAAAGTCCCTTTTTACTCAATGGTTTTGCATGGTTGCCATACTTAGTACATTCTTGTGCTAATCCTATTCATCTCTACTTTTTACACAAAGTGTAGGTTATGGATGCTTAAAGGATGTATTGAATGGTGAAGATCTTGATGGATGATGCCCAAGCTCAATCAAAGTCCTTAAGTTCAAGGATCTCCTACTTATGTCTTTATTGTAAAGTCTTTAAATATTGTATAGTTATGTAATGTGTCTTATGGGCCGTCTCCCTAATGTACTCTAATGTTTCTGAGTCTAAGATGGAAAAGAGACTTAAGGTCTATATATGTATTATGACTTATGTTTTATATATATGATGTAATGTTCTCGCATATGATATGCTAAGAAAGTTTTAAATTTTCGGCTAAATTTACTATGTCAATGCGATGAATGATAACTATGGGCTTGTATAAGACCTCCGAGAGGTCAAGAACGCCATGTTACTTCTACGGGGTACTCCCCGGATGTGACATTCATGATAGCTTGTCTTGCATGAAAGGTGCATTACATGAAATATCTTGAGATTAATTTTTTATGATAGCTTAGGATTGAGTATTTATGCTCCCCCATGATTAGCTTGCATATACATGATTAGTTGCATGATGGTGTCACATCCAAAGACCAGACCCTAGAAGCTAGGGCACAATCTCGGATTGTAACCGGCGTACTCGACCTCTCGGAGGTCTTATACAATCCCTTTCATATCATTCATAGCATATACATAGTGAAAAGTAGTGCGGAATTCAAACTTTTCACAAAACATATCATAATCTTTAAAAACTCTTTCATATAAATTCATAGGAAATGCTAAGTCTCAATCTCATCAAACTTAAGTCACGAGAGTACTTGGGACACGGCCCATACACAATATGAATATAGAAATACTTAGTTTATTACAATACTTCAAAAGAAAAGACATAAAAGACATCTATATATGTTCTCTAGTCAATTGAGGACATACTTAAAATTCTCTTGAATGATGCTACGGTCCAAGTATTGCTTCCCAAATGCTCCTCACCTACCAACCACTATAGATATAGATAAAATCATGAATTAGTACAACCACATGTACTAAGTATGACATAATGCATAAAAATCATGAAAACGAACATTTATTGGAAATATGCATGTTTTCTTTTAAATATCATAATATAATCATAAGAAAAAAATTTATCAACTTAAAAACACATAAGATAAAATTTAAAACGAATACCATAATTTTAGAAGTCATTTTACAGTAACCTCAACTCACTATTATAGTGAATTCCTTCACTGTACAGTCAAGTTGCTTATATTCAACTTAAGCACCTTCTAGCATGTAATCATCTCACTAAAAGCTATCATAAGATTCACTTAAGTCAAACAAATAGCGACCGCCCATACACCCTCTCTAAATGTGCCTAAGCGATCCTCAAGATTACTCATAATGAGACATATACACACTTACAAGACATCAAACACATAACATATAATATATGGCATTCTCCTTACCAAGGCTATGAAAAAGATT
This sequence comes from Solanum sitiens, assembly GCA_016801875.1. Lineage (NCBI taxonomy): Eukaryota > Viridiplantae > Streptophyta > Magnoliopsida > Solanales > Solanaceae > Solanum > Solanum sitiens. The sequence continues at coordinate 741,512 of JABWTJ010000526.1, read as the reverse complement.
TACTTAAGTACTCCTAGAAGAGAACGCCCATACACCCTCTTCAAGGTTACCTAAATAATCCTTAAGACTTCCTAAGTTTAGTTCATGTCAAACATAACAACCAACTTCCCTAACTAAAGTCATTCTCAAAACTTCCATAGATAAGACATGAAGAGATCATCCCATATGCCCTCTTCACACTTTAGCTAACTAATCCTTAAGTCACTTTAGATTAGGTACTCATGCATTTACATACTTACTGCAACAACCCTAAAAATGAATAGGATCAAGACTTAGGTGTTTCAAGAATGCTTGCGATTAGACCAAGGTCCACACGTATTGATACGCGTAGAACCAGACCTCAGAACCCTTGCTACAACCAAGCCAACTAACTTGGGGAGTTAATTGAGCTTGGAAAGGTTGGGACCAACCAAGTAAGGCTCTCGAAAACAAAGATTTAATTGAAGGAGTTTTTACCAGACTTAAAAAGAAGGAATTTTAAGTTTTGAGGGTCTAGGGGTAAAATGGTCTTTTACCAGGCTAAGGGTAGTATCTTAATTACCCTAAATATATATATAATTAATTATTTAATAAGATGTAGGGGCAATTTGGGGAGAGAGAGCCGAAATTGAGCTCTTGAAGTGAAGTCTTGCTCCACCCGGGTTCGAACCTAGGTGGAAGCAATGATTTAACTTGTTTTTATTTAAATGGATAAATTAATTTAATTAATTAATAAATATTAGCTGATTTAAGAAAAGGAAAAATCAGATTTTTTTATTTAAAGGTTTAACAAAGAGTCCTAGTTTGACTAATTCCCAAACTAAAACTCCTAATTTTAAGCCACTCTCTCTCACTCTTTCTCTCTCTCACGTTTAACCATTCATTCTCACGTTTTCTCTCTGCCAAAAACAACTTCAAGAACAGAAAATATATGGAAGTTCTTCACACTTGAAGAACTCACACAAAAAGCTAAGAAAACAACGTTAATCCATCACGTTAGGCAAAGGGGAGGAGTCTTCCGTCGGTTGGTGTTGAAGTGTTGGACTTGAATGTGGTTTGGAGAGGTTGGACAGCAGGTTGTGTATTGTAAAAACGTCAAAAAGGTATGGGTTTTCTTACTCTTGGTCCCTTTCCCAAAAGACCCTTAGGACTCAGACGAATCTATTCTGAAAACTAGGGTTGTTCCCCGTTTCATGTCCCTATCACTAGCTCCTATTGATGGTTGTAGGTTGGTATGTCTGCTGGTAGATATTAGGCATGTAATGTGTTTTTTCGTGATGAATATGTTCATGAATATGCATTTAGAATCGTACAAATGATAACCTATGCTTTCCGAAATATGTGTTTATGTGTGTGCAATGTGTAGTCGTGACTTTGAACACGGATTGAAGTATGAAAATGACTTGTTTTATGGTTGTATTTCACATTCACAAACTTGTATTAATCGTGATGTTCATATGAAGTATAAAGTGGCTGATTTGAGTGAAAAACTATTAGCTAAATGATTCACGAAATGCCCTAAGAATTAACTCTAAATGTTGATGAAAAGAAGCTTAAAAATGTATCTCAAATTTCCAGCACATTGTTGGTTAATTTCAACCAAGTAAAGTTCTTTAATAAGCTATGAAAAATGAAGAAAAATAAGTGAGGTAACTGAGGATCGAACCCGTGACCTCACCATGTTAAAAGTCAGTGAAATAAGGTGAGAAAAAGGAAATGTGGAGAGTGCGGATTGAACCCCCAACCTCTTGAATGGATGAGAAAGTTAGGAGTAAAATAAAGGAGAAAAATAAATGAGGAGAGTGGGGATTGAACCCCCAACCTCTTGAATGGATGAGAGAGTTAGGAGAAAAATAAAGGAGAAAATAAATGTGGAGAGTGGGGATTGAACCCACAACCTCTTGGATAGGTGAGAAAGTTAAGAGATAAATAAAAATATGAGCTTGTAGGGGATTGAACCCACAACCTCCTTGACTTAAACGGAAAAGGAGAGGAGAAAAAGAAAGGAAATGTTATGGGGTTGATGGGAATCGAACTAGGGTCTCCCAAATCTGAAAAATGCAATTATCAAGTTTAAAATAAGATTAAGTGTTGTCCAAGGGATTTGAAATAGGGTTCCCTTGCCCAAATTCCGTATTGATACATAAGTCATACGTGAATTAAATGTTCAAGAATAATGCCACCTACTTAGATCGAAATCGAGATCTTGGCATACATACAAGATGCATAAGTCTTGTATCACATAATCTTAGGAAGATATGAATCACTTAGACGATATATGAATGAAGCCTCATGGCTTGTATGTATGGACACATAAGTCTAACATACGTTTAAAAGTAAGTGATCCTAAGATGTATGTAATAAAATGATGAAACCCTAGAAGGGTTAAGTATGAGTGTAAATACACTAAATGGCCAAGTGCATTGACATATGATGAAATGAACAACGAAATGATGAAATGAACAATGAAATGATGAAATGAACAATGAAATGATGAAATGAACAATGATATGATGAAATGACGAAATGAACAATGAAATGATGAAATTAAAAATGATATGATGAAACCCTAGAAGGGTTAAGTAAAAGTGTGAAACACACTAAATGGCCAAGTGCATTGGCATATGATGAAGTGAACATTCACGTAAAAAGGGGTGAGTAATTATGAAGAGTAAATGTGCTAATGTTAATGAATGTGGTGACAACATGATATGAGGCTAATGTAAAAGATGAGAGCAATCTCAAATGAGCCTAAGTAAATGTTACCAGAACGTACTCACCTATGAGAGTGTAAGATAATGAAGAGATCAGTCTCTATGAACACTCTAATGAAAGTATTGAGCTTAACACACTTAATACTAATGATGAGATGAGAAATCATCTAATGAGCTATGATGTCCTCATACTAGAAGCAAGCTTCCATAACGTATGAGATGAATGTAATGGAACTTTATAATGAGCACCGATAGACTAGCTATGAGCGGTGATGCCATCTTTCGGGAAGGGCGGAGGTTCATGTAACTCTCATGAGATGAGACTGTCCGGCATGCCGGGTATGGGTCTCCTTGTATCTCCTAGTCTTCGAACTTATACTGCCAATATAGGGATCTGGCGGAGTTCGATTCCCATGTACGCTAGCATGTTTTGGGTCACTTTGGCCGGTGATTCCACCTCTTTTTAGTGTGGGGGAGACACTGGATTTCATGATGCTCACATGATCTATGTCAGTTAAAGTTAAAGTTCCCAATGAATGAATGAGGCCAGCCTCAAATGATGCACATAATGAAATGAATGATACCAAAGGTTTTAGGATAGGATAATCAAAGGGTGAGTTAGATTCAAGTAATGACATTAGGTCATTCTTGGTCATTGCACAACGAACCTAATGAAAGTCTTAAACTACATCCTAGGTATAACTGGTGTTTACACTAGTCTATGAATGAAATGAAATGGAGTATGTATGAATAAACGAAGTAGACTCTGTGTTTGCTAATGAAGACTCCCTAGTTGAGGTCCCATCTGTTGAGCCCTCATTTCTGGGAGGTCTTAATGTTAAGTCCATGATTCCAAGGTCTCATGGCATATGAATGAATGACAATAAAGAAGTTATTTGCTACATGAAAAAGGTGTTGTATGCTATATGATGTGTGCTATGTGTAAATGTTATGTGCTGTGTGCAAATGTGAAAAATTTGATGATGTGTGTTATTCTCATGGCATAACTTTCCTATTCCGAATCTTGAAAGCCCACTGACTTTCCTAATCCAAATTTCGAAAGCTCATTGACTTTCCTAATCCAAATTTGGAAACTTTCCTAATCTCAATTTGGCAAGTTCATTGACTTGACTTCCAAAAATCATGTTGTTAGGAAAGAGCTATTCTTTCTCATGCATGTCCTTGGTGTGTGCTTGCATATACCCATACTTAGTACAAGTGTGTACTAACCCTATATAAACTCTACTATATTAGGTGCAGGCACAGGTGGACGATAGAGCTACAGGATCATCGCTGCAGTTATCCGGACGTCCAGCATTCATCCGGTTTTGGTAGGTCCTCATGCTTTCGAGGATGCTACTGTTTTATATTCTAGCTTAGTTTTAGAGTTGAGCTAGTGGAGCATGTTCCACTAGCGTTTCTTTCCTATTTTGTTCAGACTATGTATTGGTGCCATTTTGGCAATTATACGCTTTATAAGAATTGAACTATTTCTTTCAGTTGCTTATCTCTTAATGTTAGATGGTTGATGGTGAACAATTACGTATTAATGAGAATGCTTTTATAAGTATGATAAAAGTTTCAAATGTTTTCGCTAAAATTAACCTAGATGAAGTAAGAATGACGTAAGTAGGCTTGTGTGCGACCTCTGAGAGGTCAACGACGCCGGTCTCGTCTGGGGTCTAGATTTCGGTCATGACAAAGTTGGTATCAGAGCACTAGGTTAAATTACAAAAATAATAAGTTCACATCAACCACATTGAGTAGTTTCTAAGTCATGGTAGTGAAGTGCACCACTATCCTGGATTAGAGACTGCATGATGCGTAGGAATGTTTCCCTTCTTCTGATCTTATCGTGCTTTTCTAAATGTCTGAATTCTTGGTGTTATGAGCGTGTCTAACATCAATCCTTTTGTTTTTCCAGAGAATGAACACTAGGAGAGGAAATGGCCAGAGGAGAGGAGGAGGAGCTGCTAGGGTTAATCAGAATCCACCCCAGGCTCCAGCTGAAGGAGTGGCCATACCAGTTAACCCAGCTGGGTTGATTGATGCTGAGGTGCGGGCATCTTTGGCCCAAATGGCACAGGCCATTACTATCCAGGCCCATGCTATGACTGCCCAGGTCAATAGATAGGATATTCAGAGGGAGAACCCACCGGTCCGTAGCATGGCTGACAGACTGAGGGATTTTACAAGGATGAATCCTCCCATTTTCACAGGGGCTAAGACATCGGAGGATCCTTATGAGTTTATATATAAGGTGCATAAGATCCTGGTGGCTATGGGGGCCACTGACATTGAGAAGGCTGAGCTGGCTTCCTATCAGCTCAAGGATGTTGCACAGACTTGGTGCAAGATGTGGCAAGATAGCCATGTCTTAGTTGGAGTACCAGTCACATGGGAGCTGTTCAAGACAACATTTCTGGAGAGATTCTTTCCCAGGGAGATGAGGGAGGCCAAGGTTGAGGAATTCATCAACCTCAAACAAGGCTCCATGACAGTCAGGGAGTATTCCCTGAAGTTTGTTAAGCTGTCAAGGTATGTTGTTTTTTCCTAAGTATTTAATAGCAAGAATAAGAATAATACTGAACCTTGTTGAAATCTCCCAGGTATGCTACTTCCCTGGTTTCTAACAGCATGGATGAGATGAGCAGGTTCCTCACAGGAATCAATAGAGACCTGGAGGAGGAGTGTCGATCTGCTATGCTCCATGACAATATGGATCATTCCAGGTTGATGGTGCATGTCCAGCAGGTAGAGGACAGCCGCAGAAAGAGAGGTGTTCGTGATGCTAGGAGGCCTAGGCCTCAAGATCAGGCAGGACCCAGTCATGGAGGCCACAGGAACAACTTTGGCGTTCGTGAGCAGCCCAGGTTTAAGAAGGGGCTCTCCCACCAAGGGGAGTCAAGTTCATCCAAGAGTCGCTATGATAGGGATTCTGAGTCCAGAGTTAAGAGAAACAATGGAGTAGATACACCTCAGGAGAGGCCACCTTGCAGGAAGTGTGGCAAACTGCATGGAGGAGAGTGTATGATGGGCTCTAATGCTTGTTATAGCTGTGGAAAACCAGGCCACATGGTGAAAGATTGTCCGAATAGGAGGAGTCAAGAACGAGGGACAGAGAGAGTTCAGACTAATGGCCTGAATGAAGAGGCTCCAAAGAGGCAATGATTCTTCGCACTCAAGTCCAGAGGTGCAGGGGAAGGCACTTCTGATGAAGCCTCGGGTGCGTAACCTTAATTAGCCTTTCATATATTTGACTGTATATGGTGTTTATGCCCTAGTATGAGGATTAATAGGTTTGAAGTCATCATATTGGTTGCTGATGTATATGATTTTTATGTTGACTTTGTGTTGTATCCTTTGATGAGACTAGTTTAGGGAAGAATTCTTTAGTTTATTAATGTAAAGCTACTAGTAGGTTTCAAGGAGGTGTTCCATCATGTTAATATGTGAATAAGATATTCACCAGTGAAAGTATTGAGGTACCTATGTATGCGTAGGTTCTATAGATGACATACTTATTGTTAGTAAAGAGTAGTGTCATTCGGGGACGAATGTTTCTAAGGGGGGGATAATGTAACAACCCTAAAAATGAATTGGATCAAGACTTAGGTGTTTCAAGAATGCTTGCGATTAGACCAAGGTCCACACGTATTGATACGCGTAGAACCAGACCTCAGAACCCTTGCTACAACCAAGCCAACTAACTTGGGGAGTTAATTGAGCTTGGAAAGGTTGGGACCAACCAAGTAAGGCTCTCGAAAACAAAGATTTAATCGAAGGAGTTTTTACCAGACTTAAAAAGAAGTAATTTTAAGTTTTGAGGGTTTAGGGGTAAAATGGTCTTTAACAAGGCTAAGGATAGTATCGTAATTACCCTAAATATATATATAATTAATTATTTAATAAGATGGAGGGGCAATTTGGGGAGAGAGAGCCGAAATTGAGCTCTTGAAGTGAAGTCTTGCTCCACCCAGGTTCGAACCTAGGTGGAAGCAATGATTTAACTTGTTTTTATTTAAATGGATAAACTATTTTAATTAATTAATAAATATTAGCTGATTTAAGAAAAAGAAAAATCAGATTTTTTTATTTAAAGGTTTAACAAAGAGTCCTAGTTTGACTAATTCCCAAACTAAAACTCCTAATTTTAAGCCACTCTCTCTCACTCTTTCTCTCTCTCACGTTTAACCATTCATTCTCACGTTTTCTCTCTGCCAAAAACAACTTCAAGAACAGGAAATATATGGAAGTTTTTCACACTTGAAGAACTCACACAAAAAGCTAAGAAAACAACGTTAATCCATCACGTTAGGCAAAGGGGAGGAGTCTTCCGTCGGTTGGTGTTGAAGTGTTGGACTTGAATGTGGTTTGGAGAGGTTGGACAGCAGGTTGTGTATTGTAAAAACGTCAAAAAGGTATGGGTTTTCTTACTCTTGGTCCCTTTCCCAAAATACCCTTAGGACTCAGACGAATCTATTCTGAAAACTAGGGTTGTTCCCCGTTTCATGTCCCTGTCACTAGCTCCTATTGATGGTTGTAGGTTGGTATGTCTGCTGGTAGATATTAGGCATGTAATGTGTTTTTTCGTGATGAATATGTTCATGAATATGCATTTAGAATCGTACAAATGATAACCTATGCTTTCCGAAATATGTGTTTATGTGTGTGCAATGTGTAGTCGTGACTTTGAACAGGGATTGAAGTATGAAAATGACTTGTTTTATGGTTGTATTTCACGTGCACAAACTTGTATTAATCGTGATGTTCATATGAAGTATAAAGTGGCTGATTTGAGTGAAAAACTATTAGCTAAATGATTCACGAAATGCCCTAAGAATTAACTCTAAATGTTGATGAAAAGAAGCTTAAAAATGTATCTCAAATTTCCAGCACATTGTTGGTTAATTTCGGCCAAGTAAAGTTCTTTAATAAGCTATGAAAAATGAAGAAAAATAAGTGAGGTAACTGAGGATCGAACCCGTGACCTCACCATGTTAAAAGTCAGTGAAATAAGGTGAGAAAAAGGAAATGTGGAGAGTGGGGATTGAACCCCCAACCTCTTGAATGGATGAGAAAGTTAGGAGTAAAATAAAGGAGAAAAATAATTGAGGAGAGTGGGGATTGAACCCCCAACCTCTTGAATGGATGAGAGAGTTAGGAGAAATATAAAGGAGAAAATAAATGTGGAGAGTGGGGATTGAACCCACAACCTCTTGGATAGGTGAGAAAGTTAAGAGATAAATAAAAATAAATAAAATGAGCTTGTGGGGGATTGAACCCACAACCTCCTTGACTTAAACGGAAAAGGAGAGGAGAAAAAGAAAGGAAATGTTATGGGGTTGATGGTAATCGAACTAGGGCCTCCCAAATCTGAAAAATGCAATTATCAAGTTTAAAATAAGATTAAGTGTTGTCCAAGGGATTTGAAATAGGGTTCCCTTGCCCAAATTCCGTATTGATACATAAGTCATACGTGAATTAAATGTTCAAGAATAATGCCACCTACTTAGATCGAAATCGAGATCTTGGCATACATACAAGATGCATAAGTCTTGTATCACATAATCTTAGAAAGATATGAATCACTTAGACGATATATGAATGAAGCCTCATGGCTTGTATGTATGGACAGATCAGTCTAATATACGTTTAAAAGTAAGTGATCCTAAGATGTATGTAATGAAATGATGAAACCCTAGAAGGGTTAAGTATGAGTGTAAATACACTAAATGGCCAAGTGCATTGACATATGATGAAATGAACAATGAAATGATGAAATGAATAATGAAATGATGAAATGAACAATGATATGATGAAATGAACAATGAAATGACGAAATGAACAATGAAATGATGAAATGAAAAATGATATGATGAAACCCTAGAAGGGTTAAGTAAAAGTGTGAAACACACTAAATGGCCAAGTGCATTGGCATATGATGAAGTGAACATTCACGTAAAAAGGGGTGAGTAATTATGAAGAGTAAATGTACTAATGTTAATGAATGTGGTGACAACATGATATGAGGCTAATGTAAAAGATGAGAGCAATCTCAAATAAGCCTAAGTAAATGTTACCAGAACGTACTCACCTATGAGAGTGTAAGATAATGAAGAGATCAGTCTATATGAACACTCTAATGAAAGTATTAAGCTTAACACACTTAATACTAATGATGAGATGAGAAATCATCTAATGAGCTATGATGTCCTCATACTAGAATCAAGCTTCCATAACGTATGAGATGAATGTAATGGAACTTTATACTGAGCACCGATAGACTAGCTATGAGTGGTGATGCCTTCTTTCGGGAAGGGCGGAGGTTCACGTAACTCTCATGAGATGAGACTGTCCGGCATGCCGGGTATGGGTCTCCTTGTATCTCCTAGTCTTCGAACCTATACTGCCAATATAGGGATCTGGCGGAGTTCGATTCCCATTTACACTAGCATGTTTTGGGTCACTTTGGCCGGTGATTCCACCTCTTTTCGGTGTGGGGGAGACACTGGATTTCATGATGCTCACATTATCTATGTCGGTTAAAGTTAAAGTTCCCAATGAATGAATGAGGCCAGCCTCAAATGATGCACATAATGAAATGAATGATACCAAAGGTTTTAGGATAGGATAATCAAAAGGTGAGTTAGATTCAAGTAATGACATTAGGTCATTCTTAGTCATTGCACAATGAACCTAATGAAAGTCTTAAACTACATCCTAGGTATAACTGGTGTTTACACTAGTCTATGAATGAAATAAAATGGAGTATGTATGAATGAACGAAGTAGACTCTGTGTTTGCTAATGAAGACTCCCTAGTTGAGGTCCCATCTGTTGAGCCCTCATTTCTGGGAGGTCTTAATGTTAAGTCCATGATTCCAAGGTCTCATGGCATATGAATGAATGATAATAAAGAAGTTATGTGCTACATGAAAAAGGTGTTGTATGCTATATGATGTGTGCTATGTGTAAATGTTATGTGATGTGTGCAAATGTGAAAAATTTGATGATGTATGTTATTCTCATGGCATAACTTTCCTATTCCAAATCTGGAAAGCCCACTGACTTTCCTAATCCAAATTTCAAAAGCTCATTGACTTTCCTAATCCAAATTTGGAAACTTTCCTAATCTCAATTTGGCAAGTTCATTGACTTGACTTCCAAAAATCATGTTGTTAGGAAAGAGCTATTCTTTCTCAGGCATGTCCTTTGTGTGTGCTTGCATATACCCATACTTAGTACAAGTGTGTAGTAACCCTATACAAACTCTACTATTTTAGGTGCAGGCACAGGTGGACGATAGAGCTACAGGATCATCGCTGCAGTTATCCAGACGTCCAGCATTCATCCGATTTTGGTAGGTCCTCATGCTTTCGAGGATGCTACTGTTTTATATTCTAGCTTAGTTTTAGAGTTGAGCTAGTGGAGCATGTTCCACAAGCGTTTGTTTCCTATTTTGTTCAGACTATGTATTGGTGCTATTTTGACAATTATACGCTTTATAAGAATTGAACTATTTCTTTCAGTTGCTTATCTCTTAATGTTAGATGGTTGATGGTGAACAATTACGTATTAATGAGAATGCTTTTATAAGTATGATAAAAGTTTCAAATTTTTCCACTAAAATTAACCTAGATGAAGTAAAAATGACATAAGTAGGCTTGTCTGCGACCTCTGAGAGGTCCACGACGCCGGTCTCGTCTGGAGTCTAGATTCCGGTCGTGACACTTACTAACATAAATCATTATTTCATTAGTTCATTAAGACACATTCATCACATAAAGGACACTCAAGTAATGGAGTTGGAGAAGACCTAGGGACTCCAATGAACACCTTCAAAGCCTATTGTGCATTGTCTAAATAGCGTCCCATACCACCACCTAAACTTTATAGAACTTCTATAATGCTAGTAAGTATCCCATATGATGAGAATAGGCAATAACAGACATATACCATGGTAGGAAAACATGGAATCCGGAGTTCTATCCTACTCCGATGAGGTTGTTCTACTTGCCAATGGTAGAACTTGGACATATCCAATGTAGGCACATGTTTATGGAATATGAAGGGCATGGTTTGTAATCTACTCTGATTCTTTAAATAGAACTACTTCCCTTACCATAATCACTCGGTGCTAGCCTTCGTTATCATACAAAAAGGGTTCTATATCAAGTTCATAACCCAATTACATTTACCCTACCAAAGAAAGGTCCACTAGGGATGCCCCCCAATAGCGACAAGAAGCTCATTATGACTTTCCTAAGGATTGATATGATGTCGTTCCATCCAATCAAACTTAATTCCATCATTCATTACACGAAGGATACCATTACGACTTTCGACTTCAAGTTTCATAACCTTACCACTAGGTTAAAGGTTTCACATAAAGGACTCTCTTATAGTCATTCAAGGTATCACCTATCAATCATTCATTCAAGACTAAGACGCTTTAGATTCCTAAGTCAAGACATCACATATTCATATTCATACATGCATCAAGTATGACAATTAAGTCAACCTAGACAAGACACAACATTACTTCACATTAGCACAATTTACATGTCATTCTAGAAGCACATAGGAACAACTATTATCATGTTAAAGTCATACTATACACTACTATATCACCATTATATACTTCACATAGCCAAGTAGGAACAATCATGCATTCAACTCTAAGACTACACACATAACCATAGTCCTAGTCTAACATGATCACCTAAATAGGATCAATAGAAGAAATCACACACTTTCACATTAATTCACATAGGTAGATATGATCATAAATCACATAATCAACTACACAAATAGTCATATTTCTTCAAGTAGTGCCGACAAGGCCATGATCATCATAATACTTAAAATAACGCCGACAAGGCCACATCAATTCACATAACACCGCCACCATAAGTGGACCAAACCAATAACACTAACATAAAATAAAAGTAAATATGGAAGCGTACCACCACTTCATCCTCAACACTTCAATCCAATGCCAAATCACCCAATTCAATACAATTCGATGCATAAATCATAATACTCAATGAATTTAAGTCAATTCAATACAGATTTATCAATATAAAACTAATTAGATATAAATTGAATACAATCTTACATCATTATATAGCCCATAAGAAACTACACATTAATTCATAAATTTAAACCAATATCAAGTAACCCATAAATTAGTCAAAAACTAGGGTTCATAAATTACATGGGTTCATAGGTTATTTAGGTTAAAATCAGCAATAAAATTACAATTCAATCCATAATCAATGTTTTAAAACCATTAATTCAAGAACCCATGGTAGATCATAAAATAGGTCAAGTTCAACTTTGAAAACTTTAGAAAACATCTTTGGAAGTTGGGATCCTTGATGAAACGAGTTTGAAGGATCAAAAACCATACCTCAACAATGATAATCCTCCAATTTGATGAATAATCAGCACTGAAATCTCCAATGCAAGCTCTTTCTTGAATTTTGGCTTCAATGGAGTCTTAAGGAATTTCTAAGGGATTTTGGGGTTTTGATTTTTCAGAATGAAATCTTCTAAGTGTTAAAGGCTTATAAACACATTTAAAATACCCAAAATACCCTTATGTAACCGTCAAACCCCTTATTTTGAAGTGTGGTGAAATTACAATATCACCCCTCACTTAACAGTGAGGCTGCGCGCAGGGACAGGCCATCGACGATTGGGTAGTCGACGGACCATTTGTCCACAAATGGACCATCCTATCCTTCCGTCGTTTGGTTTAGAGACTTGAATTTTGTCTATTTTCTCCCACGACTAAGTGTTCACCAATGGAACCCATCGATGGGGCGTCAACTGGCCCACGAGCCGTCAATTGCCTCAGTCATTTGGGTTTGTCTAGGCAGACTTGGACACCAACTTTGGGTCCTACCTCAATCACCCTTGGATGGTCCTTGGGGATATTTTCCCATACGTTTCCAACCCAAACATGACCGTATACGAGTTTAGGACCTCTCACATGAATTTCATCCAAAACAAAAACGTAAAACTTGACAAAACATGCTTAGACACACAAGGTCATTTCAAGGCACATCTTTCGAATGTCATGGACGTTCTTAGACGTTTAACCTCCAAACTTCACGAAACTTGACACACTGCCTATATATACCATAATAAATCATTTAAGGACTTCACAACATCATTAATCACATATAAAAACATAGAACCACACATAAGGCACATAGGTGACTTAGTCGTCGAACGTCTTGGTCGTCCCTTGACGTTTGACTTCCAATGCACCTAAACTCTTAGCTACAGCCTCTATACCATTTTACAGACCATTTTAGGACTTTAGACCACCATGAAAACAATGTTAGGCTCTAGTTCACCTAAGTCATTTTCGGAATCTTACAGATGGTTAGGATAGGTGATTCCTTACTTAGTTAGCTTGGATTAGGTTAGTCTCGAGAAGTACTTAGTGTTGATGGTAGTATGGTATGATATTCATACATGGCACAAGTATTACTTGAAGCTAACTATGATATGACCCCTATGATATCTATATTTAGCTTGGGTAGTGACTATGGTTGCTTCCCATGACATGATTGACAAAGATGTTGTAACATCCGAGGAGCACCCTCCAAACATAACCGGCGTCGTCATCCTCAAAGAGTATTTAGACTAGCCTCTTAGCATTCATCATAAAATATCATAGGTTAAATTGCGTAAATCATATAACTTTTTAACTACTTCTACATTGAGGTTTACTTAGACCTCCCGCTTTAACATAATATATATATTTAAGGAGTGTACATAGTCTACTGTCAATAGGAAGCACTACTTAGGCTTCTACTTTTACTTCACATAATATAACAAAATAGATTCATAAGAAATCTAGGATACGTCAGATATTAAACCATCTAAGTCCAATACAAAAATTGGGCTTAACCCATAGTTCATTATAATAAAGGCCTCATATAGGCATATACAGAAGTCATCAAAGAAAGAAAATGAACAAAATTTTCTTTACGACTTAACAACATCAATATGTGATAGTGGCATCGTCCACGGAAGGTGAGGAACTAACAAATTAGAGAATGAGAGTCCAAGTTATCTTCAATGGCCCTCTCAAAGCTCAACGGCTTGAACCTACATATTTGTAAAAACATAGAAATATGGGTTAGTACACCACTTGTACTATGTATGGAAATATGCACATAAAACATTCGAAAGAATGCATGAGAAAGGGAAATTTGCTTTTAGGAAACATGCCAAGTCATTTGGTAACCTTTAGTGCACCTACAAGAGATCATTTACCACATAAGGAATCACAATAGCATAAGTCATGTTCATAATCAATACAACTTAACATAATAACCGTGTGCAATACAAGATCAACATCATCAAGTATAATCAAGTAAACATATATAATAATATTCTTGGGTACATAACCAAAACAACCTAACATAACGCTATAACAACAAAGCACATATAATAGATCATAACCTTTCATCATATGCAAGACCTCTAGTCATAACCCAAAATCAAGTCTACATGTGCAATGACCAAGCAAAGCCCCATAACCTTACTCAGCCAAGTAACCCCAACAAAGGATAACAAGTATTTTCTAACTTCATATAGCATAGCATCAACAATAATCATCATCACACATAGAAATATAGACCAATAACATGCTCATAAGTTAAGATAACATCAAATAGGAACATCAACATGTATAGTCAACATATGCATAACATTTACTTTATATAACATAAGGACAACCTTCTAGGACTTCCCTAAAAGACAACTAGTGCAATGTATAGGTAGAGTCACATACCCCTACCTAGACTAAGTCAACCCTGAAGTCACCTTAGTTAGTGTTCTCTTTATTACTTCATTTTACTTTTGGGAACACTTTCCTGAACCGACATAGACCACAAGAGATATGTGTGTAATACCGTGTCATGAAACCCTAAACCGAAAGAAGGTGGACTACTTGCCAAGGTAGAACAAAAACATGAACATAGCATCTAGGTGGATCCACTAGGTAGTATTCCTATGGGAACAACATAGTTAAAGAACTAGGAGATGTGGTTGACACCCTCTTTATGCACATTGCATTATAGTCTCCAATATAATGAGTACAATAGTGAACCTACCTTCACTACTTGGGAAGAGACACTCATCAGTACTAGTTCACTTGGTGCTAAGATAATGTCCCTTTTTGAAATGTCTTTAAGCCTTTATTAATCATCATAGCTTAGTATAGGCCATAGGAGACTAAACCCTTGTATATTCATATCATCAGCTCATTATGAAATTTATGAGAATGTATTTTCAATTCATTCTTCATATGTGAGATCAACACATTATCATCATCATGTCATAATAAGGCACATAGGAAATTCATAATCAACCTTATATCATTACATCTTAAACATAATCTCACATCTTCACATAATCAATACATTTCAATTGCATCATCATATCAAAACTTACTTAATACAATCACAATATATAGTTCAATTGAACTTCATCACCAAGTACAATCCAACACAATTGAAGTAAAGGTTTAAGATCACAAAGTCTTACCAATTCTCCTTCACAAGCCATCATAATTGGTCTTACTCTCAACCAATCCAATTTCATCCATAAATAGGTGTAACAACGTATTTCAAAAGTAATTAACACAATAACTAAGTCAATTTTAAGAATACTAATCAATTGAACATGAGTTCATCACCTAAGGTTAGGGAGTTTGTGTCAATTCATGATTTATTCCTCAAACTAGGTTAATTCATCAAGAACCAATGTAATTGAACAATAGTACATCATAATCTAATCATAATAAACAAAATAAACCATAAACAATACAATCTAAAAGATCAAATTCGTATTATGAAGAAACCCATATGAAATCAGTTTTTTGAAAACCAATTTTGGAAGAACCCTTTGGGGAAAGGAATCGCAAAGTTGAAAGGTTACCATACCTTGATATTCTTTGAAGGTTGATGGATAAAAGTAGTCTTCTTGCTTCCCCATAACCCTTAGACCTTGTATCCAATGGAGTTCTTCTTTAGGAGAGTGAAAGTAGAGAGAAGGAAGAGCAATTTGGATTTGGGAAATTGTGGGGTGTTTAGTTGAGTTTAGGCTTAGGATATGTTATATAGTTAAGTAAATAACCTAATTAACCAACCCTAATCACTAATTAAACTCTTAACTAAATAAATTAACTAAATGAACTAACTTAAACAAAACAGGAAAATTGCAAGCTGGCCTACGAGACACAACCTATGGGCCGTAAGTCAATCGATAGACATGACCCCCCACCGTCCTTCAAAACAGTAATTTTGGTCAGAGAGTTGCCAATTTAACATTTTAAAAAAATTTCTAAGTGACCATCGATGGAGGCAATCGACACCCCGTTGACTGGTCCATGCCCCATCGTCTACCATCGTTGGTAGACATTGTCCATTGAATGCTTTTTGGTCAAAATGGAAGGGTCCTCCTCAAGGACCCTTAGGATTGTTCTTGGCAAGTCGTACTCATACTTTTTGACCTTAAACAAATTTATTACGTGTTTAACACCTTCCCACCAAATTTCATTAAATTCCGACTCCTAAAACCCTGTAAAATAGGCCAAGGCACACTAGCACCTTTTTTCACTAGTCTCTGGACGTCATGGACGTTCCTTGACGTCTTGACTCTAAAATATTCTTAATGACTTATAAGTGATAAATTATCTCCCCCCACCTTAGGAACATTCGTCCCCAAATGACACTAAAATCTTTTGAAAGGAAAGGATAGAATCAATCAATACTAGCACCCCAACCAACAAGATAAGTAATCAACATGAGTTACAAGTCAAAATCAACAGAACGACATGACATTTGCACATAGCGACTCAAAACATCATATACCACATGTAAGAGCTCAGTATCACAACATGAGGAACTTCTTTCTCAATGTCAAAATAACTCAACAACGTACAAAGAGTCACTTGTGCCAAAACTCATTTCAAAACACATCAACATGCTCAATATCACTTTATAAAGGGAAAATCATACCAAATACACAAATAAGATCAAATCAAGTAAAAAGAGCATTTTTCCATGAAAACTTAACATAAACTTTTATCATCAATATGCATAGCTATGCAAAACAAGTCAAATTAATATTTAAATATTAATTTCATTATATGAACAACTAACCTTAATTAGCAAAGAGATGAGAATAATGGGACTTCATGTCGGCCTCGGCCTCCCATGTTGCTCCTCAACTTGGTGGTTTCTCCATAACACCTTTACAAAGGCCACCTCTTTATTCCTCAACCTATTAACTTGTCGATCAAGAATTTCCACCGGAACCTCTTCATTGGAGAGATTCTCATCCACTCGTAGACCTTTAATAGAAAGAATGGACTCGGGGTCACCAGTGCACTTCTTAAGCATGGATACATGGAAAACCGGGTGAACCGAAGCTATCTCACTAGGTAATCTCAACTCATATGAAACCTTGCCAACCCTTTGCAAAATCTCATAGGGACCCCCATAACGAGGAAATAACTTCCCTTTCTTGCCAAATATCACCACTCCTTTCATGGGTGAAACTTTCAAGTACACTTTATTACCTTCTTCAAACTCTAATTCTCTTCTCCTATTGTCAGCATAAGATTTTTGCCGGCTATAGGCCATTTGCAATCGATTACTTATGAAATGAAATTTAAGGAAAACTCCCTAGACATAACCGTCGTCGTCGTACTCTTTGAGGACTAAGACTAGCCTCTTAGCTTACATCATTACATTCATAGGTAAAATTTAGCGGAAATTTAAAACTTATCATTACTTCTACTCGGAGATTTACATAGACCTCTACTATAACGCCCCAAAACGAACTAAGGTGAACTAGAGCCTCATATTTGTTTCTTGAGTTGATTTTAAGCTAAACTGAGTTAGTTTAGTGTCCTTATGTAGTGCGTGAAGTTTGTCTAAGTTTGGAGTTCAATCGACCAAGAACGTCCATGACGTTTGGATGGTATGCCTTAGAATGTACTTGTGTGTCTTAGTGTGTTTTGATGAGTTTTACGTGTTCGTTTTACTTGAAACTTGCATTGGATGTTCCTAAGACCTATACGACTTAGTTTAGGGGTTTAACATCCAGGCACGACCCCACCTAGTACCCACAAGGGGCCCTAGATGAAGGTCCCAAAACTTGGGCAAAATCTGCCAAAAAGCAGTGGCCATCGACGACCCTAAGGACATTCCGTCGGTCCCTCAACGGTACGTAGACCTAGGGCGTCGATTTGAATAGTGAGTTAAGATTGGCCATGCTACATTTGGAGCTAAGTACCCACCAACGAGACCCTACCAACGGTCCGTTGGCCCCCTGACAGTCCGTTGGTGAAGGTCTCGTCTATGAGATCTGCCAAGCCTGTTAAGTGGCTGCCAACTTAGGGTGTTTTATGTAAATACACCCCAAGTCTTTTAAGACCCTAGGTGGATAATTTTAGTGTTTTTTGGTTATATTAAATTAGTAATTAAATCCTAGACCAAGACAAGACCCTCACTTCAACATTCAAACTCTCTCTTTAAAAAGAAAACTCTCTCTCAAAGTCACCATTGAATCCAAGGATCAAGGAGGGAAAGGAGGGATGATTTGGACTTGTTTCTTCATCAAAATTACGGGGTTTCCTTCTCTTAAAGGTATGGTATCCATTCTTGAATATCTTTTCATTCAAGAAGCCAACTTCCAAAAAGGTTTTTAAAAGGGTTTCTAAATTCAAACTTCTTCTAACTTTGATTTCTAGTATGGGTCTACTTGTATTTAAGTTCTAATGGTTTAAATGTATTTATCTTGGTTTGAATTGATGATTTTGATGTTAAAACTCCATGAACTCTTGTTTATGCATACTTCAACTTTTCGCTTGAAAATGGGTTATGTGAGCATGATTTGAGTAGGGTATGAACTTGGGTCTTCTCGTATTTGTCATGTTAGTGTAGGTACTAACCTAAGGGCCTTAATATTGTGAAATATTGATAAACTTCTTATGGGTGATGATGGTTTGATTTGTTGATGAGTTGCTCTCATGGTATAGTTCTTATTATGAATTGATATTTGAGTGGTATGGTCCACCTTATGGGTGGCGGTGCTAATTGATGACCCTGATGTTATTTAGTATGTTTTGAATATGTAATCTTGAAGTTCTAATATGTGAAATGAAGAGATATCAGAAATGGGTCTGGTATTGTGTTTGGTGTAGCTTTAATTCCATGTTTGACCTAGTTTATGTCTAAATGAAGTATATGATTATGATAAGCATGTAGAGTGTGTAACTTGATGAATCAAGGTTAAAGTATGTGTATAACTTTATGAGAATGAAATGATGCTTATATGCAAGGTGTGCACATGTACACACACACACTTAAAGAATGTATTATGCCAAGTTGAGTAAAAAGGGGAATCTTGAGGTGGACACACTTCGTGAGTTGAGATGTAGTGTCTAGTAGCAATCTGTCCATTCCTAGTGAGCTTTCTAAGATAGACTAATATGTTGAGAAATTCGAGGGGAGTTATGCCTAGCACCGAGAGGATATGAAGAGGAGGTGGATTACACTTCGTGAGTTGAGATGTTGTAATCCAAAGTACCTCTTGAGATGAGTACTCCTCGTTTGTAGAGAGTGAGTTACTTAGTAACAATCTCCTTATCCCTTAACTAAGTGCCCTCATAGGTGTAGCTATTGGAAAAGCCATCTAAACGCTAAAAAGCATGACCTTACACTAGGCAAGTAAGGATCCCTCATCTGATAGGGGTTAATATCGGGATTCCATGTCTAGCTCTCATGGTCTTTGTCGGTTAAGCTAACTCCCACAAAAGAATTGATTTGAAACTTGTTAACTTGTATATTGTTGATATTGTGTATGTATGTCGTGAAGTGCTCGATCCACATTAGTTACCTAGTAGGAGAACTAAGTGGGAGTAGTAGTATGGGATGCTATTCTCATATTGCACTTGGTGTGACCTATACCTACTATGGGAGAAGAGTACTTTCATGAAATCGGTGTGAATGAGTACTATGGTGTGGTGTTATGGATGATTATTGTGGAGTACTTGAGTAAATGGAATCCATTATGAGCACTAAGTGGGAGTGGTAGTATGGGATGCTACTCTCACATTGCACTTAGTGTGACCTATATTTCCATGAGTGTTTTAAATATGTTAGCCAAGGGCGTGGATTTGATTTCCAACGAAGTAAGTCTAAGATTTGGTGGTATTAAGGGTCGCTTTGGTGAGATTTGAAGGGAGGTGTAATGAAGATCCCTTCTTGTCTCACCTTAGGGAGTATTAGGATAACCTTGGATTAGGGCAACTTCAAAAGGAAAAAGAGTTCATATGACTTGGACCGTGCCATTCACTGTAAGGTCTTCATTGTAAGAATTCAAAATGTTCACTGTAATGCTTTATTCAATTTTATTGTAAGCTTAGTAAGGTCACTCTAATGTTCCTTTTAGTTTACTGTAAGCTTTAGTTAAGTTATTGTAAAGTGTTCTTTTGGTTGAAAATTATGTGAGTTATTCCTTAAGTGCTAAATGATGGTTCTTATTTTGATTTGCTTCTAAATTCATGAATGTTATATTTAAATTGCATGAAAGGTTATTTTACAAAAATGTACCTTTTTGCATGTTTTGCATATGCCATACTTAGTACATTGTTGTACTAATCCCATACTTTTATATACCTTATGAGTATAGGTTGGAAGCCTTTTGGGAGGATCGGAGTTGAAGCTTGGAATTCTATCTCTCAAGAATTGGGTATGTCCTCATATATTCGAGGACATAGTTTTATGTTTCTTAGTTTCTTTATTAAGACTTAAAATGTATTTACTGTTATTGTAAAGAGCCGTGTCCCTAAGATTCTATGTTGTGTCTTTAAATTGGCTTGTGACGATAAGATTTCCTAGTATTTATGAAAAGACTTCTTTTATTATTATTATCGTGAAAAGTTTTAATTCTGCAATACTTTTCATGCTTTATGTTATGAGTGCTAGTTAGAGGGCTTGTACGAGACCCCAAAGGGTCAAGTACGCCCGATCAGGATTCAAAGGTTTTCCCAAACTTCTCGGGGGTGCTTTCGGGTCGTGACAGACTTGGTATCAGAGCATATGGTTTTGGAAAATAGTTTAAGGTCTAAAAGTCTCACAAACCACGTCTAGTAGTATCTTGGTCATTGGTGTGAGTCGCGACACATCCATGGACAAGAGGCTATATGATTCTAGAAGTTTCACTTTCTTCTGTATTCTAATATCGTGCCTTAGAGTTGATTATATAAGGTGTCTTTTCTCAACCTCTTCTTTTTTTTTTTTTAGAACATGAATACGAGGAGATCGACCGCTAGAAGGGAGGAGGGAGGTGTACCAAATGAGAGAGTCCTTCCCCGTGATGACCAAGTTCCTATTGTTGGCTTAGGGGAGTAAAATGAGGAGGTTCCTCTTCAAGAACCTCAAGTGCCTCCGGAACCTCAAGGGCCTCAAGTGCCTCCTATGCCTCAAGCTCCTTTTGTTGAGGGTGATATGACTAATGCGGAGTTGAGGGTTTCCCTAATGAACTTGACCCAACTCATGACGGCTCAAGCTCAATTCGTCAACAATCACCTTGTGGGCCAAGCTAACCAAGTAGTAGGCCCCAACCAAATGCTAGTACTCCCACTTCTAGGATTCGGGATTTCATGAGAATGAACCCTCCTACCTTTCATGGCACTAAGGTGGATGAAGATCCACAAGTCTTCATAGATGAGGTTTTCAAGGTGGTAGATGCTATGGGTGTGACCCCTTGGGAGAAAGCGGAATTGGCCGCTTACCAACTTAAGGATTTTGCTCAAGTTTGGTATGAGCAATGGAGGGGTGAGAGACCCTTATAAAGAGGTCCGGTTTATTGGGAGGAATTCAAAGAGGCTTTCCTAGAGAGATTCCTTACTTTAGAGTGGAGGGAGAAGAAGATGGTTGAATTCATGAACCTTCATCAAGGGGGAATGAGTGTGCAAGAGTACTCTCTAAAATTCACCCAACTCTCTAAGTATGCCCCAACCATGGTAGCCAACCCTAGGGCTAGGATGAACAAGTTTGTGATGGGAGTGTCTAGCTTGGTGGAAAAAGAGTGTCGTACGGCAATGCTTCTTAATGACATGGATATCTCTAGGCTCATGGTTTATGCGCAACAAATTGAGGAGTCCAAAATTAGGGAGATAAGGCAAGAGGGTAAAAGGCCTAGGTCGGATGATTCTAGTCACCAAAGGCCTAAGAAGAGGTTTTATCCCCAAGATTCTTCCATGGGAAACAAGGATAGGGCTCCAAATCAACATTCTCAAGGTGGTGGTCATTCCTATGAAAGGGCTAGGTGCCCTACTTGTGGCAAGCAACATGGGGGTAAGTGTCTTGCCGGAACGGATGATTGTTTTGCATGTGGTAGTAAAGTCCACAAGATGAGGGACTGCCCAAACCTTAAATAAAGGGGGAGAGATGTCAATCAAGCTTCCCTAGATCCTAATGCTCCCAAGAAGAACCCTTCCTATGGGATGGGGGCTAGAAAGGATAATTAATCCGGATTGATTGTTTTGGTAAGTCTTAACTCTTTGTTATTGTTTCTTTTATGTTATCAAATGAGTTTATATGGTTTTATATTTCATATGACTATGTCATATTGATAAATTGCTTAAAGAATAATCTTTCAAAAATTTTTGGTAGCTTTGCAGTGAACACAGTGAACTTCACTGTAGAATTTTGACATTTTGAAGAAAATTGTTTTGTCTTGAATTTTAGTTTCAATGTGTGTAAAAGTATTGTATATGAGCATTTTTAATGTTGGAGAAGGTATTTCCTCCATAAAAGAAGTCTAAGTTTGAGTTTTAACTTTGTGAAATTTGGCAAAAGTTGCCTATGTTGCTAAGTGTTGAAAGTGTCAAATGATGTTCCTTGCTAGTTGATGCTTTGATTGTTGATGTTTTGATCATGATCTAAGTGTATTATATGATGCTAAGTGATTCCTTGTTGTTCTTAAAATTTAAGTGTCATTCAAGGACGAATGTTATTCCAAGTGGGGGAGAATATAACGTCCTAAAACGAACTAAGGTGAACTAGAGCCTCATGGTTATTTCTTGAGTTGATTTTAATTTAAACTGAGTTAGTTTAGTGTCATTAGGCAGTGTGTGAAGTTTGGTTAAGTTTGGAGTTCAATCGACCAAGAACGTCCATGACGTTTGGATGGTATGACTTAGAATGTACTTGTGTGTCTTGGTGTGTTTGGATGAGTTTTACGTGTTCGTTTTACTTGAAACTTGCATTGGATGTTTCTATGACCTAGAAGATTTATTTTAGGGGTTTAACGTCTGGGCACGACCCCACCTAGGACCCACAAGGGGCCCTAGATAAAGGGCCCAAGACCTGGGCAAAATCTGCCAAAAGCAGTGGGCATTGACGACCCTAAGGACGGTCCGTTGGTCCCTCAACGGTCCGCCGACCTTGGGCGTCGATTGGACCAGTGAGTTAAGATTGGCCATGCTCCATTTGGATCTAAGCATCCACCAATGAGACCCTACCAATGGTCTGTTGGACCCCTGACGGTCCGTTGGTGAAGCTCTTGTCTGTGAGACCTGCCAAGCCTGTTAAGTGGCTGCCAACTTGGGGTGTTATATGTAAATACACCCCAAGTATTTTAAGACCCTAGGTGGATAATTTTAGTGTTTTTAGGTTATATTAAATAAATTTTTAAGCCCTAGACCTAGACAAGAACTTCACTTCAACATTCAAACTCTCTCTCTAAGTCACCATTGAAACCAAGGCTCAAGGAGGGAAAGGAGGGATGCTTTGGACTTGTTTCTTCATCAAAATTAGTGGGTTTTCTTTCTCTTAAAGGTATGGTATCCATTCTTGAATATCTTTTCATTCAAGAAGCCAACTTCCAAAAAGGTTTTCAAAAGGGTTTCTAAATTCAAACTTCTTCTAACTTTGATTTCTAGTGTGGGTCTTCTTGTATTTAAGTTCTAATGGTTTAGATATATTTATCTTGGTTTGAATTGATTTTGATGTTAAAACTCCATGAAACTCTTGTTTATGCATACTTCAACTTTTCACTTGAAAATGGGTTATGTGAGCATGATTTGAGTAGGGTATGAACTTGGGTCTTCTCGTATTTGTCATGCTGGTGTAGCTACTGCCCTAAGGGCCTTAATATGGTGAAATATTGATAAATTGCTTATGGGTGATGATGGTTTGATTTGTTGATGAGTTGCACTCATAGTATTGTTCTTTTTATAAATTGTTATTTGAGTGGTATGGTCCACCTTATGGGTGACGGTGCTAATTGATGAACTTGATGTTATTTAGTATGTTTTGAATATGTAATCTTGAAGGTCTAATATGTGAAATGAAGAGATATTGGAAATGGGTCTTGTATTGTGTTTGGTGTAGCTTGAATTGCATGTTTGACCTAGTTTATGTCTAAATGAAGTATATGATTATGAGAAGCATGTAGAGTGTGTAACTTGATGAATCAAGGTTAAAGTATGTGTAGAACTTGATGAGAATGAAATGATGCTTATATGCAAGGTGTGCACATGTACACACACACACTTTAAAGAATGTATTATGCCAAGTTGAGTAAAAAGGGGAATCTTGAGGTGGACACACTTCGTGAGTTGACATGTAGTGTCTAGTAGCAATATCTCCATTCCTATTGAGCTTTCTAAGATAGACTATTATGTTGAGAAATCCGTGGGGAGTTATTCCTAGCACCAAGAGGATATGAAGGAGAGGTGGATTACACTTCGTGAGTTGAGTTGTTGTAATCCAAAGTATCTCTTGAGATGAGTACTCCTCCTTAGTAGAGAGTGAGTTACTTAGTAAAAATCTCCTTATCCCTTAACTATGTGCCCACATAGGTGTAGCTATTGGAAAATCCATGTAAACGCTAAGAAGCATGACCTTACACTAGGCAAATAAGGATCCCTCATCCGATAGGGGTTAATATCGGGATTCCATGTCTAGCTCTCATGGTCTTTGTCGGTTAAGCTAACTCCCATAAAAGAATTGATTTGAAACTAGTTAACTTGTATATTGTTGATATTGTGTATGTATGTCGTGAAGTGTTCGATCCACATTAGTTACCTAGTAGGAGCACTAAGTGGAAGTAGGAGTATCGGATGTTATTCTCACATTGCACTTGGTGTGACCTATACCTACTATGGGAGAAGAGTACTTTCATGAAATCCGTGTGAATGAGTACTATGGTGTGGTGTTATGGATGATTATTGTGGAGTATTTGAGTAAATGGAATTCATTAGGAGCACTAATTGGGAGTGGTAGTATGGGATGCTACTCTCATATTGCACTTAGTGTGACCTATATTTCGCTGAGTGTTTTGCATATGTTAGCCAAGGGTGTGGATTTGATTTCCAATGAAGTAAGCCTAAGATTTGGTGGTTTTAAGGGTCGCTTTTGTGTTCTTTGAAGGGAGGTATAATGAAGATCCCTTCTTGTCTCACCTTAGGGAGTCTTAGGATAACCTTGGGTTAGGGCAAGTTCAAAAGAAAAAGAGTTCATATGACTTGGACCTTGCCATTCACTGTAAGGTCTTCGTTGTAAGAATTCAAAATGTTCACTGTAATGCTTTATTCAATTTTACTGTAAGTTTAGTAAGTTCACTGTAATGTTCCTTTTACTTTACTGTAAGTTTTAGTAAAGTTACTGTAAAGTGTTCTTTTGGTTCAAAATTATGTAAGTTATTCCTTAAGTGCTAAATGATGGTTCTTATGTTGATTTGCTTCTAAATTCATGAATTATATATTTAAATTGCATGAAAGGTTATTTTACAAAAATGTCCCTTTTTACATGTTTTTGCATATACCATACTTAGTACATTGTTGTACTAACCCCATACTTTTATATACCTTATGAGTATAGGTTGGAAGCCTTTTGGGAGGATCGGAGTTGAAGCTTGTGAATTCTATCTCTCAAGAATTGGGTATGTCCTCATATATTAGAGGACATAGTTTTATGTTTCTTAGTTTCTTTATTAAGACTTAAAATGTATTTACTTTTATTGTAAAGGGCCGTGTCTTTAAGATTCTAAGTTTTGTCTTTAAGTGGGCTTGTGACGATAAGATTTCCTAGTATTTATAGAAAGACTTCTTTTATTATTATTATCGTGAAAAGTTTTAATTCCGCACTACTTTTGATGCTTGATGTTATAATGCAATTTAGAGGGCTTGTACAAGACCCCAAAGGGTCAAGTACGGCCGGTCATGATTCGAAGGTTTTCCCTAACTTCTAGGGGGTGCTTTCGGGTTGTGACATCTACATACACATAGTATATATATATCGAGTATACATAGACCCTTCGTATAGGAAGATTACTTAGTCTTTTACTTTTACTGCACATAACTATATAAAATATAACATAGTCTCAAAATAGTTGTCTCATATCATAACCATCTAATAAGAGTATATCAAATTGGGCCTCGCCCATACATCAACGAAACAAGACCACATATAGGTCATACAACGTTTAATATCTAAATGAAAAGGAAAGAAACATAACAATCTTAATACTAAAAAACAACATCATTGCTTGATAGTGGTATCGCCCTCGGAAAGTGTGGACCTACCCGACTTGGATGATTAAGAAATCCAAGTCTTCTTCAATGTCGTATCCAAAAGCCCTTCAATGACCGGTACCTAAAATGTTGGGGGAAAGGATGAAATGGGGTTAGTACACCACTTGTACTAAGTATGATACCATATGCACACATATGATGAAAACATGCTAAAAGGGACATTTCATTAAATATGCAATTTACTTTAAAAACCTTTGTGCACATTAAACAAGACTATACCAAATCACTTAGGCATATTCATTAAGTAAGAGACATGTATATCACAAGAACAACGACATCAAAACTAGTCAATTCAACATGCATATCATGTAATTGAACACATAGTGAAGTGACTCTATCATCATGTCATAAATAACCACAAGCATGAATAAGAGTACATTTAATCATTACCAAAGTAAGACAATTACCCATGAACACATATCAAGTCAACGAGTGCAATGACCAAGCAAAGCCCCATAACCTTACTCAATAAAACAACTCAACAAGAATCATGACCAACATCCCACTTCACATAATATGACATTGAAGAGTACATAGCATCATACTTTAACAACATATACCAACACATATTCATAAGTGACACCAATCAACATATAGTATCAACATTGTGCAGATTCACCATATACATATCATGTACCATTATAAGCATATTAATACATAAGAACATCCTCCTAAGAATCCCTTCAAGGCTAACTAGTGCAATCTTTAGGTAGAGTCCCATACCGCTACCTAGACTAAGCTAAACCCCTTAGGTTATCATAGTTAGTGTTCATTCCTTTAATACATTTTACCTTTTGGGAACATCTTTCCCTAACCGACATATACCACATGAGCTAATGTGGAATCTGGTGCCATGGAACCCTACACCGAAATAAGGCAGACAACTTGCCAAGGTAGTACCAAAACATGAACATAGCAACTACGTGGATCCACTAGCTAGTATTCCTATGAGGGCAACTTAGTTTAAGAATTAGGAGATATAATTGGGACCCTCTTTATGCTACATGCATTATAGTCTCCAATCACAAGAGTACATTACTGATCGTACCTTCCCTATGTGGGAAGGGACACTCCTCACTCTAGTTTACTCGGTGCTAAGCTAAAGTCCCTTTTTGAAATGTCTTTAATGTCTTTATTAATCACCATAGCTTATTGTTGGTCATAGGGTCTTACACTTCTATAACCATCATCATAATCATCATAGATCAACAAGAATTGCATGAGTATATTCCTTTCATTACAATTCATATAAGTGAGGTTAGCATATTAACATTTTCATATCATGATAAATTAACATTTTCATATCATGATAAGGCACATTGGTAAAATCATTCACCATCCTTATAACATTTAAATCTTAGACAAAACCTCACAAACCATAATCAAGACATTTCAATTCAACATCATACCAACCCTATCAATCCTAATACAAGGCATACTCCAATACAAATCTTGACTTAATCACAATTAACCACAATTTGAAGTAAAGGATAGGGATTAAAAGAGTTACCAAGTCTCTTTCATAACCCATCATCACTGTCTTACCATAAACCCTTAACTCAACCCAATTAGGGTATAACATCATCATAATTAAATGATCCACATGATAACAAGGCCTAAAGAATTACTACATCACAATTGAATGCTAGTTCATAGCTTAAGACAAGATACTTAGGGCAATTCACAACATACTTCATAAACTAGATCACTTCTCAAGAACTATCATGAAAAGACTATAATTCACCCTAATTAATTAATGATTAGTATAAAAACATCATCTAGTAGTAATTGAACAAATAACCAAGTCAATTGAACCAATACAATATAGTTCATATTAAGATCATAACATAGGGTTAAGGATAAAGGTCATCTTCTATAAACTAGACCAAACCATCAAGATATATCATAATTAAGTTATAATAAATGTTAATATATTCATAATATCCAAAATAAATCATAATAAAATCAATTCATAACATAATTTTCGAGATTGGAAAAGACACACTTGAAAACCGAACTTTGGAAATCAATTTGATGGAACCCTTTGAGGAAATAGGTCTCAAAGGTGAAAGAGATCCCTTACCTTGATAATAGATGAACATTGATGGTGAAACATGACTCATTTCATCACTTAAACCCTCCCCTAGCTGGTATTCAATGGAGTTCTTCACTAGAGAGAGAAAGAAGAGAGAAGGAAGAGAGTTTAGGTTTGTGAGTTATTAGAGTTTAGATTAGTTTAATTAGTTTAGGACTTTATACAGGGGGTTAATTTACTTAATTATACCTTTCCTAACCCCTAATTAACTTCCTAAATAAGTCAACTAATTAAATGAAACAAGTTAAAACGTGCATAAAAACACAAGCCTCACCGACGAAACCACGATCGACGGATCGTTGGTCAATCGACGACTACTGCTCCCTTCGTGCGGCACATCCGTCGTTAAGTTCAGAGACTATGAAAAATGTCCCTTCCAAGATTTTGGTTAAGTTTACATCGACTAGTGGCATCGACGCCCCGTTGATTCACCAACGGCCCGTCTGTGGCATCCGTTGGTGACACTGTCTCTTGACAGCTTTTGCCAACTTTTGCAAGGGACCTCATCAAGGGCCCTTGGTTGGTCCTTGGGGAGTCGTACCCTAACGTTTCAACTATGAATCAACTAAAACACATGATAGACACCCTTCCACCAACTTTCATCATTTTCCGTCTTCAAAAAGCTAGTCAAATAGTCTAAGGAACGCTAACACCTCATTGAACTAGTTTCCGGACGTCGTGGACGTTCTAGGACGTTTCGGTTTCTAGACTTCATAAATGACTTATTTTAATAAAATGGACCCTAAAACAGTGTCTACAACTTCTAACACTTATGTTAGGCTGTAGAACACGTCTTGGATTTTCGAAGTGTTACATTATCCCCCCTTAGGAACATTCATCCCCGAATGACACTAAAAATCTTTAGAAGAAAGGAATAGACTCAAGACTAGCAGCCACACCAACAATAATACAAAACAACATTAATTACAACATCAAGTATATCTCTTACACAGAGAAATTCAAAAGGTTGAATTACCACACATAAAGCTCAATCATTACATTATGAGGAATATCCTTCTCACAACAACAAGAGCTCAACATAGCACTTGTGAGTCAATTATGCCAAAGTTCAACTTACCAACATGCTACATATCATTTGATAAAGAATCACCGTATCAAAATGTACAACATGACTCAAAACAAGAACAATTGCAAATTTCCAAGTCTAAAAGTACATTTCATTGGAATTCAATGTAACAACATCCAATAAAAATGCACATTTTGAAAAACTTCACCAAAAATAAAGAAACTTCAATTTTTAGTCATTATTTTCATTATTAGTAAGAACAACTAACCTTAGTTATCAAATAGATGCGGGTAACGGGACATCATGTCGGCCTCGGCCTCCCATGTTGCACCCTTAAGACTGACATTTTCTTTATGCAGGAAAAGGCATTGGTATTCTTGCAATAAGAAATGGTTAACTTAGTAGCTTGAAAAACAATGTCCTTTTCATACTTCTAAAACAAAAATAGGATCCACAACGAAGATACAAGTGGTCAAAGAAAAATATGTGAAAGCATCAAGATGATGACACTTTCGAATGTACAAATGATTGTGATAACGTCATATTGCATTTTCCATCATCAAATACGTCTGAAGGGCACACATAAGACTGTCATGACCCAAAATCGAGCCGCGAGTGGCACCCACACTTATCCTACTATGTGAGCGAACCAACCAATCTAAAACCCCAACATATTGAACAAAAATACAAAGCGGAAGACTTAAAACTCATTAACGAAATCAATTAAATAACTTCTAAAATTTATAACTCATTATCCCCAAAATCTGGAAGTCATCAAATCAAGAACATCTATCCTCAAGTTACTAATCTAAAAGTATCTAAGAAGCTAAAATAAATAAAAGGCTAGTCCATGCCGGAAGTTCAAGGCATCAAGACATTGAAGAGAAGATCCAGTCCAAGCTAGAAGCATTAGCTCACCCTGAAATCCGGTGTAGTGAAGACTGGCTAGAATTGCTGCTGAGTTGAAGACGACGGTACGTTTGCTGCATTCCCCAAATAACAAAGAAAGAAACAACAAGTAGGGGGTCAGTACAAAACACAAGTACTGAGTAGGTATCATCGGCCAACTCAAAATAGAAAACAGTATATATCAGTTCATATCATAAATCAACTACAATACTCAACATGTAGCAACAAGTACTATAATCATCAATAAGTACTACCAAGTTCATCCATGAGGACTCAAGCCTCAATACCACACTCATTTGGGAAATTAGGTTCATTACATTGAGTATATAAACATCTCTCAAGATTCATTATCTTTCTTCCTCTTGTGTCGGTACGTGACACTCCGATCCCCTACTACTATGTGTCGGAACGTGACACTCCGATCCCCTAATTCTACGTGTCGGTTCGTGACACCCGATCCCTTAATACTATGTGTCGGAACGTGACACTCCGATCCCCTAATTCTACGTGTCGGTTCGTGACACCCGATCCACTAATACTATGTGTCGGAACGTGACACTCCGATCCACTAATACTATGTGTCGGAACGTGACACTCCGATCCACTAACATCATTCTATCAATTCATCAAGCCTCCTTTTATACCAAGGCATCATCAATCTCATTACTTTAGTTCATCAAGCCTTCTTTTATACCAAGGCATCATCAATAACAAGGTGAATTAGGGTTTCTTCAAGATTTTGGATTCAAAGCTTCATTAAGCTTATTTTATCACAATCACATAATCACATTCATGCAAGCATAAGATTAAGCATATAGAAGGGTTTACAATACTACCAATACATATCATTCACTATTAAGAGTTTACTACGAATAGTATCAAACCATAACCTACCTTCAC
Organism: Solanum sitiens; assembly: GCA_016801875.1. Classification (NCBI taxonomy): domain Eukaryota; kingdom Viridiplantae; phylum Streptophyta; class Magnoliopsida; order Solanales; family Solanaceae; genus Solanum; species Solanum sitiens. The sequence continues at coordinate 710,245 of JABWTJ010000526.1, read as the reverse complement.
CAAGGATTCTTGATCAAGCAAGCAATCTCTCAAGCTTCTTGTTTCCTCTTGGTTGTCTCTCTCTATAGATCGTTCCTCTCTTCTCCTTGTTCTCTCTATTTTTTCTTCTTCCAAACTCTCTCTCTTTTCCCTAATTTAGCATATAATTAGGTATAAAAGATGAGGAAACCACCCACTAAGTAACTCAAGGTCATCTCCTTTACACCCCAAGGATTTGAGTTATTAATATTAACCCACGAAGTTCATAATTATAGCAGGAATAGTCCAAAACGCCCCTTTAAAACTTACCCAGAAATCCGACCCAGACTGGGATTACGCAACCTGTGACGGCCCGTCGTGCCTACGACGGTCCGTCCTGCACTTTCCCGTCACGACCGCGACAGAGAATTGCTTCTCAGTACCCCGCAATTTCAGAGTAAGTGTTCTGAAAACGGACACCTCACAACGGTCCGTCATGTCTGTGAACGGTCCGTCCTGCAGGTCCGTCACAGACTTCAGAGAATTGCTCTCAGTACCCAATTCTCAAGAGTTGAAGTGTTTTGAAACGGAACCTCACAACGGTCCGTCATGTCTGTGACGGTCCGTCCTGCAGGTCCGTCACAGAGTTCAGAGAGTCGATTTCAGCACTCAAATATAAGAATTCCAAGTGTTTGGAACGAGACACCCTCGACGGTCCGTCGTGCCCATGACGGTCCGTCGTTGGATACGTCGTCTCAGACAGTTTTCCAGAAATAAAATCTGCTGCTCAAAACGACTAAGCAGGTCGTTACAATAGATACCAATTTACCCATCGTTCGTCCTCGAACGATCAAAAGAAGAAAGACAAGGATGAGAGGGAGTACCTGAATCTGTGAACAGATGCGGATATTTTTCTTGCATATCAGCTTTCTTCTCCCAAGTGGCCTCTTCAACTGGTCGATTCTTCCATTGAACTTTGATAGATGCAATCTCCCTTGATCTCAACTTGCGAATTTCTCTATCTAAAATAGCAACAGGTTCCTCCTCATAAGACAAATTTTCATCAAGCAGAACCGAATCCCAACGAATGATGTAGTTTCCATCCCCATGGTATCTTTTCAACATAGACACATGAAATACCGGATGTACTCCTGACAGCCCTGGAGGCAAGGCTAATTCATAAGCCACCTCCCCTACTCGCTTAAGTACTTCAAATGGCCCAATATACCTTGGACTTAGCTTACCCCTTTTTCCAAACCGCATCACCCCTTTCATGGGTGAAACCTTCAGCAAGACTTGTTCACCCTCCATGAACTCCAAGTCTCTAACCTTTCGATCTGCATATTCCTTTTGCCTACTTTGAGCTGCTAAAAGCTTTTCTTGAATAAATTTCACCTTCTCCAATGAATCCCTCAACAGATCAGTACCCCAAGGTCTAACTTCAAATGCGTCAAACCAACCAATGGGAGACCTACATCTCCTCCCATACAATGCTTCAAATGGGGCCATGTCAATACTGGAGTGATAGCTATTATTGTATGAAAACTCCGCTAAGGGTAAGAAGTTATCCCAATGACCACCAAATTCAATCACACATGCGCGAAGCATATCCTCCAACACTTGAATCGTTCGCTCAGACTGACCATCGGTCTGAGGGTGAAATGCAGTACTAAGGTCCAACCTGGTACCTAATTCCGCGTGCAATGTTCTCCAAAACTTAGAAGTAAACTGCGTACCTCTATCTGATATAATGGAGAGTGGAACTCCATGCAATCGAACAATTTCTGAGATGTAGATTTTGGCTAACTTCTCTGCATTGTAGGTCACCTTGACCGGAATGAAGTGAGCAGACTTAGTTAATCTGTCCACAATTACCCAAATAGAGTCAAACTTACCCAATGTCTTTGGAAGACCAACCACGAAGTCCATTGCAATTCTCTCCCACTTCCATTCAGGAATGGGCATTCTCTGAAGTGTTCCTCCGGGCCTCTGGTGTTCATACTTTACTTGCTGGCAATTTGGACATTTGGCAACAAAATCAACAATGTCGCGCTTCATTCTACTCCACCAAAAGTGTTGCTTTAGGTCACGGTACATCTTGGTTGCACCAGGATGTATAGAATATCCGGAACTATGAGCCTCTGTAAGGATAGTGTGGATCAAATCATCAACACGAGGCACACATACCCTTCCCTTAAAGAATATCCGGAACTATGAGCCTCTGTAAAGATAGTGTAGATTACTATGACCTAGAGATTAAAGGACTTTGTGAGGATGAATCCTCCTATCTTCTTTGGTTCTAAGGTGGGAGAAAATCCCCATGCTTTATTGGATGAGGTGTATAAGATAGTCAATGCTATGGGAGTAACTTCTAGGGAGAAAGTGGAGTTAGCTTCCTATCAATTGAAAGATTTTGCTCAAGTATGGTTTACTGAATGGAAGGATAGTAGACCGGTTTAATCGTGTCCCTTAGAGTGGGAAGAAATTAAGGAAGCATTATTAGAAAGGTACTTTCCCCATGAGAACAGGGAGGTTAATATTGAGGAATTTATAAACCTTAGGCAAGGTAGCATGAGTGTTGAGGAGTATTCCTTAAAGTTTATCCTATTGTCTAAGTATGCTTCATGTAAGACCCCCAAAATGAGTTAGGGTGTCTAGAGCCTAACATGTTTTTCTTAAGGTTCTAATGTCCTAAAATGTCTTATAATATGGTTTAGAGGCAGTGTATAAAGTTTGAGGTGATTTGGAAGTCAAACGTCAAGGGTCGACCAAAACGTTCGACGATTAGTCACCTATTAGCCTCATATACTTATGCGTGCTTATATGTGTATGAATGAGCTTATGAAGTATTAAAATGAGTTATAATGATGTTAAATGGTATCATATGAAGTTTCGAGAAGTTTGGAGGTCAAACGTCTAAGACGTTCGAAAGATAGCCTCGAGACATGCATGTGTGTGTCCTGATGGGGCCTTGCATGTTTGGACGTGTTTCAGGTGTTTGTTTTGGGTGAAACTTATGTGTAAGGTCTAAAATTTGTTAAGGGTTGTATTTAAATGGGAAACGTCCGGGTATGACTTCAAAAGGTTCCACAAGAAGGACCCAAGACTAGTCGAGACACTGCCTTGGAAGTGTTAATCGACAGACCAAACGACGGCCAGTTGGTCAACAAAGGCCCGTAGGTAATGTATCGTCATTTTACACTTATCTTGTGAAGGTCTCAATCCAAAAATTGTCAAGTATCAATAGACGGAAACCAATGCAGGGCTCGTCGACTGACCAACGGCCAGTAGATGGTTCCGTCGATGGTGGCCTACAACCTATTGCCTGCGTACTGTTTTATTAAAGGGGTGAATGGGAAATTTACCCACGTCCTAAAATGACCCTAATTGATTTATTTACCTAATTTTGGGTTTATATAAGTCATCAAACACGTGAACCTCCCATTCCCAATCCCGTACACACGTAAGAAACCTTTCCCTCCAAAAATCTTCTCCCTAGAAACCTCCATTGTTGTTGAAGCTCAAGAACAACTTGGAGCTTTGAATTGCATGATTTGTTCACCAATTTTTATAGGTCTTCATGTATATAAAGGGATGGTTATCTTCATCTCTAGTTATCCTTCCATCTACAGAGTTAATCTCAAAGATTTACAAGAGAAAAATATGATCAAACTTCACCTCCTTCAATCTATCCATGAATTCTTTCCAAAAAAAATTGAAAGATTAAATCATGATGAATTGAATTTAATAAAGTGGTTTTAACGTGAATTTGACTCCAATTACATGATGAACCCATGTCCCTTTCAAACATGATTTAGTCTTTGCATGGGCTTTGTGATGCTGATTTGTTATCTATTGAATTGTGATTCTATTACGTTGAAGTGGTTATATGTATTGTTATTTACATGAATTAATGTTGAATAGATGTTGAAGGATCCATGAGGATCAATGTATGAAGATTTGAACATGTTTAGCTTAGTTTCCATGATTCACTGTAACATTGTCCTCTTAATGATTTGATGTTGAATTCGATTGTGTAGGGCTGGTTGTATCTATTGTATTAATTGGATATTATTGATAAGTTATAAATAAGTGATTCATGTTGATAAATGTTGATTAACCTATGATTCTTCTATTTTCCAGTGATGTCTAAAATAGCATGTTCAATGTGATCTAGATGTTATGTTAATTGTAGTAGGATTTCGTTTAGGATATGTTGTCCTTAACTACTGCTTTTTATTGATGATATTAATGAATTATTGGTATTAAGTATTTATGATCAACGAAAAGGAGTCTTGGAATGAATTGATCTAGGTTCCTCTAGCCTACAATTTGAATATTGTAATGAACGTTAGGTGATATTAATTCTAGGGTAGATGAAGCATGATTTAGATTTGATTTATATATATTTGACTACTTCCCTAGATGTATATTAATGATACATTATGATCGATGAGCAAAACTAGGGAAATTACTCGATTATCTATAACTCGCTACTTCCTACCATATATGTGATATAGTGCACTAGTTGAATTATGATCTATTGACAACATGTACATGGTTTCGTTTATGATTTAAGAACTTATAGCTACTGTTTTATAATGTACAAATGATGAGAAAAGTGTATTGATCAATGATGATCAAAGATTGATGATTTGGTAAGAATGGCTCATCCCTCTACTTTTCTATATTAATGTAGTTGATAAAGCCTTGTATGGCTTTGTGTGGTATGGTCCACTTATGGTGGCGGTGTTTACTTTATTGTAATTATAATGTGTTGACTATGGATTTGAAGTCAAATTGATGATTATATGAATGAGTGGTTATGATGATCACTTTATGTGTAACTTGTGCTTATCCTTCTATTATAGTTGTGAATCTAGGTTGTGTTACTAATGTTATTAGCACGTGAATGGATATGCTAATATCATGTGTAGGTGCTGCCATTAATGATTTATTAAGGAGCGATGACCCCTACCCATGTAACCCTATGTGAAGGTGTGAATAGCTAATGTTAGGAGCTTCAAAGTATAATATGAAGATTGTCTTGTCTCCTATGCTAAATTATGTTGTGTGGTCTATACTTGAAAGTATCATGTGGTCTAAGAGGGTGGCAGAATCAATGAGTTGTTGATAGACATTATGTGATCATGTTGACTAATGTACACACACACTCACACTTCATGCATGCTTACAATGTAGTAAATGTTCATAGTGTCTAATGAAAGGTTGTTCTCATATTCACTAGTGTCTATTACTATGCATGTAAAGTATATATGTGAAGTATGCTATGTATTTTCTTACTAGGATGACTTGATAGGTGTAGTAGTATGGGAAAGGGTATGGGACCTTGTCTATGCATTGCACATGTGTACCTTGAAAGGATAGTTCCTAGGTTTGGTTTCTATTTGCATGAATATCAATGTATGGTCATGTGTTGTCTTAATGTGTTATGTGAAAGGTTTCTCACATATATGTATACCCACACACATGAAGGATGATCTAGTGAATAATGGAACCTCTAAAGATGTGCTCAAGTGTATCCATAACTAGATAGTGCTAATGCATATGCTATGTTCATGTGAAAGGATCATTCACATCAAGTAGGTTGATGAACTCTCATATATGGCCTATGAGCTAAGCATATGAGAGGATGGCTCTCCTAAGCCTATGTTTTACAAATAAATGATAATAAAGGCTTTTTCAGTAAAGGGAACTTAGCTTATCACCTAGTGAACTTGTAGATGAGGGGGTGACACTTTCCAACATAGGGAAGGTAGGGTTCACTACGGTCCTCGTGTGAGGGAGTGACACTTTCCCAAATAAGGGAGGTAGGGTTCACTACGGTCCTCATGGGGTGGATAGCCTTATAACCCAGAAAGGGTGTAGAGTGATATTTCCATGATTTTTCCCAAGTTGCATAAACTATGTTTGCCACATAGGATCTAGCAAGTGATATCACCTAATATGCTAGCATGTGTTAATGTTCTACCTTGTCTAGGTAGGAACGCCGTCCCTTGGTGTAAGGCTCTATGACACCAAATTCCATGTTTAGCACCCATGGTCTTAGTGTCGGTTTAGGCTATAGTTTCCCTAAAGTAGAATGGACAATGGAAGTAAATGAGTAGGACCCTAACTAGAATGACTTAAGGGATGTAACTTAGGATAGGTGGAAGTAATCAACCCATCTAGACATTGCACAAGTATCTCCTTTGGAAGTTCTAGGAAGGTGTTCTAATGCATGTGTGTATGTATATGTTCTTTATGCAAGACTTTGTAGTATTTGTATACTTGTTATGATTATGTGCATGGTATGAGTATATATGCATGATGTTTATCTTATTGACCATATGATGAATGTCTTACTTGACATAAATTAAGTGTTGTCTCTCGATATGTTGATGAATGACTTTGATGTAAAGGCTTGTGGTCTCATGATAGGTTTATTAAGTATGTGTGAGGTTATGAGGCCTTATATGTACATTGCACTAATAGACTTAGATTGGGGGCATGAGTTAGGTCTTATAAGATTCTATATGATGTATAATAAGTATATGTGCATAATGGTTAGGAGTTCACTGTAATGCGTTTTTAGTCTTGGCTTAAATATTTATATGTTGTACTATACTCCTATTATGGTATATGTTGCTTCATGTAGGTTAAATGTATGTTCACTTGTGACCTTAAGGTGATACATTGCACCAAGTATCACTATAGGGTTACTTGGGAAGTTAATGAATAATAGGAAAGAATGCTCACTGTAACATAAAAGTAGCTTACTGTAAAGTGGCTTCAAATATATCATAAATTCTATTTGTGACCTTATGTTATGTTTGTTTTTTGAATATGTTTATATGAAGTATATGATTGATATAAATGCTATTGGATAAATGTTTTATGATGATTTTGTCACGACCGGAGTTTAGAGCCCAAATGAGACCGGCGTTGTTGACCTCTTAGAGGTCGCAGACAAGCCTACTTACGTCATTCTTACTTCATCTAGGTTAATTTTAGCGGAAAATTTGAAACTTTTTGTTTCTTATCATGCATAAAGATCATTCTACTTACATTCATAATGTTCACCATCAACCATCTAACATTAAGATTATCAACTGAAAAAAATAGTTCAATACTGCATTAAATGTATAATTGCCAAAATGGCACCAATACAATGCCTGAAATAAAAACGGAAAGAAACACTAGTGGAACATACTCCACTAGCTAAAGTCTACATCTCAGCTAGATAGTAACGGTAGACATCCTCAAAAGCATGAGGGCCTACCAAGTCTCGATGAAAGCTCCACGTCCGGATAGCTGCAACATCAACCTGTAAGCTCTAGCGTCCACCTGTGCCTGCACCTAAAAATATAGAGTTGTATGGGATTAGTACACACTTGTACTAAGTATGGGTATATGCAAGCACACACCAAGGACATGCATGAGTAAGAATAGCTCTTTTCTAACAACATGATTATGGAAAGTAAAGTCAGTGGACTTGCCAAATTGGGATTAGAAAAGTTAGTGAGCTTTCCAAATTTGGATTAGGGAAGTCATGCCATGAGAGTAACGTGCATCATCATACTTATCATATTGCACACAACACATAACATCTTACGGATAGTACATAACATCTTTCATATCATTCATTCATATTCCATGAGACCTTGGAATCATGGGCTTGACATTAAGACTTCCCAAAATGAGGGCTCAACATATGGGACCTCAACTAGGGAGTCTTCTTTAGCAAACACAGAGTCTGCTTCATTCATTCATACGTACTTCATTTCATTCATTCATAAGCTATTCTAAACACCAGTTATACCTAGGATGTAGTTTAAGACTCTCATCGGGTTTGATTTGCAATGATCAAGAATAACCTAGTGTCATTAATTTAGTCTAGCTCACCTCTTGATTATCCTATCCTAACACCTTTGGTATCGTTCATTTCATTATGTGCATCATTTGAGGATGTAATCATTCATTCATTGGGAACTTTAACTTTAACCGACATAGATCATGTGAGAATCATGAAATCCAGTGTCTCCCCACACCAAAAAGAGGTGGAATCACCGGCCAAAGTGACCCAAAACATGCTAGCGTACATGGGAATTGAACCCCGCCAGATCCCTATATTGGCAGTATAGGTTCGAAGACTAGGAGATATAAGGAGACCCATACCCGGCATGCTGGACAGTCTCATCTCATGAGAGTTATGTGAACCTCCGCCCTTCCTGAAAGAAGGCATCACCGCTCATAGCTAGTCTATCGGTGCTCAGTATAAAATTCCATTTCATTCAACTCATACTTCATGGAAGCTGACTTCTATTATGAGGACATCATAGCTCAATAGATGATTTCTCATCTCATGATTAGTATTAAGTATACATTATTCTCAATACTTTCATTAGAGTGTTCATAGAGACTGGTTGCTTCATTAACTTTACACTCTCATAGGTGAGTATATTTTGGTAACATTTACTTAGGCTCATTTGAGATTGCTCTCATCTTTCAAATTAGCCTCTTATCATGTTGTCACCACATTCATTACTCACCCCTTTATACGTGAATGTTCATTTTATCACATACCAATGCACTTGGCCATTTGTGTGTTTTACACTCTTACTTAACCCTTGTAGGGTTTTATCATTTCATTACATAATATTCATTTTATCGTATGCCAATACACTTGTCCATTTAGTGTGTTTTACACTCGTACTTAACCCTTCTAGGTTTACATCATTTTAGTACATACATCTTAGGTTCACTTATTTTTAAACGTTTGTTAGACTTATGGGTCCATACATACAAGCAATGAGGCTTCATTCATAGTTCGTTTAAGTGATTCATATCTTCCTAAGATTATGTGGTGCAAGACTTATGCATCATGTATGTATGCCAAGATCTCAATTTCGATCTAAGTAGGCAGCATTATTCTTGAATATTTAAATCACGTATGACTTATGTATCAATACGAAATTCGGGCAAGGGAACCCAGTTTCGAATCCCTTGGACAACACTTTACATTTTTCTTTTTATTTAATTTTTGTCCACATGACATTGGGACCCTAGATCGAGCCCCAACATCAACGTTTCCTTTTTATTTCTATCCTTTGAAAATTCTCTTCCTTTGCCGAGGGGTTGTGGGATCAAACCCCCACAACCCCTTTTATTTTTTTATTTATTTTTCCTTGACTATCTCGAGTTGACCATGAGGTTGTGGGATCGAACCTCCATAGCCTCACTTTACTTTTCTTTTAATTATTCTGTACTGCCAAAGGTCGTGGGTTCGATTCCCACGCCTCACATTTCTTTTCTTTTAGTTGTTTCCTTAAGCTTGACCAAGAGGTTGTGGGTTCGAATCCCAATCCTCTCATTTCGTATTTTCAAACTTTATTTTTCAGCCAAGACCATGGTTCCTATCCCCCTCACCACAATACTTTTAACTCACCAAATTTCATGGTTTTTAACATGGTGAGGTCACGGGTTCGACCCTTAGTGACCTCACTTATTTTTTCTTCACTTTTCATGATATTTTAAACCACTTAACTTGGCTGAAATTAATCAACAAGGTGCTGGAAATTTTGAGTTATATTTTTAGCTTCTTTTTCATTGCATTACACGTTAGTTCTTTGGGTAATTTCGTAGTGCATTTAGAACATTTTAGGTGCATTTTCAGAGATTCGTTTAGCCAAGAGATTTTCACTCAAATCAGCCATGTTTCATCTCATATGAACATCACGATTTACAAAAACATGTGTACATGAAATACAAAGAACTATCATGCAATTTCAAGTCCTAAACCATGACCAATAGCCACGGTAACACACCCAAACACACGTAGTTACATTTTTGGAACACATCAACATAAGTCACATAATTCTGATCATACATATAAACACATAATCATCACGAAAACACATTTCATCCTTAGTTTTCTACCAGCAAACATACCCAATCTATGATTCAATGGGAGATAGTGACAGGGACATGCAACGGAGAACAACCCTAGTTTTCGGAATAGATTCGTCTGAACCTTAGGGGTCTCTTGGTAAAGGGACCAAGATAGAAGAGAACCCATACCTTTGACGTTCAAACCTCTACTTGCTGTCCAAAAACTTCTCCAAACACACGTCCAACACCGAAAGTTCAACACCCCACTCGACGGAAAACCTTCTCTTTGCCTATGTGATTGATTAACGTTTGTTTTTCTTATATTTTCGTGTGAGTTCTTCAAGTGTGAAGAACCTTGGTAAATTTTCTGTTCTTGAATGTTATTTGGCAGAGAGAAACGTGTATGGGAGAAGAGAGATTGAACGTGAAAGTGAGATAGCCGTGAGAGGAGAGAGTTACCTTAGGCTTAGGAGTCTAGTTTAGGACTTAGTCAAATAAGGTTTAGTTAATTATTAATAAAAATCTGATTTCCCTTTTATTTTAAATCAGACAGTAAATAATAAATATTAATTAATTACATTAATTTACCAACTTAAATAAAAACAACCTTAATTCATTGCTTCCACCTAGGTCCGAACCCGGGTAGAGCAAGACTTCACTTCAAGAGCCAATTTTTGGCCCTCTCTCCCCGAAATGCCCCTCCACCTTATTAATTAAATAATTATTATATATTTAGGATAATTACGATACTGCTCTTAGCCTGGAAAAAGACCATTTTACCCCTAGACCCTCCAAACCTAAGATTTTCCCTTTTTAAGTCCGGTAAAGACTTCTTCGAGTAAATCTTCGTATTAGTGAGCCCTACATGGCTGGACCCAACCTTTACTAGCTCAAATAACTCCCCAAGTTAGTTGTATTGGCTGTACAACTAACTTTACTGGTTCTACACGCATCAATCCGTGTGAACCCGGTGTAATCGTAGGCATTCTAGACAAATTAAGCATTACTTATCATATTCATTTTTAGGGTTGTTGCAGATTTACTCAAAATGACATGAAGTATGATTTCAAGGAAAATGTCCATTTTCAGTGCATGTTTTTGCATGGTTGTCATACTTAGTACATTCTTGTGACACCCCATTCTTCTCTACTTTTTACAGAAAGTGTAGGTTATGGATGCTTAAAGTATGTCTTGAATGGTGAAGATCTTGATAGATGATTCCCAAGCTCAATGAAAGGAATCCTTCAGTTCAAGGATCTCCTACTTATGTCTTTACTGTAAAATGTTTGAAATATTGTATAGTTATGTAATGTTTCTTATGGTCTGTGTCCCTAATATACTATAATATTGTTGAGTATAAGATGTCAAAGTGGCTTAAGCTCTAAATATGTATTATGACTTATGTTTTATCTATATCTAAAGTAAAGTTTCTAGCATATGATGTGCTATGAAAAGTTTTAAATTTTCCACTAAATTTGCTATGTCGATGCGATGAATGATAACTATGGGCTTGTATAAGACATCCGAGAGGTCAAGTACGCCATGCTACTTCTAGGGGGTGCTCCCCGGATGTGACAAATGTGGTATCAGAGCATGAGGTTTATAAAGTGGTTTTAGGTTCTAAAAGTCTCATATTTCCACGTCTAGTAAAGTCTCGTAGAATTGCTCGTGAGTCATGACACATCAAATGGTACGGGATTCATAGGACGATAGAGTTTACCTTTTTCATCATTCTCATATCGTGCCATAGAACTTAACTCTATAAGATCTCTCTTTTATGTTTTCTTGTCCGGTGGTCTTATAGATGTGATTGCTTGAATGAGATTGTGTCTCTATTCCTGAGGGAGAAAGGGTGAGTTTAAATGTTTATCTTGGTTTTATGATTGAATAAGTATGTCTGAAGGTGAATTTTTGCATGTTTTGATGATGTGATGCAAAATATGTCTTTACATATGAAATTTATGTGAAATAGCATGTTATATTGAGAAATGTATGTCATGATATAGTTAAAGCATGTTACAAGTTATTATGGTTAAAATGAGTTCTTTTGGAATGATGTGTTCCTATAAGTTTTTACTTTATGGTAACCTAATACTATGATTTGAACTTGAAATGCTTAGTGACTGCCTATGGAAGCATGATACCCTAAGAATATGTGCTTAAAAGTGTTCAATATTTCCCTTTGAATATATGTGGTCCTTGATAAGTTGCCTAGTATGGATTGGAGTTCTTTGTATAAACTTGATCCAAGGTGTGATAATAGTATGGTTGTCTTAGTAAAGCTTGGTATCTCATATTGTCATGCTTTTCCCATCGATTGCCTAAATGTTGTATTTTTGGAGTTTGGAAGCATGATCACTGTAATGTTAGGCAGCTTACTGTAAGATTTTTGGGAAATCAACTAAATTGTTCTTTGATTGGAAGTTGTTGAAAGGTGTATAGAATTGATGCATATGAGCATGATAAAAAATGTAAAAGGGAGATTTGCTATTTGGAATGAAGAATGACAGTCTTATGGCATGATGAGTCGTAGAGTTGTATATAACTTCTTATTGTGTTATGAGTCCCTTGATGTTGTGGAATTGATTTTTCCCCTAGAATTAAGGGTAGTATTCATATATTTGTAGGGTGATGATGTGGGTTTGATTGAACTAGAAGTTACCTTCCTTTAATGTTGAATGAAAAGAAAGAGTCCTTAAGACTAAGTCTTCTATATTGTTTCCCCTAATGATGTATGACTTTGGTATATATGGTATTGAATACAAACCTTATGTGGTTGAATGAGATGACCTAACTTTATAATTGGGGGTAAATTGCCTAGGTGATAAAGCTTAGAATACCTTGGTGTTCCTATGTTGACTTACTGTAAATTACTTCCAAATGGTAATCACTTTTAAGTGATGAAAAATGAAGGTTGTTAAGTTAAGATCCTCTTAAGTTTGTGTTAAGTTTCTCTTAATTGAGTTTACCCTAAGTGGGGGGGGGGGGGATGGTGATGGAATAGTAAGGTTATAGGTATTGTCTACCTTGACCTTCTATTTTCACTTGATCTTGAATTTAATGAAGTCTTGATGAGCTTGTTCATGAAAAGAGTCTTGCATAAAGTATGAATTGCATAAACTTTATATGGTTGGTATGTATTGATTGACATTACCTTAAAGATATAATGAATATTCCAAAGTGCATGAATGGAAATTTTGATTAGATACATGTTTTCTCATGAGTATTGTACATCCTAACATGCTAATGGTACACTTGACTTCATGAGATAAAGTAGGAAACTTGGTTTAAGTCACTTGTGATATGTGAGGTTTAGCCTTATAATGAAAATTTGAGTCTCTTTAAAATGAAATATGTGGAGTCTCTTGAAAACTATGTGACTAGGATGGTTGGGAAAGCATGATTGTAGGCTCACTCTTGAAAAGTTAAAGCATGTTTAGCTTAGTATTCATGTAAGTGCCTATGATTTGTATTAATTTTCCCAAATTATGCTTACTACGAAAGTGAGTACTATGTTATAAATTGACATTGTGTGAAATGGCTTACTAAATGTTGTGATGCACCTGGTGTGACTTACCATTTTGACTTCACTAGGTAAGAAATCATGAGCTTGTCTTGGTTTAAGAGTTGAGGATCTCTCATTTTAAAAGGAAATCGACCATGAACTTTGCTAAAGTGTGAACTCATGATACATGTAAGTGTGTTGAGGAAAGGGACATTCCTCCATCGACATAACTAAGAATGGTATGGTTGAGTATGACCTTCATGGCACTAGGCTTAACTAATAAAGATCCTTGTTGATTCGATTAACTCAAGACTATGTGAATGGAAGTATGAGTGCCTACTTGCTTTTGAGTATTGTTGAAATCTGCCTAAGTGCTACTTAGAAATGGTTGTAAGATGAACTCTTAATAAATGGAGTGTGATGACAATGTTATTATTACGACAAGGATGTTCCTCCTATGAACATGATAAGAGCCCTTTGATTGATGCATTAAAGAGTGAGTGAATTGAAGTTTTTGCTTGCTTGTGTGCATTGAGTGCTAAATAATGTGAAGTTGTGTTCCTCGTAATTTTGGTGCATTAACTTCTATGTATTGATGTTATGAATATGATGAGCTACTCTATGATACATTGAAGTTCTTGTTGTGATTGGAATGTTCTAAGTGTCATTCGAGGACAAATGTTCCCAAGTGGGGGATATTGTAAGACCCCCAAAATTAGTTAGGGGGTGAAGAGCCTAACATGTTTGTCTTAAGATTATAATGTCCTAAAATGTCTTATAATATGGTTTTGATGCAGTGTATAAAGTTTGAGGTGATTTGGAAGTCAAACGTCAAGGGTCGACCAAAACGTTCGACGATTAGTCACCTATGTGCCTCATATGTTTATGTGTGCTTATATGTTTGTGAATGAGATTATGAAGTCAGAAAATGAGTTATAATGATATTAAATTGTATCATATGAAGTTTCGAGAAGTTTGGAGGTCAAACGTCCAAGAACGTCCAAGTCGTTCGAAGGATAGCCTCGAGATATGCATGTGTGTGTCTTGATGGGGCCTTGCATGTTTGGACGTCTTGCATGTGTTTGTTTTGGGTGAAACTTTTGTGGAAGGTATAAAACTTGTTAAGGGTTCTATTTACGTGTGAAACATCCAGGTACGACTTCAAAAGGTCCCACAAGAAGGACCCAAGGCTGGTCGAGACACTGCCTTGGCAGTGTCAATCCACGGACCAAACGACGGCCAGTTGGTCAACAAATGGCCGTAGGTGAGGTCTCATCGTTTGAAACTTAGATTGGGCAGGTATCAAGCCAAAAATTGGCCAAGGACCAATCGACGGAAGCCAATACACGGCCCATCGACTAACCAACGTCCAGTAGATGGTTCCGTCGATGGTGGCCAGCAACCTGTTGCCTGCGTATTGTTTTATTAAAGGGGTGAATGGGAAATTCAACCCACGTCCTAAAATGACCCTAATTGATTTATTTACCTAATTTTGGGTTTATATAAGTCATCAAACACGAGAACCTCCCATTTCCAATCTAATACACACGTAAGAAACCTTTCCCTCCAAAAATCTTCTCCCTAGAAACCTCCATTGTTGTTGAATCTCAAGAACAGCTTCGAGCTTGGAATTGCATGATTTTTTCACCAAGTTTTATAGGTCTTCATGTAGATAATGGTATGGTCATCTTCATCTCTAGTTATCCTTCCATCTATAGAGTTAATCTCAAAGATTTCAAAGAGAAAAATATGATCAAACTTCTCCTCCTTCAATCTATCCATGTGTTCTTTCTAAAAATGTTTTGAACGATTAAATCATGATGAATTGAAGTTAATACAGTGGTTTTAGCGTTATTTACTCCAATTGCAAGATGAACACATGTCCCTTTCAAACTTGATTTAATCTTTGCATGGGCTTTATGATCTTGATTTGTTATCTATTGAATTGTGATTCTATTATGTTGAAGTGGTTATATCTACTGTTATTTACATGAATTAATGTTGAATTTATGTTGAAGGATCCATGAGGATCAATGTATGAAGATTTGAACATGTTTAGCTTAGTTTCCATAATTCACTGTAACATTGTCTCTTAATGATTTGATGTGGAATTCAATTGTGTAGGGCTAGTTGTATATACTTTCTTTATTGTATATTATTCATAAGTTATAAATAAGTGATTCAAGTTGATAAATGTTGATTAACCTATGATTCTTCTATTTTCCAATGATGTCTAAAATAACATGTTCAATGTGATCTAGACGTTATGGCAATTGTAGTAGGATTTCGTTTAGGATATGTTGTCCTTAACTACTACTTTATATTGATGATATTAATGAATTATTGGTATGAAGTATTGATGATAAAATAAAAGGAGTCTTGGCATGAATTGATCTAGGTTTTTCTAGCGTACAATTTGAATGTTGTAATGAACATTAGGTGATCTTAATTCTAGGGTAGATGAAGCATGATTTAGATTTGATTTATATCTATTTGACTAATGCCCTAGATGTATATTAATGATACATTATGATTGTTGAGCAAAACTATGGAAGTTACTCAATGATCTATAACTCTCTACTTCCTATCATATATGTGATATAGTGCACTAGTTGAATCATGATCTTGTGACAAGTTGTACATGATTTCGTTTATGATTTAAGAACTTATAGCTACTGTTTTATAATGTACAAATGATGAGAAAAGAATATTGATCAATGATGATCAATGATTGAAGATTTTGTAAGAATGGCTCATCCCTATACTTTTCTATATTAATGTAGTTGATAAAGCCGTGTATGGCATTGTGTGCTATCGTCCACTTATGGTGGCGGTGTTTAATTTATTGTCATTATAAAGTGTTGACCATGGACTTTAAGGAAAATTGATGATTATATGAATGAGTGGTTATGATGATCACTTTATGTGTCACTTGTGCTTAGTCTTCTATAATAGTTGTGAATCTAGGTTGTGTTACTAATGTTATGAGAACATAAATGGATTTGCTAATATCATGTGTAGGTTCTGTCATTAATGATTTATTAAGGAGCGATGACCTCTACCCATGTAACCCTATGTGAAGGTGTGAATAGCTAATGTTAGGAACTTCAAGATATAATATGAATATTGTCTTGTCTCCTATGCTAAATTGTTGTGTGGTATATACTTGAAAGTGTAATGTGGTCTAAGAGGGTGGCTGCCTCAATGAGTTGTTGATAGCCATTATGTGACCATGTTGACTAATGTACACACACACTCACACTTCTCATATTCACTAGTGACTACTACTGTGCATGTAAAGTATATATGTGAAGTATGTTATGTATTTCCTTACTAGGATGACTTGATAGGTGTACTAGTATGGGCAAGTTTATGGGACCTTGTCTATGCATTGCACATGTGTACCTTGATAGGATAGTTCCTAGGTTTTGTTTCTATGTGCATGAATATGAATGTATAGTCATGTGTGGTTTTAATGTGTATACCCACACACATGAATGATGATCTAGTAAATAATGGAACCTTGAAAGATGTGCTCAAGTGTATCCTTAACTAGATAGTGCTACTGCGTATGATATGTTCACGTGAAAGGATCTCTCACATGAATTAGGTTGATGAACTCTTATCTATGACCTATGAGCTAAGAATATGAGGGCATGACTCTCCTAAGCCTATGTTTTACAAATAAATGATAATAAAGGCTTTTTCAATAAAGGGAACGTAGTTTAGCACCGAGTGAAATTGTAGATGAGGTGGTGACACTTTCCAACATAGGGAAGGTAGGGTTCATTATGGTCCTCATGCGATGGAGGAACACTTTCCCAAATAGGGGAGGTAGGGTCCACTACGGTCCTCACGGGGTGGATAGCCTCATAATCCAAAATGGGTGTAGAGTGATATTTCCATGATTGCCCCCAAGTTCCATAAACTATGCTTGCCACATAAGATCTAGCAAGTGATATCACCTAGTATGCTAGCATGTGTTAATGTTCTACCTTTGCTAGGTAGGATCACTTTCCCTTGCTCTATAACACCAAATTCCATGTTTAGCATCCATGGTCTTAGTGTCGGTTAATGCTAAAGTTTCCCTAAAGTAAAATGGACAATGGAAGTAAATGACTAGGACCCTAACTAGAATGAACTAAGGGATGTTACTTAGGATAGGTTGAATTGATGAACCCATCTAGACATTGCACAAGTATCTCCTTAGGAAGTTATAGGAAGGTGTTCTAATCCATGTGTGTATGTATATGTTCTTTATGCATGACTTTGTAGTATTGGTCTACTTGTTATGATGATGTGCATGGTATGAGTCTATATGCATGATGTTGATCTTATTGACCATATGATGAAGGTCTTGCTTTACATAAATGAAGTGTTGTCTCTCACCATGTTGATGAATGACTTGGATGTAAAGGCTTGTGGTCTCATGATAGGTTTATTAAGTATGTGTGAGGTTTTGGGGCCTTATATGTACATTGCACTAATAGACTTAGATTGGTGGCATGAGTTAGGTCTTATAAGGTTCTATGTGAAGTAAAATAAGTATATGTGCATAATGGTTAGGAGTTCACTGTATAGCCTTTTTAGTCTTTGCTTAAATATGTATATGTTGTACTATACTCCTATGGTGGTATGTGTTGCTTGATGTAGGTTATATGTATGTTCACTTGTGACCTTAAGGTGATACATTGCACCAAGTATCACTAGAGGGTTACTTGGGAAGTTAATGAATAATAGGAAAGAATGCTCACTGTAACATAAAAGTAGCTTATTGTAAAGTGGCTTAAAAAATGTCATAAATTCTATATGTGATCTTATGTGATGTTTGGTTTTTGAATATGTTTATATGAAGTATATGATTGATATAAATGCTATTGGATAAAGGTTTTATGATGATTTACTCAAAATTGCATTAAGTATGATTTCATGGAAAATGTCCCTTCTAAGTGCATGTGTTTTGCATGGTTCTCATACTTAGTACATATGTATATTTGAAGTAAAGTTTCTAGCATATGATGTACTATGAAACGTTTTAAATTTTCCGCTAAATTTACTATGTCAATGCGATGAATGATAACTATGGGCTTGTATAAGACCTCCGAGAGGTCAAGTACGCCATGTTATTTCTAGGGGGTGCTCCCCTGATGTGACACTTCATCTTGGGTGTATAACCCTAGGGATGAGATGAGTAGGTTCTTGATCGTTGTTTCGGATATGGTGAAGGAGGAGTGTTGTACAGCCATGCTCCATGGTGACATGACTCTATCTAGGCTTATGGTGTATGCTCAATCCATTGAAGAGTCTAAACATGGGAGGAGGAGTAGACATGCTAAGAGGGGAAGAACCAATGAGCAAGTTCAACATAAGTTTAAGAAGAGGACTCCAAATCAAGATGTTTTTAGTGATCCTAAGGCTAACTATGAGAGGTGGTAGTTGCCAAGTGGTTAAGCCTACTTGTGCTACTTGTGGGAAGAAGCACTTCGGGAATTGTCTATCCGGTACTAGTGGGTGCTTTGGTTGTGGGAAGGATGATCACAAGGTAAGAGACTGTTCTACTATTGCGGCTAGATGAAGAGAGTCTAAACAAGTTCCTCCTAATGTTCTGGATGGTGGTGCTCCAAAGAGGAACCGGTTCTATGCTCTCTGAGGCAATGGAACAAAACCGGATGATGATAATGATTCCAGTAAGTAATTGTTTTCTCTTTTTAGTTATATAAGTTCCTTATAAGTGGGGAGTATGGTGAGTAGTAGAATAGTCATTTGTTGTCTCATCTCTTCTATTCAGTTCAAGATTGAAGAGACAAAATGTTATATTGCGTAATGAGTTGTAAATTACTTTCTATCTTCTTGTTGGTTTGAGTCTCTCAAAGTATGTGAAATTGGTAGTCCTCCTAAATTGTGTATTGTGTATTGTGTATTGTGTGGTATGGTTATGTTCTGTTAGTCTTGAGTTAATCATCTCATGAAAGTTCCTAAAATGAAGAAAGTGTAATTCGAGGAAGAATGTTGGCCAACCGGGGGAGAATGTAACACCTCTAGAACAAATTTTGTGAAACTAGAGTCTAACACTTGAGTCTTGATGTTTTGAAGTCCTAAAATTGTTTATTATGAGGTTTATAGGATGTGTGTAAAGTTTCGTTAAGTTTTGAGGTCAAACATCAAAGAACGTCCATGACGTTCGAAACATTTGCGTTGAAACGTCCTTGTGTATCTTAATGTGTTTCGTCATGTTTTACTTGTCAGTTTTTGAAAATATTCGAGTTCTAAACATCCGAGAAAAACTCTCAAAAGATAAACCAATAGGTCCTTGAGAAGGACCCATCTTTGTGGCCAAAACGGCCCAAGGTAGTCCCACCTACGGAGGGCAATTGACGCCCAGTTGGCTGGTCAACGCCCCGTAGGTGGTGGCGTCTATGGAGACTTGGCCTAGGGTAATTAAGCACCTATTTTTCAGGATTTGTCTCAAACGATGGTTACTATCATGGGCCGTTGATGGAATGACTCCCCGTAGGTGCTGGCCGTCGTTGGTGGCCTGCAATTCTCTGCAACATCTCAGCCAAGTGGAGGGTAGTTTGGAATTTTCACCTATACTTCCTAAAATTAGTTGAACGGTCTCCTAAGGTTATTTTGTGTATTATAAATAGTTTTATAAGTCTAAAAAAATTAGATGAATTCACTTCTCAAAATCAAAACCCAAAACCTCTAAAGAACTCTCTAGAACTCCATTGGAACCAAAACTCAAGATAGAGCTTGGATTGAAGATTTTTTGGTGATTTCTCTGTAAAATATTCATCAAATTCGTGGTCTAGCATCAATTGAGGTATGGTCTTCATTCGTGAATTTCTTTTCTTCAAGGAGCAAAAGTTCAAAGTTATTTCAAAAGTCTTTCAAAAGATGAAATTATCCTATTTTTATATCTACCATGGGTTCTTGCATAAAAGTTTTGAATCAATGTATATGGATTGAATTGATGTTAATTTGATTATTTTAGCCTAAAAAACTCTATGAACCCATGCAATTCATGAAACCCTAGTTTTGACTACTTTGTGGGTGATTTGATTATGCCATTATTCTATTGGATTCTTGTGTAGTTTTAATAGGGCTATTGAATTATAAATTAATAATGCTAGAATTTTATGTAGGCTTCCCTAAATTGATGAATTCATGTTATATTATCTTTGAATACATTATGTATTGTAATTATGGGGTTGAATTGTTGACCATGGTTATTGGAAAGAGTCTTTGTGTATTGTGTTGGTTGAATTGGCTATGGATTGAAGTTGTGCGATTGGATTAATGGTATGTAGACCTAAATCTCTCTATCTTTTGTAGTATATTTCTTAGATTATGTTTATGTTTGGTATGGTCCACTTATGGTGGCGGTACTTATGTGTTGTACTCGTGAATAATGTGGCCTCGTCGACATTAGTTTATGAATTGTGAAACAATGTTGCCTTGTCAGTGTTACTTTATAAACTATGCCATTAACATGTACTACTTGGTTATGTCATTAGCATGTCTAAGCATGAATTCTCTTTGTTGATGACATGTGTCTCTAGTAGGCTATAGTGAAAATGTTATGTGAATTACCTTACATTGAAGTATGATGTTTCTTGTTGAATTATATGAGACTTGTGATGGTTTATATTGATAATTGTATAGTAGTGAATAGGGTGACCTATATTTGACTTGGTATTCCTTATGTGCTTCTCAAGTGATATGTTATATGTAATAAAGTGAAGTATTGGTGTGTCTTGTTTTGGTTGACTCCTGTCTCTTATTTGATACCTATTGAATGTAAATATAGATTCTTTACTTAGTATGATAAAGCTCCTTAGTCCTGTATGTGTGATTAACATGTAACCTTGAATATAGTGACAAGGTCAACTATGTGGAACCTTCAACCTAGTTAGGATGTTGTGATATCCTTGAAGTTGAAAGCCGTAATTGTATCCTTCTTGTGTGAATGGTGAAATTAGGGTTGATTGGCTTTAACAGCATGAAAGGATCCTTAGGAAAGTCATTGAGCTATCCTTAAGCCATTGTAGGTATCCTTAGTGGACCCTCTTTGGTAACGTGTAATGTGATTGGGTTATGAACTAGATAAACCTTTTTATATGCTCCTTTATTGAAAGTATTTTGTGAAAACAAAGGCTAGCACCGAGTCAGTATGCTTGGGAAGTTGTCCTAATTAAGATGCCCTTAGATAATAAAGAAACCATCTATATTCCATAACCATGTAACTATATGGGATGTGTCCTCGTTCTACTATTGGCAATTAGAACCACCCTCTATCGGAGTAAGGATTCATGAATTTGGATTCCATGCATAGATACTATGCTCTATGTCGGTTATTGCTTATTCTCATCACATGGGATACCTACTACTGTTGGAGATGTTCTATGAAGTTTAGTTAGTGGTATGGGACACTATCTAGACATTGCACGATGAGGTTATGAATATGTTCGTGTGTAAGTCTCTAGGTCTTCTCAAAGACCATTATTTGAATGTCCTTAAGTGTGGAATGTTTCTTAATGAACTAATAAAGATAATGACTTAAGTTTGAAATCATGTTATTGAATAAGTACCTATCTAGAGTAACTTTATGGATTGCCTAGTTAATGTGTGGAGGGGGCATAAAAATGTTCTCTTCATGTCTTACCTTGGAAAGTCTTAAGAATAACTATAGATAGGAAAGTTATTAATGAAGTGAGAATGATCTTATCTTATGTAGTCTAATGGATCTCTTAGGTGTGTGTGAAGGGATTGTATCGACCGTCGCTTCATAACTCACTCAAGTGGACCTTAGAATCACCTTTGGTAGGAGAATCTCATGTTTATGTGTTTCGATATAAGCTTGAACTATCATGTGATGTGTTAGTTTCATTTGAAGTTACAGTGAAGTCAATGTAATGCTTACTGTAAGATACAATAATTTGATATAATTTGAATGTCGCTTGGAATTTGTTCTAAATGTGATGTTTGGTTTTTTAATGTAATTCTTATACTTGTAATATGATGTTTTAATCTACAAGAGCATGTTTCTTATAAAATGTCCGTTTCTCATGTTTTTATGCATTATGTCATACTTAGTACATGCATTATACTAATTCCATACTTTTTTGCAACTCTAAAGGTGTGGCTAGCAAGTGAGATGTGTCTTGAAGCAACCTTGGAATCTAGTAACCGTTCAAGAAATGTTTGGGTATGTCCTTACTCTATTCAAGGACCTTATCATCTTTAGACTTCTTTTATTCAAAGTATCGTAATAGATATTAGATTTGAATATTTCGATTGTATAGGTCGTGTCCCAAGTATTCTTGAGTCCAAGGATGGCATATACTGAGACTTAGTGTTTTCTGTCATTTTATTATGAAAGATATTTGAAGATGTTATAGTCTGAAAAGTTTGAAATTCGGCAGTACTTTTCATACATGTATGCAACGAATGATGTTTAAAGTTTTGTACAAGACCTCAGAGAGGTCAAGTACCTCATTTCCAACCCAAATTTTGCCATAGTCTCTAGGGTATACTTGAGGAGTGTTACAATTAAGGAAGAGAGGATTCATCTATAAGTCAAGGAGTGAGCCCTGAACTACATGTATTGTTTGTTTACATGACCTCTACAGGGTAATGTTTTAATGAAGTGAAGTTTTTTTTGAAGAAAGTTAAAGGAGTAAGACGTGATGGGCAGGCCAAGACTCTCACTAATAAAGCCAAGAGCACAAGTAACTTTAATAGTTCGTACTCATGAGGTTCAGGTAGGCCAAAACTTGAAGCCCGACCAATTCAGTCAGCCTTGCCCGCTTCTATAAGTAGTTACTCTGAACTCAACAACAAAATTTATTCAGAAATCTAGGGAGTCTCTCCTTCATTGGGCAATACGCCATCTTTTGAGCACACTTGTTATAATTGTGGAGAACATGGGCATATGTGGGAAGATTCTGTTACGACCGGGAGCACCCCCTACAATTAACATGACGTGCTCGACCTCTCGGAGGTCTTAAACAAGCTACTTAGCTTCTTTGCATAAGATCATGCAAAAATGGAGGGAATTAAAAACTTTTCTTTCAACTTAATAAAAAATTCTTTTCATAGCAGTGGAAATCTTTTGAACATATGTCTCAACACCATCTAAGCAATACATGAGTAATAATGTCTTGGGATGCAGCCCACAAAAGTGTAAAACATAGTAAATGACATAAACGGAATGTAAGGGTAATGTCCTTGAATGCTATGGGGACTCACCAATCTTCACTCCTTGAAAGCCTTGGAAACTATTCCCTCAACTCAATCTCCTCAACACCCTACACTGGATTAGAATGAAGGCAATATGTTGATGTGTTTTTCTAAAATAAGTGAACTTTCCAAATGAAATTTCCTTGGACAATAAGTGAACTTTCCAAATGAAATTTCCAGAGGGATGAGTTAGGAAAGTTCACGGCAACACATGTGCAAGCACATATGCAAGGATATGTGCAACCGGCCGAGAGACCAAGCTAACCAATTTGGATAGAGCGGTTAGGAGACAGGCGCGCGTCTGGGTCAAGCCATGTGGGGCCAAGATCCCTAACTGGTACTAGGCTCTAACTAACTGACCTAACTAGCTAACTAACCTAGGACTAACAAAAAATAACTAACTAGTGGACCCGACAACCTAAGACCTAACCGGGTGACACTAAGCCGAGTAACTAACTAAAGAAACATCCTAGTACCTAACCTAGGATGGTCTAAAAGGGTTATTTATGGTCCTAACAACTTAGGTGTACTGTAGTAATTACCCTAGGTTACTTAAATAATTAATTTAGCAACTTAATTAATTAATTTAAATGGTCAAACAGAAACCCCTAAGAAATTTCCAGATTTCGGTTAAGTCAAATGTTCTCCTATTTTTATTCAATTTAAAAGGGGCGTTTTGGTAATTAGATAATTGAGTTATTTAAATAAGTTAATTAGTCCAAGTTTAATCAGTTAATATTCAGTTCCTAAAGACTTAGATTCATGTTATTCATCAGTAAACCCTTCGAATAAAAAAACAAGTGAACAACGTAAGAAAAACCCTAGGCGATTTCAAGCAGTTCTTCAAGGTTTTTGTGGAAAGTGCAAAGTGATCTTCGTGGATTCCATCCTACAGTAAGGTATGGGTTTTATCTCTTGTATTACTTTACCCATGAGTCTTTTCAACCGTATAGACTTCTAGAATATCGAAACTAAGGTTGTTTCCAATGAATCGCATGTTTACCTCCCTAGTTCTCCCGATTTCCAATTCTTGTAGTATGTATAATCTAAATCTCGAGGATGTGTTGGTATGTGGTGCTAACTAATCATTATGTGTATGTTTCCGTGATTTATAAACCTACATGTTAGATCTGTATACTTAGGGTATTATATACATGAGATGATAAATGTTGTAATGCCTACTTGTGTTCGAGAAGATGAAATTGTTATAAGTTATTTATTAAATTGTTCGTATATGCTAATCAAAGGTTAAAAGTTGGCTTGTTAACATGATGAGATTACTACAATGTATTCATGAAATAATTGACTTGGCTAGTGATAATTTCATTGTTTGATTTATGCCAATAAATTGGCAAGGAATGTTATTTCCAAAATATGTAAAGCCATACCAATCTTAACGCAGTGAACTCATAACATAGGGTATGCCAATAATTGGGACAAGTCCCAACATACCCTATCCACACGAACTAGTGAATATAATAGCATGAAATAAGTCCTAATAACTTTCATAAGGAATGGGATAAGACTATCAACTAACGTTGAACAAGATAATGTGAGTAATGAAATAACTAAAAGCGTAAATATAGAGTGTTAAAGGAAGTGAGACAGACCTCACATACACTTAAACGATTATGTCAAAGATACTCACATACGAGGGTGCTAGAAGCCGTGAGACATGTTTCACTCGCACCATGATGATAATGTAATATTAAACTCACATTCATTAAGTAATAAGAACGGGATGACCAGTCATCCATTGAGCTAAGTATACCTCATACTAGAAGCAAGCATCCATAATGTTTGAGTCAACTCTAAAAGTTGTAAATTAATAAATATGAGCTAAGAACCGATAGACAAGAAATGAACTTGTGACAGAACATGTAAGCCTCATGAGACGAGATCACCACCAAGGTGGACTAGGGTCTCCGAAGTCTCCTAGTCTTCGAACTATGTTGCCAACATAGGGACTAGCTAGTGGATGACTCCACCTAAGAATGCTAGGTAGTATTCTGTTTCACTTTGGCCGGTGATACCACCTATTTTTGGTGTGGAGAATACGATTTCATGTGTAGCTCACATGATCTATGTCGATTAAAAGATCAAGAAAGTATTTGGTTTAACTTCAGCCGTGAACCACCTCTTTTCGGTGTGGAGAAGACACTAAACTTGGATTCACTTTAGCCGGTGAACCACCTATTTTCAATGTGGGGAAGACACTAAGTTTGGTTTCACTTTAACCGGTGATCCACCTCTTTTCGGTGTGGGGAAGACATTGTATTTCATGTTAGCTCACATGATCTATATCAGTTAATGTGAAAGACTTCTTAAGAAAGTAAGAAACAATGAAAGTATCATGTTCGAAGTGAACAAAATATTAAAGAAGAAGAAGCGTAAGTTCAAAGTGAACTAACCAAGAAAGAGCTTATGAATGTCAATCATCATGTTTGATAAGAATGATGTTTTCACAAGTTAGTGGTTTATTCCAATATTAGAGTATGAATATATACCCCCAAGATCTATATATTATGCAAACAACCAAATAATGGGCATAGCCAATAAATATTGCCTTATAAACACATTCATGCCCAATTTAACAAGATTGAAATATCTGACTCCTGTGTAAGGTAGAAAAATCATTTCCTTAGTCTTTTGGATTACTTACTCGATACATTATAGGTATGAGACTAAAATGAATCATTGCACTTGTAAGTAAAATATAGGATAAAAGGAGATCATTGAACTGTACAACAGAAAGAAGAAAAGACTGAAAAATAAACTAAGGCTGGGAATATGAGCTCTCGGCCTAAGAGGAGCAAATTTATTAACTTTTGCTTGAGTTGTTATAAAATTATGTTAATTATTCCAAGGTCTTATGTTCATATAGAAAATGAGATGTGTGCTTTAAATTCATGAGGACATGTCATATTTATTACATGATTCACGAATAACCAATTAGGAAAATATAGTGACTTCACTTTCCAGAAACGACACGTTGCTTTAGGAAGAGCTTTCCTTGATCATGCGTAGTAGTATGTGTTTATGTGCATACACCCATACTTAGTAAAAGTATGTACTAACCTTATATATTATTACTATTTTTATAGGTGCAGGTTCTAGAGAAGATTGAAGATTCGACGAAGCGGTTTGGATTAGCGTTCTCCAGACTTTGGTAGGTCCTGTTGAGTTTAAGGATGCCTACCCTTTTATTCTAGCTTAGTAGATTAGACATAGCTAGTAGATGTTGTCCCAAGCGTTTCATTTCAAACATTTGTTCAAGCGTTTGTAATAAGGATGATTTGGCAAAGTATTATTACTATTATGATTCTTTATTTCAATTGTTTAATCTATTGATAGATGGTTTCTTTAGTTTGAGCTTATTAGAATATCACTCTTATGCAGTATTATATGAAGTCTATGTACACTTCAATAAGTATTAAAAAGTTTTAAATTTTCCGTAAATTTAACTGTATGATTGTGATGAAAGCTAAGAAGAGGATTGTATGCGATCTCTGAGAGGTTAACGACGTCGGTCTCATCTGGGGTCTTGATTTCGGGTGTGACAAACTTGGTATCAGAGCATGAGGTTAAATTACCTAGGAACTAAAGGTCAAAACAACCACATTGCATAGTTTCTAACTTATGGTTGTGAAGTGCACCACAATCACGACTTAGAGACTTTGTGATATTAGGAATATTCTTTTCTTATACTCTTTATCGTATTGTTTAGAGGTTTGATATTTTGTGTCAATCTAGAATTTAACTTCCTTCTTGTGTGTACGTGTAGAAAATGAACACAAGAAGAAACGCAAGCAAAAGAGTCAAAGAAGCAGCTGCAGGAGGCAACCAAGCTCCTCCTCAAGCCCCAGTTGCTGGAGAGCAAGTGCCTGTCAACCCAGCTGCGTTGACGGATGGACAAATGAGGGCAGCACTATTTCAGATGGCCCAAGCCATCACTGTGCAGGCACAGGCTATCACAGCCCAAGCCACTAGAGAGGGTGCTCCAAGGGAGAACCGTATGCTAGCACCCTGGCTAGTAGACTGAGAGATTTCACCAGAATGAATCCTCCAGTCTACTACGGGTCCAAAACCAATGAGGATCCCTAGGAGTTTGTGGACGAAATTCACAAGATTCTCTGTGCTATGGGTGCTAATGAAGAGGAAAAGGTTGAGTTGGCTGCATACCAGCTCAAAGATGTGGCTCAGGTGTGGCACAAGATGTGGGGAGATGGCCGAGCACCAGGAGAAGTTTTGATCACTTGGGATGTTCTCAAGACTGCATTCCTGGAGAGGTTCAGTGCCAGAGAGCAGAGAGAGTCTAAGGTTAAGAAATTCATTAACTTACGTCAGAGAGGTATGTCAGTCAAGGAATACTCCTTGAAGTTTGTTAGGATTTCCAAATATGCTTCTTCTCTGGTGTCCAATAGCAGGTATGAGATGAGCAGGTTTGTTACTGGTGTATCAGAGGATTTGGAGGAGGAATGTCGGGCATCCATGTTGCATGATAACATGGACCTTTGTAGGTTGATGTTACATGCACAACAGTTTGAGGAAAGTCGTCGTAGAAAGAGAGGCCGAGAAAGCAAGATGACTAGGACCTCAGATCATTCTGGTTCGAGCATTGGTAGGGGTTCGTTTGGTGTCCAATATAGGACCAAGTTGAAGAAGGGGCACCAACACTTAGGATAACCTACTCCTTCCAGGAACACTTATGCCAAGAAGGGCAATGATAGAAATGCCCAGCGTGATAGAAAGACGTGTGATAAGTGTTGCCTTTCGCATGGAGGTATGTACATGGTAGGTCCAAATGCATGCTATGGGTGCGGCAAGAGTGGGCATATGATCAGGGACTGCACACATGCAAAGAATCAGGCCAAGGTAGATACTCAGCCTCGTCCTAATCCTACTGCTGCAGCCGAACCTCCCTAGAGGAACATGTTTTACGCGTTGAAAGGAAGAGAGGAGCAAGAGAAGTTGGTTGATGTGTTCACTGGTAACTTGCTTGTCTTTTCTTTTACTGTTTATGCATTGTTAGATCTAGGATCTACCTTGTCTTTTGTTACTCCTTTAGTAGCTAGTAAATTTGACTTGCTTCCTGAGATCTTGCATGAGCAATTTCTAGTTAGTACTCCTATAGGAGATAGCATTAGGGCCAAAAGGGTATATACAGATTGCCCAATAACTTTTCTCCATAAAGTTACTCATGTTGACCTAATAGAATTAACCATGCTTGATTTTGATATAATTTTTGGTATGGATTAGCTCCATAAATGTTATGCTACCATAGAATGTCGAAACAGGGTAGTATGGTTTCAGTTTGCCAATGAGTTAGAGTTGAAATGGGAAGGGCGTGGTTCAAATCCAACAGGCCAAATAGTTTCCAATCTTAAAGCCACTAAGATGTTATCTAATGGGTATTTATGCCACTTAGTCAGAGTCAATGACTTAGAACATGAAGTTCCTTCCATAGACTCTGTGTCCGTAATAAATGAGTTTCAAGTTGTCTTTCTGGAGGATTTACCAGGAACCCCTCCTGAATGCGAAATTAATTTTTGGTGTTGACTTAGATCCCAACAACGAACCAGTTTCCATTCCTCCCTATAGAATGGCTCCAGCGGAACTCAAAGAGTTGCAGTTGCATTTAAAAGATTTACTTGATAAGGGCTTCATACAGCCGAGCATATCCCTGTGGGGTGCTCCAGTGTTGTTCATTAAGAAAAAGGATGGAACTCTTAGAATGTGTATGGATTATCGATAACTCAACAAAGTCACCATAAATAACAAATACCCTCTTCCCTAAATCGATGCTCTATGTGATCAACTCCAAGGTTCAACTTTCTTTTCTAAAATAGATTTTCGGTCAGGTTATCACCAACTTAGAGTGAGACAAGCGGACGTTCCTAGGACTTTCTTCCGTACTAGGTATGGTCATTACGAGTTTCTTGTCATGTCATTCGGTCTCACTAACGCACCAGCCGCGTTTATGGACCTTATGAATAAAGTCTTGCGTGTGTACCTTGATTCTTTTGTCATAGTACTCATAGATGACATCCTCATATACTCTAAGACCATAGAAGAGCATGAACAACATTTTAGAATGATATTGCAAGTACTCAGGGAACATAAGTTGTATGCAAAATTTAGAAAATGTGAGTTTTGTTTGAGATGAATGACCTTCCTTGGTCATGTTGTGACTGATCAGGGTGTAGAGGTCGATCCAAGAAAGATTGAGGCAGTAAAGAATTGGCCGAGACCCCTTACTCCTACATATATTCAAAGTTTCTTGCGTTTGGCTAATTATTATCACATGTTTGTGTAGGGCGTTTTTGCAATTGTTGCTCCATTAACTGCTTTACAAAGAAGAAGGCAAAGTTTGAGTGGTCTGAAACTTCTGAAAAGAGCTTTCAAGAGCTCAATGACCGACTCACTTCGGCCCCAATTCACACATTGCCGAGGAGTGATGAAGGGTATGTGGTGTACTGTGATGCTTCCCGAGTAGGTTTGTAATGTGTTCTTATGCAAGATGGTAAGATGATTGCATATGCATGAAGACAGTTGAAAATCCTCGAGAAGAATTACCCTACCCATGATCTTGAGTTAGCTGATATGGTATTTGAGTTGAAACTTTGGAGGAATTACTTATATAGTGTACATGTTGATGTATTTACTGACCATAAAAGTCTTCGATATGTTTTTACACAGAGAGAATTGAAATCTTCGTCAGAGAATATGGTTAGAGTTACTAAAGGATTATGACATGAGTGTCCACTATCACCCAGGTAAGGCCAATGTAGTGGCCGATGCTTCGAGACAATTGAGCATGGGAAGTGTGTCTCATATCGATGATGAGAAGAAAGAGTTAGTTAAAGAGGTACACCGATTGGCTAGGTTAGGTGTACGGCTGGTAGATACACCAAATTGAGGTGTTACGGTCCATTCTAGTTCTGAATCCTCCTTTGTTGTAGATGTTAAAGACAAGAACCATCTCGACCCAGTACTTATGGAGTGGAAAGATTCGGTGTTGAGTAAGCTAAATGAATCATTCTCCCTATGGGGGGATGTTGTGCTTAGATACCAGGGAAGATTGTGCATACCAAATATTGATGATCTGAGACCTAATATTATCGCAGAGGCTCATGGCTCCAGGTATTCCATTCATCCAGGTTCCACGAAGATGTATCATTATCTGAAGGAGATTTATTGATGGGAAGGTATGAAGCGAGATATCTCTAAGTTTGTGGAGGAGTGTCCCAATTGCCAACAGGTTAAGGTCGAACACCATAAGTCTGTAAGTGTTACCTAGTTGATTGAGATCCCAACGTGGAAGTGAGAGGCTATTCATATGGACTTTGTGGTTGGTCTGCCTAGAATCCGAAGACTGCATGATTCCATTTGGGTCATTGTAGATAGGATGACTAAGTTTGCTCACTTCATTCCTGTGAAGTCTACATACAAAGCCGAAGATTATTCCAAGATATATATTTAGGAGATCGTGAAGTGTCATGGGATTCCTTTATGTATCATTTCGGATAGGGGAGCCCAGTTAACTTCTCATTTTTGGAGATCCTTCAAAAAGAGCTTGGGTACGCAAGTAAAGCTCAGCATTGCTTTTCACCCTCAGACGGATGGGCAAGTAGAACGTACCATTCAAACCATTGAAGACATGCTTAGATCATGTGTTATTGACTTCAAGGGGAGTTAGGATGATCACTTGCCACTGATTGAGTTCTCTTATAATAATAGTTATCATTCCAGTATTGGGATGGAAACTTTTGAAGAACTGTATGGTATGAGATGTAAATCCCCAGTTGGGTTGTTTGAAGTAGGAGAATCTGCCATCCTTGGCCCCGAGATCATAAATGAGGCTATGGAAAAGGTGAGAATGATCATGGATAGATTGTCTACTGCTTACAGTCGTCAAAAATCCTATGCTGATAATAGATAGAGGGCTGTTGAATTCGAAGTAGGTGATCAAGTCTACGTGAAGATATAACCCACGAAAGCGGTGATGAGGTTTGGTAAGAAAGGGAAGTTGAGTCCGAGGTATATAGGTCCTTATGAGATCTTACAGCGAGTAGGGAATGTTGCCACGAACTGAAGTTACCAAATGACTTGGCTTCTGTTCATCCAGTATTTCACCTTTCGATGCTTAAAACGTATTTAGGCGATCCAGCATCAATCCTACTTGTTGAGGGGTTAGGACTTTATGAGAACCTTTCTTATGAAGAGGTCCCGTTGAAAGTTTAGATCGCCAAGTGAAGCGGCTGAGGAACAGGGAGGTTGCCACCGGAAAGGTGTTATGGAGGAATCACCTTGTTGAGGGAGCAACATGGGAGGCCGAGGCCGATATGAGATCCCGTTACCCTCACTTGTTGAGTTCTTGAGGTTAGATATACTCTTCCTAAGTCCGATTTTGTTAATGAGACTCTAAATTTTAGTGCATTAGTCGGTTTTGGTGTTTTAAGTCCATAACTGTGTGTTTTTATACTTGTACTATATAAGTTAATATGAGTTAATGCTTCCATTCATGTTGCTATTTTTGTATAGCATAGACATGATTTTTGTGTTGAATGAGTGTGATGTGCATTGAGTTAAAGTGAGATTGAGAAGGAAGTTCCTCAGTCTCAGAGATGAAGCTTAAGATAAGCTTTGAGTAATGTGCATCATCCAGAGTAAGTTGTGAATATTCACGAAGGGTAAAGTTTCAAGTATGTTGATGTGTTTTTTGAAAATACCCTCTTTAGTTCAATTGATGTGTAGTGTCATTCGGGGACAAATGTTCCTACGGGGGGGATAATGTAACATTCCAGAAAATGAACTTGTCTAGTAAAGAGCCTATTATGTTTTAAGAATAGGTATTGGGGTACATAGGCATCCCAATGCCCAATATTGTGTAATATTAGGCATATTAGAGAATATTGGCTTAAGGGTGTTTGCCAAATTTTATGTATTAACAAGTATTTAAAATATAATCCAAGCTTGATTATGAATTGTACCTGCAATGAAGACCCTAAGCTAATACAATTATTCTTCACATACACCCTCATTAGCTACTAGGCATCCAAGTGTCAAGCCTAGGTACCATAGCAGATAATCATTTAAAATGATCATGTTAAGCAGTGGTCAAGGACATAGTGAGGTTCCTTGGACAATAAGTGAACTTTCCAAATAAACTTGCCAAAGAGATCAGTTAGGAAATTGCACGGTAACACATGTCCAAGCACATGTGCAACCGGCCGATAGACCAAGCTAACCGATTCGGTTAGAGCGGTTAGGGGAAAGGCGCGCCCCGGGTCAGGCCACGTGGGGCAAAGCTCCCTAACTGGTCCTAGACTCTAACTATCTAACTAACCTAGGACTAAACAAAAATAACTAACTGGTGACCCCGACAACCCAAGACCTAACCGGGTGACACTAAGCCGACTAACTAACTAAAGAAACAACATAGTACCTAACCCAGGATGGTCCAAAAGGGTTAGTTATGGTACTAACAACTTAGGGGTACTTTATTAATTACCCTAGTTACTTAATTAATTAAATTAGCAACTTAATTAATTAATTAAAATTGTCAAACCAAAACCCCTAAGTAATTTTCAGATTTCGGTTAAGTCAAATGTTCTCTTATTTTTAGTCAATTTAGGAGGGGCGTTTTTGTAATTAGATAATTGAGTTATTTAATTAAGTTAATTAGTCTAAGTTGAATTAGTTAATATTCATCTCCTAAAGACATAGACTCAATTTATTCATCAGTAAACCCTATGACTAAAAAACAAGTGAACAACATAAGAAAAACCCTATGCGATTTCAAGCAGTTCTTCAACGTTTTCGTGCGAAGTGCAAGGTGATCTTTGTAGATTCAATTCTACAGTAAGGTATGAGTTTTATCTCTTGGATTCCTTTCCCCAGGAAGCTTTTCAATCGTATAGACTTCAAGAATATTTAAACTAGGGTTGTTCCCAATGAATCACATGTTCACCTCCCTAGTTCTCCCGATTTCCGATTCGTGGTACGTATAATGTAAATCTCGAGCATGTTGTAGGTAGGTGGTGCTAACTAATCATTATGTGTATGTTTACGTGATTTATAAACCTACATGTTAGATTCGTATACTTAGGGTATTATTTACATGAGATGATAAATGTTGTAATGCCTACTTGTGTTCGAGAAGATGAAAATGTTATAAGTTGTTCATTGAATTGTTCTTATAGGATAATCAAAGGTTAAAAGTTGGCTTGTTAACATGAGGAGATTACTATAATGTATTTATGAAATAATTGACTTAGCTAGTGATAATATCATAGTTTGATTTATGCCAATAAATTGGCCAGCAATATTATTTCCAAAATATGTAAAGCCATAGCAATCTTAACTCATTGAACTCATAACATAGGGTATGCCAATAATTGGGACAAGTAGCAACATACCCTATCCACACGAACTTGTGAATATAATAGCATTGAATAATTCCTCATAACTTTCATGAGGAATGGTATAAGACTATCAACTAACATTTAACAAGATAATGTGAGAAATGAAATAACTAAAAGCGTATAAGTTATGAAATTGACCTAATATAGAGTGTTAAAGGAAGTGCGACATACCTCACTTACAGTTAAACGATTATGTCAAAGATATCACATAAGATGGTGCTAGAAGCCGTGAGACATGTCTCACTCGCACCATGATGATAATGTAATATTAAATTCACATTCATTATGTACTAAGAAAGGGATGACCAGTCATTCATTGAGCTAAGTATACCTCATACTAGAAGCAAACTTCCATAATGTTTGAGTCAACTCAAAAAGTGGTAAAGTAAAATAAATCTGATCTAAGCACCGATAGACTAGCAATGAGCTTGTGCCAGCACATTTAAGCCTCATGAGACGATATCACCACCAAGGTCGAGAAGGGTCTCCGAAGTCTCCTAGTCTTTGAACTATGTTGCCAGCATAGGGACTAGCTAGTTGATGACTCCACCTAAGAATCCTAGGTAGTATTCGATTTCACTTTGGACGCTGATACAACCTCTTTTCGGTGTGGAGAAGACACTGGATTTCATGTTTAGCTCACATGATCTATGTCGGTTAAAATCTCAAGAGAGTATTTAGTTTCACTTCAGCCGTGAACCTCCTCTTTTCGGTGTGTGGAAGACACTGAACTTGGCTTCACTTTAGCCTGTGAACCACCTCTTTTCAGTGTGGGGAAGACACTGAGCTTGGTTTCACTTTAACCGGTGATCCACCTCTTTTCGGTGTTGGAAAGACACTAGATTTCATGTTAGCTCACATGATCTACATAACTTAATGCTAAAAACTTCTTTAAGAAAGTAACAAAGAATGAAAGTAGCATGTTCAAAGTGAACAACAGATCAAAGAAGAAAAAGCGTAAGTTCAAAGTGAACTAAGTAAGCAAGAGCTTAAGAATGTCAATCATCAATGTTTGATAAGAATGAAGTTTTAACAAGTTAGTGGTTTATGCCAATATTGGAGTATGAATATATGCCCCCAATATCTATATATTATGCAAACAACCAAATAATGGGCATAGACAATAAAGATTGCCTTATAGATACATTCATGCCCAATTTAACAAGAATGAAATATCTGACTTGTGAGTAAGGTAGACAAATTATTTCCTTAGTCTCTTGGATTACTTACTCGATACATTGTAGGTATGGGACTACAATGAATCATTGCACTTGTAAGTAAAAGATAAGATCAAAAGAGATCATTGAACTGCACAACAGAAAGAAGAAAAGATTAAAAAATAAACTAAGCCTGGGAATATGCGCTCTCGGCCTAAGAGGAGCAAATTTATTAACTTTTGGTTGAGTTGTTATAAAATTATGTTAATGATTCCAAGGTCTTATGTTCATATAGAAAATGAGATGTGTGCTTTAAATGCATGAGAACATGTCATATTTATAGCATGATTCACGAATAACGAATTAGGAAAGTATAGTAACTTCACTTTCCAGAAACGGCATGTTGCTTTAGGAAGATCTTTCCTTGATCATGCATAGTCCTTATGTGTTTATGTGCATACACCCATACTTAGTACAAGTGTGTACTAACCTTATATATTATTACTATTTTTATAGGTGCAGGTTCTAGAGAAGATTGAAGATTCGACGAAGCGGTTTGGATTAGCGTTCTCCAGACTTTGGTAGGTCCTCTTGAGTTTAAGGATGCCTACGCTTTTATTCTAGCTTAGTAGATTAGACATAGCTAGTAGATGTTGTCCCAAGCGTTTCATTTCAAACATTTGTTCAAGCGTTTGTAATAAGGCCGATTTGGCAAACTATTATTACTATTATGATTCTTTCTTTTAATTGTTTAATCTATTAATAGATAGTTGCTTTAGTTTGAGATTATTAGAATATCACTCTTATGCAGTATTATATGAAGTCTATGTACACTTCAATAAGTATTAAATTTTTTTAAATTTTCTGCAAATTTAACTGTATGATTGTGATGAAAGCTAAGAAGAGGCTTATTTGTGACCTCTGAGAGGTTAACGACGTCGGTCTCATCTGGGTTAGTCAATAATAGACATAATCATTATAGATAATAAACATAAACATAACATGAATATCATAAGCATAGTAATTCATCAAAAATAAAACATAAGCTCATATTTCTACTTTTTTCCTCCTTACTCAAGTGAACTACCTCACAAGCCACCTCCAAGTATACTTGTGCAAGGACATGGTAGCATCCCATTCTACTACCTAATTAAGTACCTCTCTTTGGTCGTTCTTTATGATAGTCCACTTTCATAAATAAGACCTAAGTTCTTCATACATAAGAGTACTATACCTTTTTCATCACCTCAAATCAAACTTGTGCAATGAATATGAGGAGCATACTACGTCACACACTAATCATATCTTGAAGTCATCATTATCATATTTACAGTCCATAACCTCATCAGTGACTCAACTCTTTTACTAAGAATCTCTCATCTCTAGTCAACTATAACTAGGAAAGGTAAATCTAGTTCAACCCTATCTTCAAACGTCCTCTTTAGTGACCCTAAGTTACGCTTTGTGAAATGCACTCATAGAGCCCCATAACACTATTAATCCAAAGTATTACCTTTAGGTCCTCTGACTAGTATTCCTTACTTTGGAACCTAGCTACTCTATTTAACTCTACAGCACTATGAGGTATGCTATCTCAAGCACGTCTTAGTTCATTACTAGATTGAACCCTATGAGATACTTCATTAAGTAAGTCAAAGTTCCTTATTCACGCGGATCCTATGAGATACTTCTTATAGTATGTCTTGATACATCTATAATCATGAACACTATGAGGTACCACCTTGGGTGTGTCTATGTTCACACACACATCTTCAACACTACGAGTTACTTCATTTATTAAGTCTTAGTTCATCATAATTTGAACACTACGGATGCTTCTCAAGCATGTTATAGATCACATGATATGTATATATCTACTTGCAAACCTTGACTCCACTACGTGAAGGACTCCCGTCTCATGAGACCTAACTTTGGGAAAACCTACACTCTACTACGTAAGAGTTCCCCCTTTACCTTGGATAGTAATAAAATTACTAGGTGTGGCTCTCATTTCTACTCGGAGTCCGGACCCTTGTATGACACTCCTCCTCATTGGCATATCAACTTGGAGTCCGTAATATACTCCAAGGTTAATTGTTAAGCCTTGCTCACTACTTTTCTCTCATTGAGGGATGTCCTTGAAAATTTCTCCATGCTCAAGTGATTCTATCAGTTTCATTCATTCAATTCCTAAATCTACAACCAACACAACAACCTAACATTCACAATTCATAACTTCATTCTATCTTCATTCATGTGTAGATTATAGATCTATCGAGTTGTACGCTTCCTATCACATTCTCCATTACTAGGTGAATCTATCCATAATTAATCTTTAAGGTTCAATTCGATTATAACAAGTCAAGATGAATTCTAACTAATAAGGTCTATTTCAATTCATAGATGAATGATCCTACTATGATCAAATAGTATTCAAGACAATTGAATTAAGAATATCAATCTAGAACCTTAAATCTTCCCTCTAATATCCAAAGTTACCATGATCATCTTCATAATCAAATACAAGAATTCATCAAGGAAACCACATGAAAACATAACATTATCATCATATAAACATAAATTAATGTTACCCACTTGATTGGGATCACAAACAAACCTTACCCACAATGCAATTACAACCCAAACTAGGTTAGAGTATTTTGGATTCACAAATGAGGGAAACGAGGGGGACTACATGGACGGAAGAATCCATGAATGAACAAGCCTTACGTAAATTTAATCAAACCCTCAATATAAGTTTGAAACCTTGGTGAAATTTGTCCTAGATACATTCATTTGTGTGTGTACTTATATGTGAGAAGACCTTTCACTTATACATTCTTATACAACACATGTTCATACTTCACTTCATTAATGAATAAGTGTATAGGTGTACATATATGAGGAACCCTTTCATATCAACACATTTAGACACTACACATATTCATACTTCATCATATCATATACTTGATATCATAGCATATAAGTCATGTTCATAACTTAATCATTCATTCATATTCATGTACATAGAGAATAATCGAAGGAAATATCTTATCAAGGTACACATGTGCAATGCAAATAGAAGGTCCCCTACCCTTGTCCATGCTAGTACACCTATCAAGTCATACTAGTAAGATACACTTTCATACTTTCATGAACAT
Organism: Solanum sitiens; assembly: GCA_016801875.1. Classification (NCBI taxonomy): domain Eukaryota; kingdom Viridiplantae; phylum Streptophyta; class Magnoliopsida; order Solanales; family Solanaceae; genus Solanum; species Solanum sitiens. The sequence goes on along the minus strand of JABWTJ010000526.1, from coordinate 671,904 downwards.
ATACTTCACATGCATAGTAGTAATAAATGGTGCATATTATAACTATCCTTTCATTACCTACCATGAATATATCCTACTTATAGACATGCATGATGTGTGAGTACATTGGTCAACATTATCACATAATGGCAACAACATAACAATGAGGCATCCACCCTCTAAAGTTCACAATACGCATTAATGTCCCTCAAGTCATAGACAACTCACAAATTGGGTACTAGGGACTATAGACCACACACAACAACTTTATAACAAAGGAGACAAAAAATCTTCATCATTGAATCAAAGACTCCTAATAATGCTTAAGACCACATATTCATATAGGGCTTCATAGGTATGTCTCATTCATCAATAAACTTCGTCAGTGATAACCTATAGTCCAACCTAACCGTAAAAACATTATTAAATTGTCATAACATTATCAATGTAACCTAGATCATTAAATAGCATTGAAGACTAGGCATATAAATTCACATCGTGTGATCATCATAACCACACATTCATGTCTTCAAGGCCATGATCACATCACATATATAATGACAAGAAAGTAAACACCCCAACCATGAGTGGACCATACCTGTAACAACCCTAAAAGTGGATATGCTAAGTAATGCTCAATGGGTCTAGAATGCCTACGATTAGACCGGGTTCACACGGATTGATGCGCGTAGAACCAGACCTTTGAACCCTTTTTACAGCCAATCCAACTAACTTGGGGAGTTAGTAGAGCTTGGAAAGGTTGGGTCCAATCATGTAGGGCTCTCGAATACGAAGATTTACTCGAAGGAGTCTTTACCGGACTTAAAAAGGGGAAATCATAGGTTTGGAGGGTCTAGGGGTAAAATGGTCTTTTTCCAGGATAAGGGTAGTATCGTAATTACCCTAAATATATAATTAAATATTTATTTAATAAGGTGGAGGGGCTATTTGGGGAGAGAGGGCCGAAAATGGGCTCTTGAAGTGAAGTCTTGCTCCACCCGGGTTCGAACCTAGGTGGAAGCAATGAATTAAAGATGTTTTAATATAAGTTGGTAAATTAATGTAATTAATTTATATTTATTATTTATTAGCTGATTTAAAATAAAAGGAAATCATATTTTTAATAATTAAATAAAACCTTAATAGATTAAGTCCTAAAGTAGACTCCTAAGCCTAATAAAACCCTCACTCTCTCACGTTTATCTCCTCAACATCCACGACCGTTCTCTCTTGTTTCTCACGTGTTCTCTCTGCCAAAATAACATACAAGAACATAAAAATAAACCAAGTTCTTCACACTTGAAGAACTCACACGAAATCACAAGAAAACAAACGTTAATCACACGTTAGACAAAAGGAGGTTGTCCGTCGAGTGGTGTTGACATTGAGGGGACTTTGACATGATCTTGGGTGAAGTTTTTGGGCAGCAAGTCAAGGGTTTAACGTCAAAAAGGTATGGGTTCTCTTCTCTATTGGTCCCTTTCCCAAGAGACCCCTTAAGGTTTAGATTATTCAGTCCGAAAACTAGGGTTGTTCCCCGTTGCATGTCCCTGTCACTAGCTCCCAATGATTCATAGGTTGGGTATGATTGCTGGTAGATTTAGGTGTATGAATATGTTTATGTTTGTGTATTTGAAATCATATGAATGACAACCAATGTGTTTTCGAAACTCTGTGCATGTGTGTGCAAGAATGTGACTATGACTAAGGTCTCGGCTTGATGCTCCAAAATGTGTAATGCTATGGTTGTTATTTTACGTGCATAAACCTATGTAAATCCTGATGTTCATATAAGATGAAATGTGGCTGATTTAAGTAACAATCTTTTGTCTAAACGAATCTATGAAAAATGCACCCCAAAACGTGTTAAACGGTCTATGAATTACTCTATGAGTTCAAGTGAATAATATTGATGAAAGTTAGCTGAAATGTGACCAAATTTCCATCAACTTACACGTTTAGTTTAGGCTAAATGTAGATGAAAAAATCTGGAAAATTAATTAAGTGTAAATTAGGTGAGGTCACTAGGATTCGAACCCGCGACCTCACCCGTGAGATACACTAAAAACGTGAAAGAAATGAAGGTCAAGGGGATTCGATCTCGGGTGCCTTTGGCTGATAAATAAAATACAAAATTAAGAATGAGAGTAGTGGGATTCGAACCCACAACCTCTTGGTCAGAACTTAAAGAAAATATGAAGAGAAAATAAACGTGAGGCGTGGGAATCAAACCCACGACCTCAAGACAATAGAGGAGAGTAAGAGAAAAATGAAAAGAAAAGAAATGTGAGGCGTGGGAATCGAACCCTTGACCTCAAGGCAGTGAAGGAGAGTTAAGAGAAAATGAAGATAAAAGAAATGTGAGGCGTGGGAATTGAACCCACGACCTCTAGGCAGTGTAGGCGAAATAAAAGAAAAATAAAGAGAGGCTGTGGGGGTTTGATCCCACAACCTCATGGTCTACTCGAAATAGACAAGGAGAAATAAATTAAAAAATAAATAAAAGGGGCTGTGGGGGTTCGATACCACAACCCCTCGGACAAGGAAGATAAAATTCAAAGGAAAGAAATAAAAAGGAAAAGTTGATGTTGGGGCTCGATATAGGGTCCCAATATTATGTGGACCAAAAAACAATTGATGAAAAATGTAAGTGTTGAATGTTCAAGAATAATGCCACCTACTTAGATCGAAATCGATATCTTGGCATACATACAAGATGCATAAGTCTTGTACTACCTAATCTTACGAAGATATAAATCACTTAAACGAACTATGAATGAAGCCTCATGACTTGTATGTATAGAGCCATAAGTCTAGCATACGTTTAAAAATATGTGAACCTAAGATGTATGTAATGAAATGATGTAAACCTAGAAGGGTTAAGTAAGAGTGTAAAACACACTAAATGGCCAAGTGCATTGGCATACGATGAAATGATTATTATGTAATGAAATGATGAAACCCTAAAAGGGTTAAGTAAGAGTGTGAAACACACAAATGGCCAAGTGCATTGGCATACGATGAAATGATTATTATGTAATGAAATTATGAAACCCTAAAAGGGTTAAGTAAGAGTGTGAAACACACAAATGGCCAAGTGCATTGGCATATGATGAAATGAACATTCACGTAAAAAGGGGTGAGTAATTATGACGAGAAAATGTGCTAATGTTAATGAATGTGGTGACAACATGATATGAGGCTAATGTAGAAGATGAGAACAATCTCAAATGATCCTAAGTAAATGTTACCAAAACATACTCACCTATGAGAGTGTAAGTTAATGAAGAGACCAGTCTCTACGAACACTCTAATGAAAGTATTGATAACACACTTAATACTAATGATGAGATGAGAAATCATCTATTGAGCTATGATGTCCTCATACTAGAATCCAGCTTCCGTGACGTATGAGTTGAATGTAATGGAACTTTATACAGAGCACCGATAGACTAGCTATGAGCGGTGATGCCTTCATTCGGGAAGGGAGGCGGTTCACGTAACACACATGAGATGGGACTGTCCGACATGCCGGGTATGGGTCTCCTTATATCTCCTAGTCTTCGAACCTATACTACCAATATAGGGATCTAGCGGGGTTAAATTCCCATGTACGCTAGCATGTTTTGGGTCACTTTGGCCGGTGATTCCACCTCTTTTCGGCGTGGGAGAGACACTGGATTTCATTATGCTCACATGATCTATGTCGGTTAAAGTTAAAGTTCCCAATGAATGAATGAGGCCAGCCTAAAATGATGCACATAATGAAATGAACGATACCAAAGGTGTTAGGATAGGATAATCAAGGGGTGATCTAGACTCAAGTAATGACACTAGGTTATTCTTGATCATTGCACAACAAACCCGATGAAAATCTTAAACTACATCTTAGGTATAGATGGTGTTCACACTAGCCTATGAATGAAATGAAATGAAGTACGTATCAATGAACGAAGCAGATTCTATGTTTGCTAATGAAGACTCCCTAGTTGAGGTCCCATATGTTGAGCCCTCATTTTGGGAGTCTTAATGTCAAGTCCATGATTCCAAGGTCTCATGGCATATGAATGAATGATATGAAAGATGATATGTGCTATATGCAATATGATATGTGCTATGTGTAAGATGGTATGTGTTGTGTGCAATATGATAATTATGATGATGCATGTTACTCTCATGGCATGACTTTCCTAATCCAAATTTTGAAAGCTCACTGACTTTCCTAATCTAAATTTGGAATGCTCATTAACTTTCCTAATCCCAATTTGGCAAGTCCACTAACTTGACTTTCCATAATCATGTTGCTAGGAAAGAGCTATTCTTACTCATGCATGTCCTTGGTGTGTGCTTGCATATACCCATACTTAGTACAAGTGTGTAATAATCCCATACAACTCTATATTTTTAGGTGCAGGCACAGTTGGACGCTAGAGCTTACAGGTTGACGTTGCAGCTATCCGGACGTGGAGCTTTCATCCGGACTTGGTAGGCCCTCATGCTTTCGAGGATGTCTACTGTTTTTATCTAGCTTAGATGTAGGCTTAATCTATTGGAGCATGTTCCACTAGTGTTTCTTTCCACTTTCATTTCAGACTTTGTATTGGTGCCGTTTTGGCAAAAATACGTTTAATGCTATTATGAACTGTTTCTTTCATTTGATTATCTCTATATTAGATGGTTGATTTGTGAACGCCTATGATGTTAAGTTTAAAATGTTTAGCATGAAATAAGAAAACAAAAAGTTCAAATTTTCTGCTAAAATTAACCTAGATGAAGAAAGAATGACGTATGTAGGCTTGGCTGCGACCTATGAGAGTTCAACGACGCTAGTCTCATCTGGGGTCTAGATTCCGGTCGTGACAATACCACCCAATGCCATTCAAGGCCAATTAAACTACCAATTCTATACAAAGTAGAGAAAATAGGGAAATCTTACCAATTATCCGTTTTGATTAACATTGATCATATCCAAACAATTCATCATCAATTCGTAGAAATAACCATAGAAATAGACAATTAAACATAACTGTATCATAATTCTAACAACATAACATAAAGATCATCATACCCTCATTACAAGCTAAATTTAGATTTTGGGAGGATCATGGTTTCTTTATGAAATTGGATTGAAATTCATCATAAAATAAGTAGTTAATCATGTATTCATCATTAGAATGGCATTGAAATTAATTTGACAATGAACCCATGGCAAGATTGCAAATTGGGAATTGTGATCATAGAATCACATTAGAAAATAATTAATAGAACTCCTTAGATGAAAGGTTAACTAAGGATCAACGATTACCATACCTTAATAGAAGAAAAGACCATGCATTTTGAGAAGAAACCACTTGAAAATTCATCTTCTAGCTTGACCTTGAGTTTTTCTTCCAATAGAGGTTTTTATATAATTCGGAAGAGAAGAGGATTTTGGGTTTTTGATTTCTTATTGGGGTTTTTCCTTGGGAAAGTGGTTAAATATGACTTAAACCCTGTTTATAACCGACTCCCAAAGTACCCCCACATTAATTGGACATTGATAGATAAGTCAAAGTTAACTTTCATTTTCATTATTATTGTCGAGGAGCAAGTCCGCGACATGGAGCTATTCCCACAAGATTTTTTCAAATTAATTTCGAAACTGTAGAGTCCGCGAAGTGTCCGAGACGTGAACCAAAAACTTTTCCCTTGGCGAATCATATCCTGGACGCAGACTGGTTTCATTGAAGAACAACATGCTGCTGCCTTGGGCATCTTGTTGGCCCAAGGTTAGGTCCTCCTCAAGGACCCCTAGGCGGTTCTTAGCCACCATAAAATACATAAAACATGCAAAGGTACACTAGAACACACTAGAACGTCTAAAGGCTAACTTTAGAATGTATTAGACGTTCTTGGACGTTTGACCTCCAAGACACTTCAAATCAACCATACATGCTCTATAACACATTATTAACATGTTATTAACATTTTTAGGCACATGTGAGGCTCTATTTACATTAGTTAATTTTGAGTGTCTTTACAATATCCCCCACTTGGGAACATTCATCCTCGAATGACACTTGGAACATTTTAAACACTTTCAAGGACTCAATGAACCATATAGCATCTCACAACATTCAACACATCATCACATAATATTCAATGCAACAAACTTACAAGAAACACTAACTTCATACAATTTTGCGCTCAATGCAACACAAGTAAGCAAAAGCCTTCATTCACTCACTCCTTAATGCATCAAATACAAAGGCACTTCTCTTGTTCATAAGAGGAACATCCTTCTCCTTATCATGACATGGTCTGTGAATTTCATTTCATTAAGATCTTACTATTGAATAACCTTTTAATCAAACATAGGCATGCTCAACATCATCACTCAAGAGCAATAAGTAACTCATACTAAATGAACATAGACTTGAGTAAAGTAGATCAACAAGGATCCTTATCCTTTAGACATAATACCATTAAGTCCATACTTAATATTACCATGTTTAGTTATGTTTAAGGAGGAATTTCCTTCTCCTCAACACACTTACATGCCGGCATGAGTTCATACACAAGCAATGCACAAAGGTCAATTTATTTTAAGGGGAACTTCACAACTTTTAAACAAAGCATGCTCATACTCCCTTCCTAATGAAGTCAAAATTGTAAATCAAAACACACACATCAGAACAATAGGAAGTTATGTCACATAGTTTCAATTTCTAGAAAGACACTAGTTTTCACAAACATGCATCATTTAAGGAAATAATTACAATTTATAGGCACACACAAGGACATTGGCTAGACATACCTTCATTTCTCAAGAGTGAGCCTACATTCATACTTCCCAAACCATAAAAATCACATATTTTCAAAGAGACTCATCTTATCTCATCTAAAGGAGACTCAATTTCTCATTGTGAGGCTAAAGAACCAAAACTTAAAGATGCACAACAACATGAGCAACGTGCAACTTATCAAAAATCCTTTTTTCATGCAATATGAGTTCTTCAAAACATGTATAACATAGTGTCATTTAAGACATGTATAACATAAGGAGAACATGCAACTTAAGTTTATATGCAAGACCCATCATGAAAAAGCTACTTAGGAACTCTTTGGTTTCAAGCTTGAGTAAGAATAGAAGGAAAAGCAATAGGGATATCAATAACTTTACTACTCACGCCATCATCCTCCACTTAGGGTAAACCCATTTACTAGCAACTTAACTCAACCATAGGAGAAATTTTAGCTCAAAAAGATTAATAACTAAACACATAATCCCACTCTTGGGATTTAAGCTTAAGCACACCTTTTATCAACATGACCTAAAAGTGATTATAAACATAAAGATATTCAAGGAAATCAACATTGGAACATCAAGGGCACTTAAAATCTTACCATCTAGACATATTATCCCCCACTTGGGGTAAGCCGAATCACATCATGCCCTTAAATACCAAGGTCAAGGCAAGTAAAGACTAGCCTATATACTCCCCACATAAGAATGTTTGACATCATTAGGGTTCCCACTCTTAATCTCACATCCGGGAGCCTACAAACTCAATCATCATCATTCCTTTAATCCTATCACCCAAAGGGAACTCATAACAATCAAGTTAGGTCATGCTACTCAACCACATAAGGCCTTAGCTATACCATGAATACCAAGGGTAACTCCATTATGTAATCAAATTATAAAACACATATTGGGACTCTGAAGGTCCACTACCATAATTTCTAGATATTTAGGGTAACCATTCTCTCTAGATAACAACTTAGTGGAAAGAGAGGAGTGACTTGGACATGAAGGCCTCTTTCTTTATTTCAATACTAGGGAAAGGTAACCTCTAGGTCATTTCAACCCACATTTTCATCTTTGGTGGAACCTTCAATCAAACTATGCCCAAGTACAATCTAAGCATCCTTTTTCAAATTACAAAACTTCAGATCAGACTTAAAAGACAACTAACCACTTCCAAAGTTGGTCACTATCAATTCTCTTCCTCTCTGTATGAACTAAGGGATACATACACCCTTCTAAGTCAGCATACTGCAAAACATAATACCAACTTATGGAATAAAACCCTTTCTTCCCTTTTTCCCACTCTTAGAATAGGTTCACCTAGGGAATCATCAACTAGTCTTAAGGGTTCTCCCATTAACTAGCATAGTTCACAATCACTTTACAAGGTAAACACACTACCTCACCTTCTTAGGATAAAGCCTTTACAAAGGACTCCAATCCACACAATGCAACTATGAAGTATTACACACATAAAAGGGCAACATCAACTTTTACAATTTACCACGTTATCTTCAAAACCATTCAAGCCTAAACCATACATTATACTACTATAATACATAACCACAAGGCAACTCATTGTTCCAAGGGAACTCCATACTACTATAAAAACTCTTTACAAGTTATAACAATATCATAACATAACTTCTCAACATGACATCTCATTTCTCATAAACCATATATATAGCCATAATTGGCATCACATCTACACCTGCCCAATGCACATTCACAAATACTCAGCAAACCATAAAACCTAGGTGAGCATAAAAACTTACCTTTTCTCCCTCAAGCGTCGGGATCATCATTCCATCCACTAAATCACATCTAAAAGTCCACCAGACAAGGAAAACATAAGAGAGAGATCATATAGAGTTAAATTCTATGTCACGATATGAAAATAGTGAAGAGGGGAAACTTTATCGTCCTATAGCCTCTCTTTATATGAATGTGTCGCGACTAACCAATGATTAATGAGACTCTACTATACATGGCAATATGAGACTTTGGAACCTAAAAATTACCTTTATGACCTAATGCTTCGATACCACGTTTGTCACGACCGGAGAGCACCACCAAGAAGTAACATGGCGTATTTACCTCTCGAAGGTCTTTTGTAAGCCCATAGTTATCATTCGTTGCATTGTCCTAGGAAATTTAGCGGAAAATTTAAAACTTTTCATAGCACATCGTATTCTAGAAAAATCAGTTCCATTAATATAAGAATAGCATATGTACATAGTTAGAATCTAAGTCTCTTTAGCCATCTTATACTCAACATCAATAGAGTAGAATAGGGACATAACCCTTACAACATAAAATAATGACTAAGATACTAAATAACTTTGAATAAAACATGACATAGGTGATCCTTGAATCTTAAGGACCCCTTTCTTTGAACTTGGGAAACCTATCCAAGCCCTTCAATTTGATGGACATCGTCTAGACATCACCACCTACACATTGTGTAAAAAGATGAAGAAGAATTGAATTAGTACAAGAATGAACGAAGTATGGAAACCGTGCAAAAAAACATGCATTACATTTTACATTGAAGTCATGCAACATGCCTTTTGAATGAATCTTCCTAAACATCGGCACAATTACACAACATATTTCACATACTTCATATAGGCATAGAAACTATGCATGTCAATATACCAAGTCACATGTATTGAATTTAAAGCACATCAACCATGTTCATAACATTCTCTTCTTTTACCTTAATTCATTAGCTCCTAAGTAACACTCTAGTAACACTTGGTGCATTGTGTGAATAATGTCCCATTCCATCATCAGCACTAAAGCATCGCCTTAAGGCTACAAAGGTGAACAATTCGTAAAATGTTATTTAACTTAAACATACATATTCTTACAAGAAAGTATATCTTGAGACTCTTACTTCACATCCCGTGAATCACATAGAAGACTCATTCCAAGACAATATATAAGTCCCGACTTCCAATATAATCATAGTAAGGCAATAGTCAATATTTACATACTTGGACTTCACATCATTTAAAACATCATCAGACCTTACAATTTACTTCATACATTAACATGGCACATATAAACAACTTCATACGTACAAATTAAAACCTTCATCATATAGTCACTAAGACAAATATTATGCATATAAAGTAAGACCTCATCATGTATACTAGGGCTGGCAGGGGGACTGGGATATCCCGCCCTGGCCCGCGTCCCGCCCCGCCCCGTGTACCGCCCGGCCCATCCCCTCAGGTTTAGGGGTTTAAAGGGTGGGGGATGAGGGGACCGGTCAGGGGCCGGTTCACCCCTGAGTCCTGGTCGACCCGGCCCAGTCCCGGCCCGATTGAACCGGCCGGTTCGCGGGATCCCCCATTTATTTTTTTAAATTTTTATTTTTTAAATTTTAAAAATGTTACCATTTTTCAGCCGTTGGGGAAACGGCTAGTGGGTCCCCCAACAAAATTTTGCCATTTTTTGTATTCCTAAACACCCCCTACCACCCCCTTACTTTTAAAACTTTTATTTAAACACACAAGTTATAATAATTATACTTTAACCCATTTTTAATATTATAAATACCCCCCCCCCTATCCCTTATAATTTCTTACAAAATCGTCTATTCTCATTTCTCTCATCTATTTTTCTATATCCTCTAGTGTCAATCTTAATTTCTATTCCATTTTAATTCTCATATTATTATGATCCATATATTTCAATTTTCAATTTGAAATTTTCATATTATATCAATATATATAATTATATTATCTCATATTTGTTATCAAGTATTGGTTGGACTTTCAAATTATAAGTTACAACAAACCACAATCTTCAACAATTAGTTTAATGTCTGCTGTTAACGCAGACGTTTGGTACATTCATTTCATAATATTTATATTTTATTTTTCGTCTTTATTTTTGTGTTATTATTATTTTTATATTACACAATATATATAATTAAGTATGAGTTCTAGCAAAAAAAATAGCGGCAAAGGAAAAGAGAAAGCACAAGATAACGAAGAAAGTAGACTTTTTAAATTATTTAATTTTGGTAAAAAAAATAGTAAAGAAAAAAAGAGTAGTAAAAGTGGTGGTACTTCATCTAAATCAACGAGTAGAGTTACATTTAACACAAATGATTCTACTTATGTTGATGATACTCCTTATGATATTGATTCAAATGTTCAACTCGATCACGGAAGTTTAGAACGACGTTATGGTAATATTAATCCTAATGTTGATGAAAATTCAGGTGAAGAAGTAGAAGTTGATTTGGGAGAATAGGAGTTAGAATAAACACCTACTAGTCCGGTGACAGAAGTTCCAAATGAGACTATCAATTTAACGGAGCAAAATTGTGGACATCCACCCCTTATACCTCCCACAAGGGAGAAGGTGAAGTATCAACGCCCTAAAACTTCTATTGTGTGGCAATTTATGACTTTCAATAAAGAAAATAGTGTTGTTATTTGTAATAAGTGTAAGCAACCTTTTAAACATAAACAATTTTGGGGGTCAAGGTGGAACGGGGGGATTAAATAGACATTTGTTATCTTGTGTGCCGATTCAATATAATGAAGCTAAAGCATTAGCCAGTAGAAAAAAAGAATTCCAATTAATGAATTTGATATTATCGGTAATGCATCGGTAGGGGCTTATAACATGGTTCGAGGAACATTAGATCCTTCTAACCCCGCTGGTCCAATAACACAACGTAAATATAATAAGGAATTAGATCGCGAAAATTTAGCTAAAATGGTTTCTGTTTGTGGTTTGCCATATTGTTTTCCTTCAAATCCCGGTTTTATTGAATATATTCAACAAACTTATAATCCGGATTATAGAGGTTTTTCAAGAAATACTGTTAAATCTGATGTTTTTGAATTTCAAGGTAAACATTGTCAATTTCTTCGTTATATATTTAGCATATTAGATAGTAGAGTGTCTATAACTTTGGAGATGGGTCGTAGTATTAATGGAAATAATTATTTAACTATTACTGCACATTGGATTGATCATAATTGGAATTTGCAAAAAAGAATTATAAGTTATAAACTATGTATAGAGAAAAAAACTGGTGCATATTTAGCTTCAAATATTTTAAGTGTTTTAGATTATTACATGATTATAGATAAAATAATGTCTGTCGCATTAGATAATGCATCTAATAATACAAACGCCGCTAAAATGTTAAAAGTTAGATTATGTCCAATGGACAATAATGCTTTTCATGTTAGATGTGTTGCACATATATTAAATTTAGTTGTACAATATGGTATTTCATTATTTGATTGTGGTAGCATAAAAATTGAATATGTCGTTACCTAGATTTTTCATACAAACAATTCTTCTAGAATTAGGGAATTTAATGAGCGTTGTTTACTATGTGAATTGTCACCTAGGAAAATTCCAAAACTTATTAAAACAAGGTGGAATTCTGTAAGACCTCGAAAATGAGATAAGGTGTCTAGAGACTAATATGTTTGTCTGAATGTTATAAGGTCCTTAAATGCCTTATTATTTCATGAAGAGTCAGTATGCAAAGTTTGAAGTGATTTGGAAGTCGAACGTCAAGAGACGTCCAAGACGTTCGACGAATAGTCGCTAATGTGCCTCATGTGTGTATGCATGCCTAAATTGTGAGAACTGAGTCAAATAAGTCTTGAAATGGTTTTAAATGATTTTTAATATTATTGTATGAAGTTTCGTGAAGTTTGGAGGTCAAACGCCCAAGAACGTTCAAGGCGTTTGAAAGATAGCCCCTAAGACGTTCATCGTATGTCATGTTGGGGTCAAGGCTGTTTGGACGTCTTGTAGGTGTTTGTTTTGGACGAAACTTATGTGGAAGGTCTATAACATGTTAAGGTTTGAAATCGCGTTGGAAACGTCCGGGTACGACTTCTAAAGGGCCCCACAAGAGGCCCCACAAGAAGGACCTCAAGGCTGCCTAAACACTGCCTGGGCAGTGTCCCTTGACGGACCCAATGACGGACTGTTGGGCCACCATAGGACCGTCAAGCAGGTCTCATCGAAGGAGACTTACCTTGGGCAGGTTGTGAGCCAAGGAATTGGCTAAGTGTCCTGCGACAGAAGGCTACCACAGCCCGTCATGGCCATGACGCCCCGTCGAGGACCTCGTCGCGGCTGCCTGCAAGTTGGCTGCCTGCGTGCTGGCACTTAAAGGGGTGAATGGTAAATTCACCCGACGCCCTAAACTGACTATAATAGGTTTAATTAAATAATATTAGGTGTATATAAGCCATCCCAAACGTGATTTACCCATTCCCTAAATCCCCTCACTCAAATTGAACCCTTCCTCTCCAAAATATTCTCTCTAGAACCTCAATGGTTTTTGAAGCTCAAGAACAGCTTGTAGATGGAATTCTCATGGGTTCTTCATCAAGTTTTATAGGTATTCATGAAGATTAAGGTATGGTTATCCTTCATCTCTAAGTAACCTTTCACTTGGAGAGTTCTTCTCAATGTTTTTCAAAGGAATCTTATGAAAAGTTTCTAATCTTCCAATCTAGCCATGGGTTCTTTTTCAAAACTTTTCTACAGATTTTATCTTGATGAATTAGTATTAATATGATGATTTTAATGTGATTTCACTTCAATTGCATTATGAACCCATGTTCCTTCCAAAATTAGGTTTAGCTCTTGCATGGGCTTTGTGATTATGGCTTGTTCTTGATGAATTGGTGATTCTCTTATGTTGAATTGCTTGTGGTTATTGTTATTGACACTAAATGATGTTGAATTGATGATGATAAGTCCATGATGATAAATATATGAAGTTTTGAGCATGAATAACCTATGTTTCTATATGTTGTCTTGAAGACGATTGTGAGATCGGTTGTGTAGGCTCTTGATTTCGTATGAACTGCTTTATATACCCTTTTAGGGTGATGTAGTGGATGAATTTTGTAAGTATAAATCCTTAATGTTCAAATTAAGAAGGGCTTGCATGAATTGGTATAGATCCTTTTAGGTTATGAAGTCAAGAGGCTAAGTATGTGATGGATCTTGAATTGTGATTAGATGATGCATGACTTAGGCTTGATTTCTTAACTAATTAGCTACTACCTTGGACTTGTATATGTATGAACTATGGTCAAAAATCAATGTTAGGGAAGATTAGCTAATGATCTATGTTATCCTACTTTCCTAGTATGTTGATATGTTGTATTAAGATATGGTATAATCTTGTAGTGACTTGTACATGGTTTCTTATATGTTTAAAGTACATTTAGCTACTGCCATATATGTGTTTTATTGATGAATAAGGTGTATTGATCAATGATGATCAAAGGATGAGAATTTGGTAAGAATGCTTAATTCCTTTACTCTTCTACTTCTCTGTTCCTTTATAGTAATGTTGATGAAGCCTTGTATGGCATTGTGTGGTATGGTCCACTTATGGTGGCGGTGTTTACTTTATTGTTATTATAAATGTGTTGACCATGGCCATGAAGGCAAATTGATGAACTTATGAATATGTGCTTAAAATGATACTATGAGAAGATTATGCCTACTTTCCTATTCTAGTTGTGAATTAGGTTATGTGGCTATTGTATGGGCATGAGTATAATCATGTTAGGGTATTGTATAGGTGCTGCCATTGATGTGTTAAAGTGGTTAATAACCTCTAACCACGTCTCCCTTATATGAAAGTGTAAATAGCTAAAGTTAGGAGTCTTGATTATAATGTATGTATAGTCTTGTCTTCTATGGTATTATGTGTTGTGTGCTATGTGCTTGAAGTATAATGTGGTCTAATAGTGTGGGTGACTTAAGATGGTATTGATAGTCATTATGTGATCATGTTGGTTAATGTACACACACTCTCACTTACATGCATATTATAAGTAGTATAACTCATGGTGTCTAAATGAAAGGTAGTTTTCATATTCACTAGTCTCTACTACTATGTATGTTAAGGTGATGTTTATGAATGTATGACTGGTATTCCCTTACTAGGATAACTTGATAGTTGTACTAGTGTGGACAAGGGTATGGGACCTTGTTTATACATTGCACATGTGTACCTTGATAGGATAACTCCTAGGTTTGGTTCTTATGCGTATCAAGGATGATTATATGAATATGTTATGAATATGATGTACATGATATGATGAGGTATGAATGTGTATAGTGTCTTAGTAGGTTTATATGAAAGTATTGCTCACATAGTTATGCCTATAGACTTATGCATTGATATATGAACATGTGTGACTTGATGTGTTATGTGAAAGGTTTGTTCACATCTATGTATACACTTACACACATGAATGATGATCTAGTTAATAGAGGGGCCTTGAGAGGGGTGCCCAAGAATGCTATAAATTCTAGATAGGTGCTTGAATATGCTATAAGCATATAAGTGATGGATATTTTAAAGCTTATGTTTTATAAATAAACGTAATAAAGGCTTTTCAAATAAAGGGAACCTAGCTTAGCACCGAGCGAACTTGACAATGGGAGGTGATGACTTATCCCTAGAAGGAAAGATTCATCCTAGAAGTTGCCCATGTGATGATAACTTCCATGTTCGATGGATATGTCACTTTAAGGGATTCCCATGAGGAGCGGCCCACTTTACCATATCGTATGAATAGGGATATCTACCTCTTAGTTCCATAAACTATGCTTGCCACATAGGATCTAGCAAAGTGAATTCACTTGATATGCTAGCATATATGTTAATGTTCTACCTTGGCTAGGTAGTAACACCTTCCTTTGGTGTAAGGCTCTACAACACCAAATTCCATGATTAGCACCCATGGTCTTAGTGTCGGTTAAGGCTATGGTTTCCCTAAAGTAAAATGGACAATGGAAGTAATTGAATAGGATCCTAACTAGGAGGACTTAAGGTAAGTTACTTAGGATAGGTGGAAGTAATGAACCCATCTAGACATTGCACAAGTGACTCCTTAGGAAGTCTTAGGAAGGTACCTTAATGATTATGATTGTGTATGTGTCCTTTATGTATGATACTGTAGTCTTGGTTTGACTATGATTATATTGTACTATACTTCTATGATGGCATGTATTGTCTTGTGTAGATGCTATGTTTGGTTTTCTCTTATGTTCCTAAGGTGATGCATTGCACCTAGTATCCCTAAAGGATTACTTAGGAGGTTAATGAATGGAAAGAAAGAGTTAAATGCTAAGAAGGGTAAGTTCACTGTAAAGTGACCTCTATGTGTACTTATATTCTATATGTGCTTTTCTATGATGTTTGGTCTTTGATTGTGTTACTATGAAGTAAGTGGATGATATAAATGATATTGATAAAGGTTTTATGATGATTTACTCAAAATGGCATGAAGTATGATTTCAAAGGAAATGTCCCTTTAAATGCATGTTTTCGCATGGTTGCCATACTTAGTACATTCTTGTGCTAATCCCATTCTTCTTTACTTTTTACACAAAGTGTAGGTTATGGAATGCTTAAAGGAGGTCTATGATTGAGGAGCTTGATAGGTGATTTCCCAAGCTCAAGGAAAGGAATCCTTAAGTTCAAGGATGTCCCACTAATGTCTTTAATGTAAAGTCTTTAAATATTGTATAGTTATGTAATGTGTCGTATGGGCCGTGTCCCTAATGTACTCTAAAGTTATTGAGTCTAAGATGGCAAAGGGACTTAGAGTCTAAATATGTATTATGACTTATGTTTTATATATATACGATGTGATGTTTCTAGCATATGATGTGCTATGAAAAGTTATTAAATTTTCCGCTAAATTACTATGTCAATGCAATGAATGATATGAGAGGCTTGTCTTAGACCTCTGAGAGGTCGACGACGCCGGTTACAATCCAAGATTGTATCCTATCTTCTAGGGTATACTTTTGGGTTGTGACAAACTTGGTATCAGAGCATGAGGTTTATGAAGCGGTTTTAGGTTCTAAAAAGTCTCATGTTGCCACGTCTAGTAGAGTCTCGTATCATTGGTGGTGAGTTGCGACACATTTAATGGTACGAGAGGCTATAGGACGATAGAGTTTCCCTTCTTGATCAATCTCATATCGTGCCATAGAACTTAATTCTATAAGATCTCTCTCTTATGTTTTCTTGTCCGGTGGTCTTTTAGATATGATTGCTTGGATGAGAGTTGCTCTATGCTTGAGGGAGAAAAGGTGAGTTTGAAATGCTTATCTTTGTTTTATAGTTTGAATGAGTATGTGTGAAGGTGACACTTGTCTTTATTTGATGATGTATATACTAACTAAGGCGACTTGAAGGATTAACTAGACTTAGGTATGGGTATGGGACTCTACCTATGTCTTGCACTAGTTTTCCTTGATGGAGACCTTAGGAGGGTAATACTATGTATGTGTATGATGATAAATGTGAATGTGCTTATGATATGATATCTATGCTTGTAGAAATGTAAATAGCCTAGTGAGCTAAAGAATATGGAGTTATCCATGCATGAAGGTTATAGATAAGTGGCGTATGATGCTAATTGTAGTTCTTGTTGGGTTACCTTGTTAGTGAAGTTATGGAGATTTACTTGATCATTGCACATGTTAACTCTATGAGGATTATGATTGGCCATCTTACCTTGGTTTATATGAAATATCTCTTATTTGATGATGTGATGCCAATTATGGCAATATATGAAATCTATGTGAAATAACATGTTATGTCGAATAATGTATGTCATGATATAGTTGAAGCATGCTAGAAGTTATAGTGGTTAAAATGATTTCTCTTAAATTGTGTATTCCTATATGATTTTATATGATAGTAGCCAAATATTTGGATTCGAACTTGGATTGTTTAATGACTACCTATGGAGGTATGTTATCCTATGGGTATATGTGATTAAAAGTGTGTATTGTTTTCCTTTGCATATAAATGATACTTGATGAGTTGCTAGCATAAATTGGAGTCTTTTGTGGACACTTGAGTTGTAAATATAGTATGCATGCTTATGAAGAATGAGTTGGTAAAGCTTTGTTTCTTATAAATCCATACTTGGTCCATCAAATGTCTAAATGTTGCACTTTTGGATATTTGTCTATTTATCATGAAGATGTGCATGATACGATTCTTTATACATGATGTTAATCTTGTTGACTATATGGTGATGGTATTAGTTGCTATAAGTGTGGTTGTTTCCTCTATGCATGTTGATATAGGATTTGAGTGTAAAGGCTTGTGATCACATGATAAGGTTTAGAATGCCTTAGTGTTGCAAAGATTGAGTTTATGAAAATTTTCTCTAAAGTAGTAATCACTCTAAGTGATAAATATGAAGGTTTTGTATTTGATATCCTTTATATGTTGGGTTAAGTTACTCTTAATTGGGTTTGCCCTAAGTGGGGGATGGTGTTTGAGTAGTGAGACTTGTAGAAATTGTCTACATTGTCCTTCTATTCTTACTTGAATTAGAAAATATGAATTCTTAGTATGCTTATTCATGAAGATAGTCTTGCATAAAGTATGAATTGCATGATCTTTATATGATTGGTATGAATTGATTGACATCGTCTTAGAGACATGGTGAATTTTCTAAAACCATGAAAAGAAATTTTTGTAAAATCCATGTTTTCTCTTGTTGACTCGCATTTTAATGTGCTAATTGTGAAGTTGACTTCATGAGGTAAGACAAGGAACTTAGTAATAGTCACTTGTAGGTTAAATTGTTTAGCCTTGTAATGGAAGTTGAGTCTCTTTTACAATGAAAAATGTGAACTCTCTTTAAAATTTAGTGATTTGATGATTTGTGATGCAAAATTGTAGGCTCATTCTTGAAAAGTGAAAGCATGTTTAGCTAAGTGTACATGTGTGTGCCTATAATTTGTGTTATTTTTCCAAAATGAGGCTTACTATAAGGGTAAGTATTATATTAAGAAAATAAATTGTGGAATGACTTCCTATCTTGTGGTGATGTACTTGGTGTGATTTGCCATTTAGATTTCACTAAGAATAAAATGTATGCATGTCTTTGCTTGAAAGTTGAGATTTTCTCATTTTTAAAGAAATTGACCTTGTGCTTTGCTGAGGTGTGAACTCATGATTCGTGTAATGTGTTGAGGAGTAAGATATTCCTCCATGTACACCATTAAGTATGATATGGTTGAGTATGACCTTCATGGTACTAGGTCTAACTAATGAAGATTTTTGTGAATTTAACTAACTCAAGTTTATGTGCATTAAAGTATGAGTGCTTAATTAACTTTGAGTGTGAGTTATGATCGGTCTGTGAGTAGTTTTTCAAGATTTTCTTGTAATGAATTAAGGCGTAATGATCATGTTATTATTAGGAGAAGGATGTTCCCCTATGAACATGAAAAAAGAACTTTTGTGTTTGGTGCATTAGAGAGTGAGTGAATAATGATTTTGCTTGATTATGTGCATTGAGTGCTAAAAGGATTTGATGATACTTTAAATGTGATGAACTGCTCTTATGTGCATTGTAGTCCTTGAAGTGATTAAAGAGTCCTAAGTATCATTCGAGGACGAATGTTCCCAAGTGAGGGATATTGTAAGACCTCGAAAATGAGATAAGGTGTCTAGAGACTAATATGTTTGTCTTAATGTTATAAGGTCCTAAAATGCCTTATTATTTCATGAAGAGTCAGTATGCAAAGTTTGAAGTGATTTGGAAGTCGAACGTCAAGAGACGTCCAAGACGTTCGACGAATAGTCGCTAATGTACCTCATGTGTGTATGCATGCCTAAATTGTGTGAACTGAGTCAAATAAGTCTTGAAATGGTTTTAAATGATTTTTAATGTTATTGTATGAAGTTTCGTGAAGTTTGGAGGTCAAACGCCCAAGAACGTCCAAGGCGTTTGAAAGATAGCCCCTAAGACGTTCATCGTATGTCATGTTGGGGTCAAGGATGTTTGGACGTCTTGTAGGTGTTTGTTTTGGACGAAACTTATGTGGAAGGTCTATAACATGTTAAGGTTTGAAATCGCGTTGGAAACGTCCGGGTACGACTTTTAAAGGGTCCCACAAGAGGCCCCACAAGAAGGACCTCAAGGCTGCCTAAACACTGCCTGGGCAGTGTCCCTTGACGGACCCAATGACGGACCGTTGGGCCACCAACGGACCGTCAAGCAGGTCTCGTCGAAGGAGACTTGCCTTGGGCAGGTTGTGAGCCAATTCCTTGGCTAAGTGTCCTGCGACGGAAGGCTTCCACGGCCCGTCATGGCCATGACGCCCCGTCGAGGACCTCGTCGCGGCTGCCTGCAAGTTGGCTGCCTGCGTGCTGCCACTTAAAGGGGTGAATGGTAAATTCACCCCACGCCCTAACCTGACTATAATAGGTTTAATTAAGTGATTTTAGGTGTATATAAGCCATCCAAAACGTGATTTACCCATTCCCTAAATCCCCTCACTCAAATTGAACCCTTCCTCTCCAAAATATTCTCTCTAGAACCTCAATGGTTTTTGAAGCTCAAGAACATCTTGTAGATGGAATTCTCATGGGTTCTTCATCAAGTCTTATAGGTCTTCATGAAGATTAAGGTATGGTGATCCTTCATCTCTAAGTAACCTTTCACTTGGAGAGTTCTTCTCAATGTTTTTCAAAGGAATCTTATGAACAAGTTTCTAATCTTCCAATCTAGCCATGGGTTCTTTCTCAAAACGTTTCTAAAGATGTTATCTTGATGAATTAGTATTAAGATGATGATTTTAATGTGATTTCACTTCAATTGCATGATGAACCCATGTTCCTTCCAAAATTAGGTTTAGCTCTTGCATGGGCTTTGTGATTATGGCTTGTTCTTGATGAATTGGTGATTCTCTTATGTTGAATTGCTTGTGGTTATTGTTATTGACACTAAATGATGTTGAATTGATGATGATAAGTCCATGATGATAAATATATGAAGTTTTGAGCATGAATAACCTATGTTTCTATATGTTGTCTTGAAGATGATTGTGAGATCGGTTGTGTAGGCTCTTGATTTCGTATGAACTGCTGTAGATACTCTTTTAGGGTGATGTAATGGATGAATTTTGTAAGTATAAATCCTTAATGTTCAAATTAAGAAGGGCTTGCATGAATTGGTATTGATTCTTTTAGGTTATGAAGTCAAGAGGCTAAGTATGTGATGGATCTTGAATTGTGATTAGATGATGCATGACTTAGGCTTGATTTCTTACCTAATTAGCTACTGCCTTAGACTTGTATATGTATGAACTATGGTCTAAAATCAATGTTAGGGAAGATAGCTAATGATCTATGTTATCCTACTTTCCTAGTATGTTGATATGTTGTATTACGTTATGGTATAATCTTGTAGTGACTTGTACATGGTTTCTTATATGTTTAAAGTACATTTAGCTACTGCCATATATGTGTTTTATTGATGAATAAGGTGTATTGATCAATGATGATCAAAGGGTGAGAATTGGGTAAGAATGCTTAATTCCTTTACTCTTCTACTTCTCTATTCCTTTATAGTAATGTTGATGAAGCCTTGTATGGCATTGTGTGGTATGGTCCACTTATGGTGGCGGTGTTTAATTTATTGTTATTATAAATGTGTTGACCATGGCCATGAAGGCAAATTGATGAACTTATGAATATGTGCTTAAAATGATACTATGAGAAGATTATGCCTACTTTCCTATTCTAGTTGTGAATTAGGTTATGTGGATATTGTATGGGCATGAGTATAATCATGTTAGGGTATTGTATAGGTGCTGCCATTGATGTGTTAAAGTGGTTAATAACCTCTACCCACGTATCCCTTATATGGAAGTGTAAATAGCTAAAGTTAGGAGTCTTGATTATAATGTATGTATAGTCTTGTCTTCTACGCTATTATGTGTTATGTGCTATGTGCTTGAAGTATAATGTGGTCTAATAGTGTGGCTGACTTAAGATGGTATTGATAGTCATTATGTGATCATGTTGGTTAATGTACACACACTCTCACTTACATGCATATTATAAGTAGTATAACTCATGGTGTCTAAATGAAAGGTAGTTTTCATATTCACTGGTCTCTACTACTATGTATGTTAAGGTGATGTTTATGAATGTATGACTGGTATTCCCTTACTAGGATGACTTCATAGGTGTACTAGTGTGGACAAGGGTATGGGACCTTGTTTATACATTGCACATGTGTACCTTGATAGGATAACTCCTAGGTTTGGTTCTTATGCGTATGAAGGATGATTATATGAATATGTTATGAATATGATGTACATGATATGATGAGGTATGAATGTGTATAGTGTCTTAGTAGGTTTATATGAAAGTGTTGCTCATATAGTTATGCCTATAGACTTATGCATTGATATATGAACATGTGTGACTTGATGTGTTATGTGAAAGGTTTGTTCACATCTATGTATACACTTACACACATGAATGATGATCTAGTTAATAGAGGGGCCTTGAGAGGGGTGCCCAAGAATGCTATAAATTCTAGATAGGTGCTTGAATATGCTATAAGCATATGAGTGATGGATATTTTAAAGCTTATGTTTTATAAATAAACGTAATAAAGGCTTTTCAAATAAAGGGAACCTAGCTTAGCACCGAGCGAACTTGACAATGGGAGGTGATGACTTATCCCTAGAAGCAAAGATTCATCCTAGAAGTTGCCCATGTGATGATAACTTCCATGTTCGATGGATATGTCACTTTAAGGGATTCCCATGAGGAGCGGCCCACTTTACCATATCGTATGAATAGGGATATCTACCTCTTAGTTCCATAAACTATGCTTGCCACATAGGATCTAGCAAAGTGAATTCACTTGATATGCTAGCATATATGTTAATGTTCTACCTTGGCTAGGTAGTAACACCTTCCTTTGGTGTAAGGCTCTACAACACCAAATTCCATGATTAGCACCCATGGTCTTAGTGTCGGTTAAGGCTATGGTTTCCCTAATTGGGAAGTAATTGAATAGGATCCTAACTAGGAGGACTTAAGGTAAGTTACTTAGGATAGGCGGAAGTAATGAACCCATCTATACATTGCACAAGTGTCTCCTTAGGAAGTCTTAGAAGGTACCTTAATGATTATGATTGTGTATGTGTCCTTTATGTATGATACTGTAGTCTTGGTTTGACTATGATTATATTGTACTATACTTCTATGATGGCATGTATTGTCTTGTGTAGATGCTATGTTTGGTTTTCTCTTATGTTCCTAAGGTGATGCATTGCACCTAGTATCCCTAAAGGATTACTTAGGAGGTTAATGAATGGAAAGAAAGAGTTAAATGCTAAGAAGGGTAAGTTCACTGTAAAGTGACCTCTATGTGTACTTATATTCTATATGTGCTTTTCTATGATGTTTGGTCTTTGATTGTGTTACTATGAAGTAAGTGGATGATATAAATGATATTGATAAAGGTTTTATGATGATTTACTCAAAATGGCATTAAGTATGATTTCAAAGGAAATGTCCCTTTAAATGCATGTTTTCGCATGGTTGCCATACTTAGTACATTCTTGTGCTAATCCCATTCTTCTTTACTTTTTACACAAAGTGTAGGTTATGGAATGCTTAAAGGAGGTCTATGATTGAGGAGCTTGATAGGTGATTTCCCAAGCTCAAGGAAAGGAATCCTTAAGTTCAAGGATGTCCCACTAATGTCTTTAATGTAAAGTCTTTAAATATTGTATAGTTATGTAATGTGTCGTATGGGCCGTGTCCCTAATGTACTCTAAAGTTATTGAGTCTAAGATGGCAAAGGGACTTAGAGTCTAAATATGTATTATGACTTATGTTTTATATATATACGATGTGATGTTTCTAGCATATGATGTGCTATGAAAAGTTTTAAATTTTCCACTAAATTACTATGTCAATGCAATGAATGATACGAGAGGCTTGTCTTAGACCTCCGAGAGGTCGACGACGCCGGTTACAATCCAAGATTGTATCCTATCTTCTAGGGTATACTTTTGGGTTGTGACAAATTCTCTTTACAAAATGCTTTCGGTTGCTTACAAATATAGAAGACCCATACAAATGGTGTTTAATGCTTATAATGCTGACCCATTAGATAGATTTTGTGATGAAGATTGGGAAGAAACTAAAGAAATATTCCAATTTTTAAGACTTTTTTATGATGCTACTACCATGTTTTCTGGAATTTATTATCCTACTATTTCATCCGTATTAATAAATATTTGTGTTCTTACAATTCAATTTTGTAAATATAAAAAAATAGATAAATTTAGAGTTGCAATTGAAGGTATAATTGAAAATTTTTAAAAATAATTTTTTCCTATTCCTCAAGTTTTTTTAACGGCTACTTTACTTCATCCTGCTTATAAATTACAAGGTGTGGAAGGCCTTGTTGACACTTTTTATGAACTTTAGAAATTTTACCGGAAGAAATTCCAAATTGTCAAACGTGTAAGTCTAGCATAAAAGTAGAAGCAAAACTGTTGTATGAAAAATATAGAACTACGGAAAATTTTCAAGGGGAAGTTGGTCAAATTTCTAATGCTGAGATTGATTTGTTACTTCCAATTTCAACTTATATGCTAGGTATTCTTCGTCTTAATTATATTAACCATGATAATTTTGAAGAATATCTTAATCAATCTTTAGAAGCATTGGAAATCAAAGAAGGCAATAAAGATTTATTAGGATGGTGGAGTAGGCGAAGCGATGCATTTCCAACTTTGAGCAAAATGGTTCGTGATGTTCTAGCTATTCAAGCTTCATCAGTTGCATCGAAGGCTGCTTTCAGTGCGACAAGGTTTAAAATTGGTGATCATAGACATTCATTGGCGGAAGACAGTTTGGAAACAACAGTTTTATTTAGAAACTGGGCCAATGCCGAAAGGAGGAATAATAATTTGCCAAAGTTAAGTAAAAAACAAGCAAGTTGGATCAAAACACAAATTGAATGCAGTGATTATGAATTAGAGGCACAAGAATTTCTAGCAAGTTTGCCAACACCGGAGGATATCACCATTGACATGATGCAAAAATTAGAATTAAATTTTAAAGGATAAAACAGATATTTTTAGATTACATTCGAGAACTAATTGAAACAGAACCCTTCCTAGAAGGTGGCTGCGTAAAATTAGTTACTCATCTAATATCTGTAACAAATATTAGCTTTATGTATGAGAACTTATTGAAACAGAACCCTTCCTAGAACGTGGCTGCGTAAATTAGTTACTCCACTAATATTTGTTAATTGTAACTTCTAAGTTCTACTGAATAAATTTGAACGTTTTAACTTTTATTCAAGTTTTTTTATACAATTATTGTCTTTCATTTTAATTTTAATATATACAATTAAATATATACTAAACTAACTAAAGTACTAAACTAACTTTAAAATACTTAATTTAAAACTTGTAACTTGACATTTGAAATTTCAAGTTTAAAATTTACATTACTTTAAAATATTTAAAATACAAATTTAAACTTCTCAAATTTGAAATTTAAAACTTTAAAGTTGAAAGTTGAAAGTTGAAATATGAAACATGAATCTTGAAATTTGAAAATTGAAACTTTAAATTTGAAAATTTATTTTGAAATTTGAAAATTAAAAGTTAAATTTAAAATTTATTAGCTAAGTATTTAAAAACAAAAAAAATCCCCCGTCCCGTCCCCCCAAATCCCATCCTACCCCTTATATATAGTGGGATGGGATGGGACCTATTTCTGTCCCCCCAATCCCGGTCCCGTTCCAAATCCCCCCTCCCCGTCCACCAACCCGTCCCGACCCCCTTTGTCCCGTCCCCCAGTCCCCTTCCCCGTCCCCTTGCCAGCCCTAAATTATATACACAACAGGACTCAAACTATGCATATTATCATAATAGGTAGACCAACACTAAAATGTCATGCACTAAAACATATACATAAACATATAGAACTCCTTCCTAGATTTCCCTTCAAGAAACTACTTGTGCAATTCATAGGTAAGTTTATTACTCTCACATATCCTAAGCAACTTCCCTTAGGTTACCCTATTTAGGGTTCCTTACTTTATTCCATTGTCAATTTTACATTAGGGAAACTATAGTCTTAACCGACATTAAGACCATGTGGGTTAAACATGGGATCCGGTGTCATACCCTCACACCAAAGAGGGTATCTAACTTGCCAAGGTAAAACATCAATATCCTACTAGAATCTTAGGTTGATCCACTCTATGGGGGAACATAGTTATGGAACTTCAAGGCGTATATGGAAACCCTCTTTATTCCAATTGGGCATTATAGTTATCCACCTCGAGAGGACTATGGTTAACAAGCCTTCCCTTTGGGAAGGGGCACCCCTCATGATTAAATTCACTCGGTGCTAAGCTAATTTCCCTTTATTAAAAAGCCTTTTTAAACATTGCTTTATAATAAACAACTTTAGGAGATTAACCTCTCATATTCATAGCTCCACGTCTTAGATGAGAATTTCCTTTCATCAACCTAGCTCATGTGATAAAACCTTTCACATGGAATTAACACAAATAAAGCACAGTCTAGTTTAGAGTACAATTGAGCAAACCCTTCATGAGACCCTACTTTACTAGAATGTCATAGCGTGTTTCTTTCATACATTCATGTGTGTGTGTCTATATGTGAGAAGATCTTTCATATAGACACTCTTGGAAGACACATGTTCATACATTAGTTCGTTCATGCATAAATGTATAGGTGTACATATATTAGCAACGCTTTCATATAAACACATTTATACACTACACATATTCATACTTCATCATATCATATACCTAACATCACAGCATATAAGTCATGTTTATAACTTAATCATGCATTCATATTCATGTACATATAGAGTAATCCTATGAACTATCCTATTAAGGTAGACATGTGCATTGCATTGACAAGGTCCCGTACCCTTGTCTGTATTAGTACACCTATGAAGTCATCATAGTAAGATACAAAATCATACTTTCATGAACATATACTTTACATGCATAGTAGTAATCAATGGTGCATATGAGAACTATCCTTTCATTAGCTACCATGATTCTATCCTTTTTATAGACATGCATGAGGTGTGTGTACATTGGTAATCATGATCACATAATGGAAAAAACATAACATTAAGGCAGAAACCGTCTTAAGATCACAATCCACATTCATGTCCCTCAAGTCATAGACAACTAACACATAGTATACAAGACATCTTCATCATTGAATCTAAGACACACAATAATGCTTGAGACCACACATTCATATAGGATTTTATAGGTAGGGGTCATTGATCAATAGACTTCATCAATGATAAACATATAGAACAACCTAACCCTAACAACTTTATTCAATTGTCATAACATCATCAATGTAACCAAATCATGATCTAGAATTGGAGACTAGGAATATAACTTCACATTGTGTGATCATCATAACAAAACTTTCACAATTCAATTGCCATCAAGGATATGATCAAATTACATATAGAATGACAAGAATGTAAACACCGCCACCATAAGTGGACTATACCACACAATGCCATTCAAAGCCAATTCAACCACCAATCCTATAAAAAGTAGAGAAAATAGGGAAATCTTACCAATTCTCCATGCTTTTATCATCATTGATAAATTCCCAATAATTCATCATCTATTCGTATAAATAACAATAGAAATATAATTCAACAAAATTGAATAATAATTCTAACAACATAACATCAAGATCATAATACCCACATGAGAGGCTAAATTGAGATTTTGGGAGGATCATGGGTTCTTCATGAAATTAAATTGAAATTCATCATAAAATCAGTAGTTAATCATGTATTAATCATTAGAATGTTTTGAAATCAATTTGACAATGAACACATGGCAAGATTGAAATGGCAATGTTGATAATCAAATCACATTGGAAAATCATAAATAGAACTTCTTAGACGAAAGGTTAACTAAGGATCAATGATTACAATAGCTTATAGAAAAAAAGCCCATGCATTTGGAGAATAAACCACTTGAAAATTCATATTCTAGATTGAGCTTGAGTTATCCCAATCAATTTGGATTTTTTATTTCTTATTGGGTATTGGGGTTTTTACTTGGGAAAGGGCTGAAATATGACTAAAAACCGTTTATAACCGACTCCCAAAGAACCCAAAATACTCCCACGTTAATTTGAACTTTTCAAATAAGTCAAACGTAACTTTCATTTTCAAAATTATCATCGGGGAGAATGTTTCTAACATGGAACTGTTCACACAAGATTGTTGAAAATTAAGTTCAAGACAGTAGAATCATCGACGTGTAAATGACTCAAACCAATAACTTGGCCCTTTGCAAACTATGTCCGGGACGCGGACTAGTTTCATTGAAGAACAACATGCTCCTACTTAGGCAGGTTGTTAGCCCAGGTTGGGTCTTCCTCAAGGACCCCTACGGCTGTTCTTTAGAAGTCGTGCCCCGATGTTTCTACCCTTAATACAATCATATACATGTAAGGGTCCTATACTATCATTTTAGGCACCAAACAATACATAAACATGCAAAGAAACACTAGAACACACTAGCATATCTAAATGCTAACTTTCGAATGTCTTGGACGTTTGACCTCCAAACCAGTTCAAGTAAACCATACATGCTCTAAAACACTTTATTAACATTTTATGAAAATTTCTAGGTACATATGAGGCTCTACCTGCCTTATTTCTTTTTGAGGGTCTTTACAATGATATTCTTGACCTCTCGAAGGCCTCATACAAGCCACTTAGCTTCATTACATAACATCGTGAATTGAGGGAATTAAAAACTTTTCTTTCAACATAATTCGAAAATATTTCTAACATATATCTCAAAACCATCTAAGCAATACATGAGTAATAATGTCTTGGAATGCAGTCGATAAAAGTCTAAAACATAGTAAATGTTGTCCTCGGCTGCTATGAGGACTCACCAATCTTCACTCCTAGAAACCCTTGAAAATTCTACCCTTAAAAGCAACTCAATCTCCTCAACACACTACATTGGAATAGAAAGTAGGAAATATGTGTTAGTACAAAATAAATCCAGTACGAAAGCTAACATACCAAACATAACCTATCCCAAGGGTTATTCAATAATAGACATAATCATAAGAGATAATACATTAACTTAAAATAAATATCATAAGAATATTAATTCATAATAAAGCATACATAAGCTTATACTTCTACTCTTTATCCTCCTTACTAAGGTGAACAACCTCACAAGACACCACTAAGTATATTTGTTCAAGGAAATGGTAGCCTCCCATTCTACTACCTAGCTAAGTCCCTCTCTTTGGTCGTTCTTGATTGTACTTGACTTTCATAACTAAGACCTATGTTCTTCATATATAAGAATACTATACCCTTTTGGTCACCAGAAAAACACACTTGTGCAATGCATATGAGGCATCCTATACTACCTCACACACTAAATGTATCTTGAAGTCATCCTTATCATGTTCACCATCCTTAGCCTCATCATTAACTAAATTCTCTTAACTAAGAATATCTCATCTCTAGTCAACTATAACTAGGATGGAAACTATAGTCGAACCCTATCTTCAAGCCTCCTCGTTAGTGACCCTAAGTTATACTTTGTGAAATGATCTCATAGAGCCCCATAACAGTATTCATGAAAAGTATAAACTTTAGTTCTTCTTACTATTACTACTTACTTGGGAACATAATTCTTCTCTTTAACTCTAGAAATCTATGAGGTACTAAATCGCAAGTACGTCTTAGTTCATTATTAGTTGTAACCCTATGAGATTTTTCTTTAATTTTGTATAAGTTCCTTATCCACATGGATCCTATAAGATACTTCTTATAGTATGTCTTGATCCATCTATAATCATGAACACTACGAGGTATCACGTGTGGTATGTCTAAGTTCATACACACATATTGAACACTACGAGTTACTTCATTTAGTAAGTCTTAGTTCACTATGCTTTGAACACTACAAGAAGCTTCTCACATATGTCTTAGTTCATAGGATATGAATATATCTTTACTAGAAAACCTTGACTCCACTATGTGAAGGACTCCGGTATCATGAGACATAACTTTGGCAAATCGCACGTGCTAGTAGGTAAGAGTTCCCCCTTAAACTTGGATAGTCATCATAATAACTAGGTTTGGCTCTCCTTTCTACTTGCAGTCCCGACCCTTTTATGACTCTCCTTCTCATTGCCATATCCACTTGTAGTCAAGCATCTACTCCAACTTTTACTTGTTAAGCCTTGCTTAACACATTTATCTCATGGAGGGATGTCCTTGAAAATCTCTCCATGCTCAAGTGATTCTATCGCTTTTATTCATTCAATTTCTAATCTATATCCAACACAAAAACATAAGATTCATAATTCATAACTTCATTCTATCTTCATGCATATGTAAATTATAGGATTATCAAGTAGTAGGCTTCCTCTCACATTCTTCATTACTAGTGAATCTAGCCTTAATTCATCTTTAAGTTTCAATTCGATTATAATAAGTCAAGATTAATGCTAACTAATAATTTCTAGTTCAATTAATATCTCAATGATCCTACTATGATCAATTAGTATTCAAGACAATTTAATTCATATGATCAATCTAGTAACCTAAATCTTGCCTATAATGGCCAAAGTTAGCATGATCACATTCATGATAAAATACTATAATTCATAAAGGAAACCACGTGAAAACATTAGATAATAATCATAAAAACATAATTTATTGTTACCCACTTGATTGGGATTACAAACAAACCTTAACCACAATGAAGTCACAACCCTAACTAGATTGAGGTATTTTCAATTCCCAATTGAGGGAAACTAGGGGAACTTCATGGATGGAAGCATACATGAATGAAAAACCCTTAAATACCTTTAATTAAAGCATCAATTTAAGCTTCAAACCTAGGTGAAATTCGTCCTAGATGGTACATCCCTTTTCTCTTCTCCTTCAATGGTGATCTTGAGCGACTTTTGGGAGGGAAAGGTTTTGTTTTTTGAGTCTTCAGTATAAATGGCTATTTTATTGATTAAACATACTTAAAATACCCAAATAACTTAAAATAACCATCCATGACTTAATTGGAGCATTGGGTGAATTTTTCCGAACACCTTTGCCTTGGTCAAGACACCTGTAGAAAGTTGCAGGTCTCAAAAAATAGTTCCATGCTACTAGCCTTTATTTGATCGACGGGACTTCCTGTTGGGGCGTCATGTTTGTCAGATCCTCTAATTTTGGGGGCTGAGCTGTAACAGTTATGTGTGGAGGCACGCCCCTAATCGACAGGGCGTCTATTGAACGACAAGTGTCCTTTAAGGGTCGTCGTTTGGGACTATTTTAGCAGTATTCTTGTCAAGGATTGGGTCCTCGTCAAGGACCCCTAGGATTGTTATTGGGGAGTTTTACCCATACATTTCGACCCAAACATGTTTATATAGGTTTAAGTGACATCTCCTATAAATTTGGACATCAAACAACACTTAAAACATTCCAAGGAACACTAGCACACACTGTAAGGTCTTAAAATGGTGTATCATAGTTTTAAAAGGCAGTGTGTTGAATTGTGTTGATTGGTATGGTCCACTTATGGTGTTGGTCTCTATGTGTTATAATCGTTATGAACACGGCCTTGTCGACATTATTATGTGAATTATAATTGTTGTTATCATGTTGTATCTTGTTTATGATCAAGGTGAAGTATTATGTGTATATGTGTATGTGAGATTGAAGTATGAGTTCTCATAACTGCATATATGTGATTATGATAGACGATGAGGATGTATCTATATGATGATAATGTGTGTGTCTTGATTGGTTGACCTATGTCCCTCTACTTGATACATGTATGGATATAAATATGAACTCTTGACTTAGTAGGCTAAAGCACATTTGTCATATATGCTTATGAAGATTGATTTAAGATATTAAACAAGTGAAGAAGATCTATTATATGAAACCTTCAATATAGAAGGAAGATTAACATATCCTTGAAGTTGAAATCCATAATGGTATCCTTATTGTGTGAATGGTGACTTAGGGATTGGTTGGATCGTACGGCATGAAACCATCCCTAAGAAAGTTATGAAGATATCCTTATAGACCATTCAGTGGCATCCCTAGTGGAACCCTCCTTGGTATTCTGATTGAACTTACTCTATGAGAAACAAGGCTAGCACCGAGTGACTATGCTTGGGGAGCGACACAACTTAAGTTTAGAATAGAGTATATAAAAAACCTTGATATTCTATAATCGTATTGCTATATGGGATGTATCCTAGTTCTACCATTGACAAGTATCACACCCTCCATCGGAGTAGAGTAGACTCTGGATTCCATGCCTAGCTAGTATGGTCTATGTCGGTTAATGCATATTCTTATCAAGTGGGATAAGTTCTACAACATTTCGGTAGTTGAATGGGACTCTATCTAGACATGGCATGAGTATGCTTTGAATACTCTAGGATGTAGGTTCTGTAGGTCTTATCTAAGACCATTATGTGAAGTTCTTAATTGATGAAATTTCTCTTAGTTGAAGTAATGAATGACTATGAATTAAGCTAATGTAAGTTGAATAGCTTGATCCCTATCTAGGGTAGAATTGGGGTTGTCTAGGTAGCCTTGAAGAGGGTGTATGGGCGGTATCTTCATGTCTTTCTTAGGTTAATCTTGGAGTAACCTTAGGTGGTGAGTTAATGTATTGAAAAGGTAATAATCTTATCTTAGGTAGTCCTAAGTATTA
Organism: Solanum sitiens; assembly: GCA_016801875.1. NCBI lineage: Eukaryota > Viridiplantae > Streptophyta > Magnoliopsida > Solanales > Solanaceae > Solanum > Solanum sitiens. Next base: position 639,495 of record JABWTJ010000526.1, on the reverse strand, counting down.
TTTAGGTGTGCTTGAAGACGGTGTATAGGCGGTCTCTTCTTGTCTTACTTAAGTAAATCATAGGATAACTTTTTGTGGGAGATCTATATAATTTTATGGTTTGAAGTAATGTTAATGTTTTATCGTGGATTACTTGGAATGTGTCTTATATGTGAAGCTTGATGTGAAAGTGGTTCTTATACTTCTTTATAAAGTTTTCACCAAAAGAGAATGTTACAAGCAAATGTCCGTTTTAGCATGATTTTATTGCATATGACCTACTTACTACATTCAATGTGCTAATTTCATATGTTGTGTTACTTTGAATGGTGTAGGTTGCAAGTGAGGAGTATCATTGGAAGCAAAGGTTTGAAATAGCATCCTTTCAAGCAAGGTTTGGTATGTCCTCACATGATTCGACGACATAATTATCTTTTAGCTTTTCTTTTCGAAAGACATTGTAATATACATTATTACTTCTATTTTTTTTATGTATGGGATCTGAACCTAAAATTTTCATGTGTCTAAGATGGCTACAATGATCATAGTTTGCTTATGTTTTTCTATAATAGAGATTGGAGATGTTGTTGTGAAAAATTAAATTCCGCACTACCTTTCATATTTATATGCGATGAATGATGTTTAAAGGCTTGTATAAGAAGTTTTAATTTTGCACTACTTTTCATATTTATATGCGATGAATGATGTCTAAGGGCTTGTAAAAGACCTCCAAAAGGTCGAGTAGCCGTGTACCGATTGAGGATACCATTTCTTCTAGGGTATACCGTCGGATTATTATAAACTTGGTATTAGAGCATAAGGTTATGAAGTAGTCTATAGGATTCAAAGTATCATGAAAGCCAGGTATAGTAGATTCTAGTTCATTGGTATGAGTTGCGAGAAAGCCATGAGAAAGAGGTTATAGGATAATAGAGTTTCTATTCTTCTCTTCTGTTGTGTAGTGTCGTAGAGACTAAAAGTTATGACTGTCCTTTCTTAATATTTTTCTCTTGTTGTTATGGGAGATGAATACGAGGAGGACACCGGCTAGGAGAGTTATTAAGAAAGTGGTGATTGATGGAATTCCTCCTCGAGGTAAACAAGTTCCCCAAGGTGGACAAGATCCACATGGTGTGCAAGTTCCTCAAGGTGAGCAAATACCTAATGTGTTTCATGGGGATGAGGTTCAAGTGGTTCCCCCGGACATGACTAATGGGAAGATTAGAGAGGCTCTCCTTACCCTAGCCCGAGCCATGACAACTTAAGTTACTAGATATGTAGTTCCTAGGATGAATGCTCTTGAGAGTACCATGACCTCATGGTTTAGGGAGTTTGTGAGGATGAATCCTCCTATATTCATTGCATGTGAAGTTGGAGAGGATCACCAAGAGTTTCTAGATGGTATGTACAAGGTGTTCAGTGCCACAAGTGTGAAATCTAGGGAGAAGGGGGATTTGGATCTATACCGATTGAGGGAAGCTTGTCAAGTGTGGTATACGCAATGGAAAGAGAATAGGCTGGTTTATTCGGGTCCCATAGAATGGGAAGATTTTAAGGAAGCTTTCTTAATAAATTACTTTCCTTGTGATAGGAGGAAGGTGAAGGTTGAGGAGTTCATAAACCATAGTGAAGGTGATTGAGTGTTGAAGAGTGTTATTTGAAGTTTACCATGTTGTACATGTATGCTTCATCCTTGGTGTCTAACCCTATGGATGAGATGAGTAGGTTTGTGACCGGTGTTGCCGACCTTGTGTTAGAAGAGTGGCGTATGACCATGCTCCATAATGACAAGAACTTGTCTAGAATTATGGTGTATGATCAATCCATTGAAGAGTCTAAACTTAGAAAGATCACAAATAATTTTAAAAAGATCCAATGAGAAAAACGAACATAGGTTTAAGAAGAGGGATCCAAACCAAGATATGACTAGTGATCCAAAGGTCAAGCTTGAAAGTGGTGGTAGTTCCCAAGTGGTTAAGCCTACTTGTTCTATTTGTGGGAAGAAGCACTTTGGGAAGTATTTATCCGGTACTAGTGGTTTCTTAGGTTGTGGTAAGGATTGTCATAAGGTGAGGTATAGTCCTACTATTGTGGCCAGAGGAAGAAGGCAAAACAATTTCTTCCTAATTCTCCGGATGTTTGTGCACAAAAGAGGAATTGTTTCTATTGCCACCAAGCTAAAGCGGATTTTGATAAAGATTCCAGTAAGTTATGGTTTTCTCTCTTGAGTTGTTATGGGTTAACTCTATGTGGCGAGTATGGTGAGTAGTTGGGTTGTGGAGTGTTATCTTTTATATTCTATTATATTCATGCTTGAGAGAAGAACTTTATAGTAGTATGTTGCATGTTTGTAGGAGTTTAAGTGAAAATTAATTTCATTAATATCCTTGCATTGTGCATTTCATGAAGTTATGTTTATGTTGTAGAATGAGTTTATATGATTTTGTATCTAGTATTGTCATGCATTTATAATAAATTGCATAAAAGTTGCATTATTGCACTAGTGAGCATGTTTCAGTGTAAAGTAATTGAAATTTTTTGCAAAATTGTGTTTACATGAGAAATGTTTATAATATTCTTAGAAATGATGTATATGAGCATGATAATATATGGAGAAGTAAGTCTCCCATATGAAATGAAAAATGTGACTCTTATTGCATGATGAGTTGGAGATGTAGTTCATACTTTCTTGTTGTGTTTTGAGTCTCTTGATTATGTGAAGTTAATGTTCTTCCTATCTATGTGTTGTAGACGGTGTGGTATGGTTATGAGCTACTAGTCTCGAGTCCTTACTCTTGAAAGTGTTTTAAGTGTAGCAAGTGTCATTCGAGAAGGAATTTTGTCACAGTGGGGGAGAATGTAATGACCCTAAAAACGAACTAGGTTATTCTAGAGCTTAACATGTGTGTCATGAGTTTATAAGGTCTTAAAATATTGTATTTTAGTGTTAAAAGGCAGTTTGTTGAATTTTGTTGACTTTTATGGTCCACTTAGTGTGGCGGTGTTTATGTGTTATAATCGTTATGAACATGGCCTTGTCATCATTATTATGTTAATTGTGTTGTTATCATGGTGTAGCTTGTTTTTTATCAAGGTGAAGGATTATATGTATATGTGAGTTTGAAATATGATTTCCTCTACTTGGATCTATGTGATTATGATAGACAATGAGGATGTCTTTATATGATGAAAATGTGTGTGTCTTGATTGGTTAACCTTTGTCCATTTACTTGATACATGAAAGTATATGAATATGAACTCTTGACTTAGTAGGCTATTGAACCTTTGTCATGTATGTGTATGATGATTGATTTATGACCTTGAACAAGTGAAGAAGGTCTATTATATGGAACCTTCAATATAGAAGGAAGGTTAAGATATACTTGAAGTTGAAAGTCTTTATGGTATCTTTCATGTATGATTCGTGCACTTACGAATTGGTTGGCTGGAATGGCATGAAACAATCTCTAAGAATGTCATTAAGGTATCCTTATATACCATTGAGTTGCAGCCCTAGTTGACCCATCCTTAGTATTTGATTGAACTTTTTCTATGAGAAACAAGGCTAGAACTGTGTGAATATTCTTGGGGAGTGACTCTACTTAAGTTCAGACTAGAGTACAAAGAAACCCTTGATATTCCTTAATGATGTGACTACATGGGATGTGTCCTAGTTCTACCTTTGGCAAGTAGAACACCCTCCATCAGAGTAGGGTAGACTCCGGATTCCATGCCTAGCGAGTATTGTCTATGTCGGTTAATTCCTATTCTCATCATGTTGGATACATTCTATTGTTAGAGAAGTTCTTCAACATTTAGGTAGTGGAATGGGATGAATGATGTCTAAAGGCTAGTTTTGAACTTGGTCGTCCCTTGACATTTGACCTCAAACAACTTCAAACAAACATCTACAAGTAGTGAAATATCTTATACATGAGTTATTTACTCTTAAAACAGATGAGAGGATGTATTTAGCCTTATTTCATTTTGGGATAATAACATATTGTCCCCACCCGTGCATGTTTGTTCCAGCGCTGCAAAAGACAGCAATGCCATGGAGGCCGGGGAAATTATAATGAAGGTAGAGGAGCAGTGCAACTAGGAAAGGAGATTTTTCATCAAGGGAACATGTCTCATTCTTTGGCCTTTCCAAGAAATAGCGTGGCAAAATCATCTGACATAGTGATTACATATACTATTCTTGTGTGTGTCCGAATTGCTATTTTAGATTGATATGGGTTGTACTTATTCTTATATCTCAATTTAGGTTGCCTTTGGAGTTGATACAATTTGTTATATACTTGATTCCCCCATCAATGTTTCTACCCCAGTTGGAGGGTCCATCATAGTAACCCATATGTCTCATTGTTTCCCTATCTTAGTTTTGGGTTTTTAGACTTTGATGGATTTGGTTATTTTGGATTTTACTGATTTTGATATAATCTTAGGAATCTCTTGGTTGTCCCATATTATTTTGTGTTAAATTGTAATGCTAAGTTCGTAACTCTAAAGATATCAGGTGGGGAAATTTTAGTGTGATGTGGTGTACAAGACTTATCTAATTAAGGTCATATACTTTATTCGGGATCGCAAACATGAGGGACAAGGGTTTTTGGATTATTTTGCTCATATTAGGGTTGTTGAGGTTGAGTCTCCCACTATCAAGTATATTCCTGTACAGTATGAATTTAAGGACGTGTTTCCTAACGATTTTCCTGGTATGCCTCTGAATATATATATATATATATATTTCTCTGTTAACCTAGAACCAGGTACTCGCCCAATTTCCATTCCTCCTTATCACATGGCTCCAGCAGAATTGAGGGATATTAAGGCTAAAACGAAAGATCTTCTTGATAAAGGTTTCATCCTTACTAATGCTTCCTTGTGGGTTGCTCCTTTACTGTTTGTTTAGAAAAAGGATGGTAGTATGAAGATGTTCTTAGACTAACGGTTGTTTAATAGGGTCACCATTCAAAATAACAATTGATTTCCTCGGATAGATGATCTATTTGATGAGATTTAGGGTGCATCATGTAACCCTCGGAAGTGCATGACGTAGTCTAGAGCCTCACATATTGATCTAAGCATTGAAAGAATGTTTCTAAGCCTAAACTAATGTATTAAGACTAATTAGGATGTATTAGAATAAAAACATCTAGAAACGTCCACCACGTACGACAAACATGTAAATTCGACTAGTTTAGTTCCATGATTGTTTTAAAGAGGTGTATAAAGGGTTAATCATGGTGTGGAAATGATAGTGGACTTTGGTGACTAAGAATGGGTATAGGGAGCAAGGCCAAGAGAGAAGTGTCAACTTTAAAGGGCAAGTCAAAGCGAAGAGGCCAAGAACCTGACCACGGCTCGTGGTCATTACCATGGCCAAGGGGGAGGCTGCCTTTAATATTCCTTAGACATTTCAGGGAAAGAGATGTGGATCTTTTTTAGCTACTGCCTAAGAGCACCACGATCCACTTAACGGGTCGTGGTGCATCTTCACAGAAGGGAGCAAGTGGTCGTGGTCTTGCCTTAGAGAAGATTGGAGGTGGCTTGTTAAGGGAACTACTGCCTCACCTTTCACGGCCACCACTACGGTCCATCAATCACTTCACGGGCCGTGAACTGGGGTGTTAAGATGGGCGGGGCTAACAGATTGAAGTTGAGTTGGAGTTCAGTTTTGGAAGTACAACATAATGAGGGGTAGTTTTGGTATTTTGGGGGTGGACTACATATCGATTTTAGGTCCAATATCATTCATTTCCCACTCCAAAAGACAAACACAAATTGAAACACAAATTCCCCCCACCTCTCTCTACTTTCTCTCTCTATTCATCCTCCATTAAAGAACAAGAAACCTTGAAGGAGAAGACAAAGTATCCAAGGTTCTCACTCAAATTTTATGGATTAATCTTCATTAAGGTATGGGTGCTTCACTATTGGAAATACATTCCCCAAGAGATCCTCTCAAAGTAGATTTCTAAAATTCCCGATTCCTAAGGTTTTCTTCTACAAATGGGTTTTCTTATAGCATGAAATTGATGATTGATTGTGACGAATTGTGATTATTTATGGCTATATAAGTGTATATTATTTAGCAATTGATGTTGAAAAGTTTGGATTTCGAGTAGGTCATGTCCTTTCCCCAATTTCCCCAAATCTTTGTTCTTGCTTATGAATTGGTGGGGATTTTAGAATGTGTTGATTGTTGTACTTATTCTACTTCATTTATGGACTACCTAATGACTCCTATTGTTGGGATTGGATCTAATTCTCGAAGATTCTATGGATTAAATCTTTTCCCTAACACTAGGTTATGAATTGATGTTGATTTGTTTAGTGTTGATGTAATTGACTTAGTTCTTGCGTTGATTACAATTATATGATTTTGTACACCTTTTGATGGATAAATATTGTTGGTCGATGGTAATACCATTGAAGAAGGATTTTGAAGGTGAATTAATAAGACCTTATGATCTTGAAATCCTTTACTTCAATTGATATAGCGTATAATTGATGATGGTGTTAAATTGAAGTATTACATGTGATTAGATTAAGTAGGCGAAGCTATGATGATATAATTGAAATGTCTTGACTATGTGAACTGTCAGATTATGACTAAGGTATGATGATATCATGTTGATTTTAAATCACTTATGTGCCTTACTATGACATGATTATGACGAATGCTAAGGGCATGTCAGATTATGACGAATGCTAAGGGCATGTCATACTCCTCTAAGAGGACGACGACGACGGTCGCATCTGGGGTGTACTCTCCTGGTGTGAAAAACATGGTACCAGGGCATGATTAAATATCCTTAGGATCAATGTATCACTATGTGAATATCAGGAAAATTCTTTTTTCTTGGTAATCCTATGTCGAGCCTTTAGAGTTTTGAAACTATGTTTCTTTAGCATCTAATACCTTTCATGTGGTTATAGGCGATGAACGCAAGATGGAATGCCGTGAGAATAGTAGGAGAAGAGATTGCGAATGCGGGAGCAAATCCCCAAGGCAATCAAGTTCCTCCTTAAGTGCAAGCTGTTGCGAATGATCAAGTTCCGGTAAATCAACAAGTCATGACGGATGGTGAGGTGAGGGCAGCCTTGTTCCAATTGTACCAAGACAACACCACTCAAGAGCTATAACGGCAAAAGAATATAGAGAGGTTGTTCCTTGAGAGAACTAACATGCTAGTACTATTGCTAGTCGTCTGGGAGATTTCACGAGGATGAATCCCCCTATTTTCCTTGGATCAAAAGTTGATGAAGACCCCAAGATTTCCTTGATGAGGTCTATAAGATCTTGTTTTCTATGGGGGTAAGTACTACTTAAAAGGCTGAGCTTGCTGCCTATCAACTCAGGGACGTACCTCAACATAATACAATCAGTGGAAGGATAGGTGGTCCCATGACATAGGAGATCTTCAAAAAGTCCTTTCTTGATAGATTCTTCCCAAGGGAGCAAAGAGAAGCTATGTTAGCGGAGATCATCAACCTTCGTCAAGGAGGTATGAGTGTTAAGGAATTCTCTTTAAAGTTCATTCACTTGTCCAAATATGCTTATTCTTTTGTTTTTTAATGATAAGTATTAAATGAGCCGTTATGTAACGGGCATGACTGAAGAGCTTGAAGAACAATGTCGTGCATAAATGCTTCATGACAATATGGATCTTTCCAGGTTGATGGTTCATGCACAACAAGTAGAGTAGAGTCGTCTAAGGAAGAGGAATAGAGAAGCTAAGAAGGCAAGTATAAGACTCCAAAAATGAATTAAGGTTCTTAGAGCCTCACATGTGTCTAAAAAGGTTTTAAAATATGTTCACTAAGTGATTTATAGTATGTATACTTGATTTGAGGTGATTTTAAAGTCTAACATCAATGGACGACCAAGATGTTCGACGACTAGTCACTAAAGGGCCTTAAGTGTTTTATGCGATGATGTTTGTTTGATTGTATCATTAGGTCCTTATATAAGTTATAATGATGTTTATAGGCAGTGTTTTATGTTTCATGAAGTTTGGAGGTCATACGTTCAAGAACTTCCAAGAGGTTCGAAAGTTAGCCTTTCAGACGTACTAGTGTGTCCTTGTATGTTGGCCTTGTTTTCATTTTTTGTTTGGAATGGAAAGTCCGTGTAGTGGACCCTAGAACCTTACTAGACATGTTAAGGGTCAAAATGTTTGGGTACGAGTCCCGGGGGACCACCCGAATGGCCCCAAAGAAGGACCCAAACATTGTACAAGAGGCTGCCCAAGGCAGCGAGCAAGCCAAGATTTGGACTTGACCTATGTGACGCGCTCCTAGAACACACCTCACTGTCCCAAATATTATTTAGGTCAAAACTGGGAGGCTGCCCCCCGACGCGCAGCCCACTCCCAAATCCGGTTGCGTAACTTTAAGGTCAATTTTGATATGTTTAAAAGTCCTTATAAGCATGGGGTATTTGGAAACTTAAAGGGACGGTTATAAACTGATTTTATGACTTATTTAACCCCTTTTCCAATCCAAAACCTCAACAACAAATAAGAAAATCAAAAATCCCAAATCTCTCTTCTTCTCCAAATTCTCTCAAACCTCCATTGGAGGGAAAACACAAGTTCAAGCTATGGGCTGGATTTTCATGGTTTCTTCTTCAATTTCTTGTGGGATTCTCATATAGAATGGTATGGTGATCCTTCATCCTTAATTATCCATTCATCTAAGGATTAAATCAAGGATTTTCAAATATGATTCAAAGACCGAAATTCCCAATTTCCAATCTAGCCATGGGTTCTTTCTCAAATTGATTTCAAAAGAATCTTGATGATAAATTAATGATTATCTACTGTTTATAAGATGAATTTCAATCTAATTTTATGATGAACCCGTGATCCTCCTAATTCTCTAATTCGCTTATAATGTGGATCTTGTGATCCTAACTCTATGTTGATTGAATTAAGTTTCAATTATGTTGAATTTCCTATTTCTATTGTTAATCATGTGAATTGAATATGAATTGTTGAATGAGTAATCAATGACCATCAAGAAATAGTGTACCTATTGTGATCTTGAAACTATGGTGTTTGAAATATGATTTAGTTTATGCAATGGTTCCTTTAGCTATTTTTTATACATGTATTTATGTTGAATTATGGAAATTGATCATGATGATCAACTCTTGGAGGAAATTGTATGTTGGTCGTATTCTATCAACTCTTCTTATAGATTTGCTAGTTTATGTAGCCTTGTATAGCATTGTGTGGTATGGTCCACCTATGGTGGCGGTGTTTACCTTATTGTTATGCTATTATGTGTTGTGATAATGGCCTTGAAGGCAATTTTATCTTGAAAGTGTGGTTATGATGATCACACAATGTGAAGTGTTATACCTAGTCTCGAATGCTAGTTTATGATCTAGGTCATATTGATGATGCTTCCTCTACATTATAACGACTATGTTAGGGCTAGGTGTGGTCTACATGTTGATGTTTGAATTATCTTGTGTAGTATTATCCCTACCTATGTACCTCTATATGAATATGTTGTTTTGAGCATTATTAGGAGTCCTATATGTAAATGATGAATATGTCTTACCTCTTATGCTATGATGGTTGGTGTGTGGTATATAGTTCCTATTACTCTATATTTGAGTTGTCTATGGTTAAAGAGACTTAAATGTGCATTGTGATATTTTTAAGGTGTCTGCCTTAATGTTAGAATTGTTGCCTTTACATGATCATGTTGTCCAATGTACACACACTCACACCTCATGCATGCTTATTAAAGAAGTATAGGTTCATGGTGTCTAATGAAAGGATAATTCACATATGCACTAATGACTACTACTATGCATTTTAAGTATATGTTTATGAAGTATGATATGTATACCTAACTAGGATGACTTGATAGGTGTTCCAGTATGGGCAAGGGTATAGGATGATGTTTGTTTGATTGTATCATTAGGTCCTTATATAAGTTATAATGATGTTTATAGGCAGTGTTTTATGTTTCATGAAGTTTGGAGGTCATACGTTCAAGAACTTCCAAGAGGTTCGAAAGTTAGCCTTTCAGACGTACTAGTGTGTCCTTGTATGTTGGCCTTGTTTTCATTTTTCGTTTGGAATGGAAAGTCCGTGTAGTGGACCCTAGAACCTTACTAGACATGTTAAGGGTCAAAATGTTTGGGTACGAGTCCCGGGGGACCACCCGAATGGCCCCAAAGAAGGACCCAAGCATTGTACAAGAGGCTGCTCAAGGCAGCGAGCAAGCCAAGATTTGGACTTGACCTATGTGACACGCTCCTAGAACACACCTCACTGTCCCAAATATTATTTAGGTCAAAACTGGGAGGCTGCCCCCCGTTGCGCAGCCCACTCCCAAATCCGATTGCGTAACTTTAAGGTCAATTTTGATATGTTTAAAAGTCCTTATAAGCATGGGGTATTTGGAAACTTAAAGGGACGGTTATAAACTGATTTTATGACTTGTTTAACCCCTTTTCCAATCCAAAACCTCAACAACAAATAAGAAAATCAAAAATCCCAAATCTCTCTTCTTCTCCAAATTCTCTCAAACCTCCATTGGAGGGAAAACACAAGTTCAAGCTATGGGCTGGATTTTCATGGTTTCTTCTTCAATTTCTTGTGGGATTCTCATATAGAATGGTATGGTGATCCTTCATCCTTAATTATCCATTCATCTAAGGATTAAATCAAGGATTTTCAAATATGATTCAAAGACCGAAATTCCCAATTTCCAATCCAGCCATGGGTTCTTTCTCAAATTGATTTCAAAAGAATCTTGATGATAAATTAATGATTATCTACTGTTTATAAGATGAATTTCAATCTAATTTTATGATGAACCCGTGATCCTCCTAATTCTCTAATTCGCTTATAATGTGGATCTTGTGATCCTAACTCCATGTTGATTGAATTAAGTTTCAATTATGTTGAATTTCCTATTTCTATTGTTAATCATGTGAATTGAATATGAATTGTTGAATGAGTAATCAATGACCATCAAGAAATAGTGTACCTATTGTGATCTTGAAACTATGGTGTTTGAAATATGATTTAGTTTATGCAATGGTTCCTTTAGCTATTTTTTATACATGTATTTATGTTGAATTATGGAAATTGATCATGATGATCAACTCTTGGAGGAAATTGTATGTTGGTCGTATTCTATCTACTCTTCTTATAGATTTGCTAGTTTATGTAGCCTTGTATAGCATTGTGTGGTATGGTCCACCTATGGTGGCGGTGTTTACCTTATTGTTATGCTATTATGTGTTGTGATAATGGCCTTGAAGGCAATTTTATCTTGAAAGTGTGGTTATGATGATCACACAATGTGAAGTGTTATACCTAGTCTCCAATGCTAATTTATGATCTAGGTCATATTGATGATGCTTCCTCTACATTGTAACGACTATGTTAGGGCTAGGTGTTGTCTACATGTTGATGTTTGAATTATCTTGTGTAGTATTATCCCTACCTATGTACCTCTATATGAATATGTTGTTTTGAGCATTATTAGGAGTCCTATATGTAAATGATGAATATGTCTTACCTCTTATGCTATGATGGTTGGTGTGTGGTATATAGTTCCTATTACTGTATATTTGAGTTGTCTATGGTTAAAGAGACTTAAATGTGCATTGTGATATTTTTAAGGTGTCTGCCTTAATGTTAGAATTGTTGCCTTTACATGATCATGTTGTCCAATGTACACACACTCACACCTCATGCATGCTTATTAAAGAAGTATAGGTTCATGGTGTCTAATGAAAGGATAATTCACATATGCACTAATGACTACTACTATGCATTTTAAGTATATGTTTATGAAGTATGATATGTATACCTAACTAGGATGACTTGATAGGTGTTCCAGTATGGGCAAGGGTATAGGATGATGTTTGTTTGATTGTATCATTAGGTCCTTATATAAGTTATAATGATGTTTATAGGCAGTGTTTTATGTTTCATGAAGTTTGGAGGTCATACGTTCAAGAACTTCCAAGAGGTTCGAAAGTTAGCCTTTCAGACGTACTAGTGTGTCCTTGTATGTTGGCCTTGTTTTCATTTTTCGTTTGGAATGGAAAGTCCGTGTAGTGGACCCTAGAACCTTACTAGACATGTTAAGGGTCAAAACGTTTGGGTACGAGTCCCGGGGGACCACCCGAATGGCCCCAAAGAAGGACCCAAGCATTGTACAAGAGGCTGCTCAAGGCAGCGAGCAAGCCAAGATTTGGACTTGACCTATGTGACACGCTCCTAGAACACACCTCACTGTCCCAAATATTATTTAGGTCAAAACTGGGAGGCTGCCCCCCGTTGCGCAGCCCACTCCCAAATCCGATTGCGTAACTTTAAGGTCAATTTTGATATGTTTAAAAGTCCTTATAAGCATGGGGTATTTGGAAACTTAAAGGGACGGTTATAAACTGATTTTATGACTTGTTTAACCCCTTTTCCAATCCAAAACCTCAACAACAAATAAGAAAATCAAAAATCCCAAATCTCTCTTCTTCTCCAAATTCTCTCAAACCTCCATTGGAGGGAAAACACAAGTTCAAGCTATGGGCTGGATTTTCATGGTTTCTTCTTCAATTTCTTGTGGGATTCTCATATAGAATGGTATGGTGATCCTTCATCCTTAATTATCCATTCATCTAAGGATTAAATCAAGGATTTTCAAATATGATTCAAAGACCGAAATTCCCAATTTCCAATCCAGCCATGGGTTCTTTCTCAAATTGATTTCAAAAGAATCTTGATGATAAATTAATGATTATCTACTGTTTATAAGATGAATTTCAATCTAATTTTACGATGAACCCGTGATCCTCCTAATTCTCTAATTCGCTTATAATGTGGATCTTGTGATCCTAACTCTATGTTGATTGAATTAAGTTTCAATTATGTTGAATTTCCTATTTCTATTGTTAATCATGTGAATTGAATATGAATTGTTGAATGAGTAATCAATGACCATCAAGAAATAGTGTACCTATTGTGATCTTGAAACTATGGTGTTTGAAATATGATTTAGTTTATGCAATGGTTCCTTTAGCTATTTTTTATACATGTATTTATGTTGAATTATGGAAATTGATCATGATGATCAACTCTTGGAGGAAATTGTATGTTGGTCGTATTCTATCTACTCTTCTTATAGATTTGCTAGTTTATGTAGCCTTGTATAGCATTGTGTGGTATGGTCCACCTATGGTGGCGGTGTTTACCTTATTGTTATGCTATTATGTGTTGTGATAATGGCCTTGAAGGCAATTTTATCTTGAAAGTGTGGTTATGATGATCACACAATGTGAAGTGTTATACCTAGTCTCCAATGCTAGTTTATGATCTAGGTCATATTGATGATGCTTCCTCTACATTGTAACGACTATGTTAGGGCTAGGTGTTGTCTACATGTTGATGTTTGAATTATCTTGTGTAGTATTATCCCTACCTATGTACCCCTATATGAATATGTTGTTTTGAGCATTATTAGGAGTCCTATATGTAAATGATGAATATGTCTTACCTCTTATGCTATGATGGTTGGTGTGTGGTATATAGTTCCTATTACACTATATTTGAGTTGTCTATGGTTAAAGAGACTTAAATGTGCATTGTGATATTTTTAAGGTGTCTGCCTTAATGTTAGAATTGTTGCCTTTACATGATCATGTTGTCCAATGTACACACACTCACACCTCATGCATGCTTATTAAAGAAGTATAGGTTCATGGTGTCTAATGAAAGGATAATTCACATATGCACTAATGACTACTACTATGCATTTTAAGTATATGTTTATGAAGTATGATATGTATACCTAACTAGGATGACTTGATAGGTGTACCAGTATGGGCAAGGGTATGGGACCTTTTCGATGCATTGCACATGTGTACCTTGATAGGGTAGTTCCTAGGTTTTGTTTCCTATGTATATGAGTATGAGTGCACGGTTCTTTTATGAATGTGTATAATGTCTTAAAGTGTATATATGAAAGGATTGCTTATATAGTTACACCTATACACTTATGCATTGATGTATGAACATGTGTGGTCCTAATGTGTTTATGTGTAAGGACTGCACACATATATGTATACACACACACATGTATGATGATCTAGTCAATAGAGGGGCGCTTGAAAGGTGTTCTCAAGGGTACCCTAAAACTAGATAGGTGCTTGAATATGCAATAAGCATATGAGGAGTCAATATCCTAAGCCTATGTTTTATGAAATAATGTAATAAAGTCTTTTCAATAATGGGAACTTAGCTTAGCACCGAGTGAACTTGAAAATGAGAGGTGTTGGCTTCCCTTGGAGAAAGATTCACCATTGGTTTCTCATAAGGTGTTGACTTCCGTTGGAGGAACATTCACCTATGATTCCATATGAGGTGTTGACTTTCCTTGAGGAAGATTCACCCATGGTTTCTCATGAGATGAGGCTCCAATTCTAATGAGCATGTAGAGGGCTATGTATATCTCTTAGTTCCATAAACTATGATTGACACATAATATCTAGCAACTGATATCACCTAATATGGTAGCATTTTAATGTTCTACCTTGGCTAGATAAGAGAACCTTTCATTGGTGTAAGGCTCTACAACACCAAATTCCATGTTTAGCACCCATGGTCTTAGTGTCAGTTAAGGCTATAGTTTCCCTAAATTCAAATGGACTTATAGAATTAAATGTCTAGGACCCTAACTAGGATAACCTTAGGAAAGTTACTTAGTGTAGGTGGGGGTATGGGACTTCACCTATGCATTGCATAAGTAGCTCTTAAAGGGAGTTCTAGGAAGGTATTCTAATGTATATGATTATGTTTATGTTACTTATGCATGACATTGTAGTGTTGTCTACTTGTTGTGCTAATATACATGGTATGAGTCTATATGGTGTGTCCTTAGCTTATATGCATCGTATGGATCTTATTGACTATATGATAAAGTCTTGCTTGGCATGAAGAAGGTTGTCTATGCTTGTCTTGTTGATGTGTGAAGGGAATGTTAAGGCTTGTAGTCTCTTTGTGGGTTTACTTAGTATGCGTGAGGTTATGGGACTTCACACGTACATTGCACAAGTAGACCTAGGAAGGGATAATGAGTAAGGTTCTATGTTGTTCTTATGAGGTGAAGTCCAAGTATGTTAATGTGACTATTGCCTTGCTCTGATTATGTTGGATGTCTTGACTTGTGTATGGTCTAGTAATAAGACCATTTATATGGTCCCTATAGCATGTTGGGTCAAATGTGAGTTAGGTATCTTATTATATGAAATACTTCTATGAATGCATGTGTTGGGTTAATAAAGGTTGTATGCATGATTCCTTAGTAGCCTTAAAGTGATGGTTGAGTGTGGATAGTGTTATGGTACATTTTCTATACATTGCACCAAGCATCACTAGAGGGTTACTTGGGAAGATAAGGAGTTAAAGTAAAATGAAAGAGTCCACTATAAAATGAAAACGTTTAATGTAATTGTAAAGGTGCTTGCTGTAAAGTGGTGACTTATATGTCTTAAATGCAATGTGTGGTTTTATATGATGTGTGAACATTGAATATGCCTATATGAAGTATGTAAATTGTATAATGATTATTTTATTGAAGTTTTATAAAGTTTTCACAAAAGGGCATGATGCATGATTTCAAAGTAAAATATCCCTTTTAAATGCATGTTTTTGCATGGTTGCCATACTTGGTGCATTCTTGTACTAACACCATTTTTTCTACCTTTTTACACCAAGTGTAGGTTATGGATGCTTAAAGGATATCTCTAAGGTGAAGAGCTTGATATGTGATTTCCAAGCTCAAGGAAAGGAATCTTTATGTTCCAAGGATTTCCCATGTCAAGTTTATATTTAATGTATTGTAATAGATTAAATATTATATTATGATTTTAAAGGGCCGTGTCCCTAATCTATTCTAGGAAGTTGAGTCTAAGATGGTAAAAGATACTTAGAGTCTAACTATGTATTATGAATTATATTCTTATATAGTGGATGTGATGTTTCTAGCATATGATGTGCTATGAAAAGTTTTAAATTTTCCGCTAAATTTACTATTACAATGCGATGAATGATAACTATGGACTTGTATAAGACCTCCGAGAGGTCAAGTACACTATGTTACTTCGAGGGGGTGCTCCCCGGATGTTACAACAAGGTCTTTTGAAAGTAGTTCTTCTAATAGTATGATCGATGTTCAAGACAAGCCTAAGTTATTGAAAGTTTTCAAACCAAATCCCTTCAAATTTCTCCAATAATCGCAATGGTTGAGGTTCTAATCCTAAACCTCAAAAGGGGATCAATGTTGATCCACCAAGAGAAAGACCAACTTGTGGTAAGTGTGGTATGAAACATGTGGGTGAATGTCTTGTTGGAACTAATAGTTGCTATTGTTGTGGAAAAGGTGGCCATAATGCAAAAGATTATCCTAATGTGAAAAGTGAAGGTAAGGGGAATAGACAAACTCAACCAAGTGGTCCTAGTTCTGAAGATCCAAAAAGGAACTGTTTCTATGCACTCAAGGCTAGGAGTGAACAAGAAAGCTCTCCCGATGTCACATCTGGGGAGCACCCCCTAGAAGTAACATGGCGTACTTGACCTTTCGAAGGTCTTATACTAGCCCATATTTATCATTCATCACATTGACATAGTAAATTTAGCGGAAAATTTAAAACTTTTCATAGCACATCATATGCAAGAAAATTTACTTCATATATAGATAAAACGTAAGTCATCATACATATTTAGACCTTAAGTCTCTTTGTCATCTTAGACTAAACAACATTATAGTACATTAGGGACACGGCCCATAAGAAACATTACATAACTATACAATATTTAAAGACTTTACAATAAAGACATAAGTAGGAGATCCTTGAACATAAGGATTCCTTTCATTGAGCTTGGGAATCATCTATCAAGATCTTCACCATTCAAGACATCCTTTAAGCATCCCTAATCTACACTTTGTGTAAAAAGTAGAGAAGAATGGGATTAGCACAAGAATGTACTAAGTATGGCAACCATGCAAAAACATGCATTTAAAAGGGGCATTTTCCTTGAAATCATACTTCATGTCATTTTGAGTAAATCATCATAAAACCTTAATTCAATAACTTTTATATCATTCACATACTTCATATAAACATATTCAAACGCCAAATATTACATAAGATCACATATAGAATTTATGACATTTTTAAGTCACATTACAGTGAGCTATCTTTCCCTTAACAGTGAGCTTTATTTCCTTTTATTCATTAACTTCCCAAGTAACCCTCTAGTGATACTTGGTGCAATGTATCACCTTAAGATCGCAAAGAAAGCATACATACAACCTACATAAACCAATACATATCCTCATATAAGCATAATACATCAAAAACACATTTAAGTCAAAACCTTAGGATATTACAGTAAATTACCTTTAACTTGCACATATACCAACTCTACTTCACATCAATGCATTAGAAGACCTTACTCATAATCCTACTCTAAATCTACTAGTGCACTGTATATGTGAAGCCCCATAACCTCACACATACTTAGTAAACCTATCATAAGACCACAAGCCTTACCATCTATTTCATACATCAACAAGTAAGTGAATATAACTTCATTCATGCTAATACAAGAACTTTACCATGTAGTCAATAATATCAAAATCATACATATAGACTCATACTATGTACATCTTCATAACAAGTAGACCAATACTACAATGATATGCATAAAGACATAATCATAATCATATACATTAGGTCACCTCTCTAGGAATTTGTAAGGAGCTACTTGTACAATGTCTAGATGGGTTCATTACTTCCACGTATCCTAAGTAATCTCCCATAAATCATCCTTGTTAGGATCCTAGTCATTTACTTTGATTGTCCATTTTACTTTAGGGAAACTATAGCCTTAACCGGCACTAAGACAATGAGTGTTTAACATTGAATTTGGTGTTGTACAGCCTTACACCAAGGGAAGATGTTCCAACCTAGCCAAGGTAGAACATTAACATATATCCTAGCATATTAGGTGATATCACTTGCTAGATCCAATCTAGCAAGCATAGTTTGTGGAACTAAGAGATAGGTATTCCCTCTTCGTATCATTTGGTAATTGGGCCTCCTCTTATGGGAATCTATTGGATGAGTATCCCTCAAAGGGTAGTCAACATCACATGTGGAACTATAGTGTGAATATTTCCTCTTTATGTAAATCCATCACATCCCATTGTCAAGTTCACTCGGTGCTAAGCTAAATCCCCTTTATTGAAAAGCCTTTATTACATTTATTTATAAAACATATTGAACTGGCTACTACCGCGCAACGTGCCCTTGCTTGGTGGGTCGTTAATTTAGGATATTTATTCCTCTTATGCTTATAGCATACTCAAGCACTTATCTGGTTTTAAAGTAATCATGGGCACCCCTCTCAAGACCCCTCTACTTACTAGATTATCATACATGTGTGTGTGTGTGTACATAGATGTGAACAAACCTTTCACATAACACATAATGTCACACATTTTCATATATCGATACATAAGTCTATAGGCATAACAATATGATCATTACTTTTCATATAAACCCATTAAGACTCTATGGAAATTCATACTTCATCATATCATGTAAATCTAATTCATAACATGTCCATACATTCATTTTCATATACATCGAAACCAAACCTAGGAACTATCCTATCAAGGTACACATGTGCAATGCATAGACAGGGTCCCATACTCTTGCGCACACTAATACACCTATAAAGTCATCCTAGTAGGGAAATACATCTCATACTTCACATACATATATTTTACATGCATAATAATAGACACTAGTGAATATGAGAACAACCTTCCATTTAGACACCATGACCTATACTACTTGTAAGCATGCATGTAGAGTGAGGGTGTGTGTACATTGGTCAATATGATCATATAATGACTATCAACAACATATTGAGGCAGCCACCCCCTTAGGACCACAATCCACATTCAAACATAGACCACACAATCCACAATAACATAGGAGGCAAGACAATCTACACATTATAATCAAGATTCTTAACATTAGCTATTTACACATTCACATAGGGGTACATGTGTAGGGGTCATCAATCCTTAACACTTCATTAATGGCAGCATCTACACATTATCTTAGCAAATCCATTACATTCTCATAACAATAGTAACATAACCTAGATTCACATCTATAATAAAAGACTAGGCACAAGTTACACATAAGGTCATCATCATAATCACTCAATCATATATTCATCAATTACCTTCAAGTCCATGGTCCACACATACATAATGAAAATAAAGTAGACACCGCCACAATAAGTGGACCATACCACACAATGCCATACAAGGCTTTATCAACTACAATACTATAAGAAAAGTAGAGGAGATAAGCACTCTTACCAATTTCTCACCCTTTGATCATCATTGATCAATACACCTTTTTTATCATCAATTAATATACATATGGAAGTATCTATATGTACTTTAATCATGAAAGAAACCATGTACAATTCGCTCTAAAATCATACTATAACATAATACAAGGCATCATATATATGCTAGAAAGTAGAGAGTCATAGATCACTCATTAATATACTTTACTTTGTTTATCATGATTAACATTCATAATATATCAATAATAATGTCCCAACCCGAGACCCCACCCTAGAATTTAGGGCACAATCTCGAAATGTGGCACGGCGTACTCGACCTCTCGGAGGTCTCATACAAGCCTTTCATATCATTCATCGCATATACATAATGAAAAGTAGTGCGAAATTAAAACTTTTCACAAAACATATCATAGTTTTTAAAAACTCTTTCATATAAAAGTAATAAGAAATACTAAGTCTTAATGTAATCATTTTAAGACACAAGAGTACTTGGGACACGGCCCAAACAGAATAGAAAATATAGTACTATTATATGGTCTATTACAATATTTGAATACGAAACATAAAAGACATATATGTCCTTGAGTCAAGTGAGGACATATTTCAACTTCTCTTGAACGATCTTCTAAATCCAAGTCTTCTTCCCAAAAGCTCTTCACCTACCAAGAACTATATAGATAGATAAAAGCATGGAATTAGTACAACCACGTGTACTAAGTATGGCATAATGCATAAAAATCATGAAAACAGACATTTATTAGAAATAGGCATCTTTTTATTTAGAAATAATATTATATTAATAAGAACAACATTTAGAAACTTAGAAACACATAATAAAATATTTAACCAAAAATCTTAATTTTTTAAATAACTTTACAGTGAACTCAATTCACTGTACAGTGAAGTACCTCATTGTTACAGTGAATTCTTCTAATTTCGTTTTAAACATCTTCTAGCATGTAGTCTTCTCACTAAAGCTATCCTAAGATTTACTTAAGTCACACAAAGAGAGACCTCCCATACACCCTCTCTAGATGTGCCTAAACGAGCCTTAAGATTACTCATAATGAGACACATACACACCTATAATACACTAACATACAAGGCATACATAATATGACAATCTCCCCTACCAAGTCTACCAGAAGACCTACTTAAATAAATCAAGAAGATAAAGTCCATGATTGACCTCTTCAAGATTACCTAAATAGTCCTTAAGACTTGCTATGTTTAGATCATGTCAAACATAACAAGCAACTTCCCTAACTAGAGTCATTCTCAAGAATTCCATAGATATGACATGAAGAGATCATCCCATATGCCCTCTTCACACTTTAGCTAAGGAATCCTTAAGTTACTTTAGATTAGGTACTTATTCATTTACATACTTTCTAATATGAGTCATTAGTTCATTAGTTCTTTTATGAGACATACATCACATAAAGGACATTCAAATAATGGTCTTGGACAAGACCTAGGGACTCTTACTAACATCTTCAAAGCCTATTGTGCAATGTCTAGATAGCGTCCCATACCACCACCTAAATCTCATAGAACGTCTCAATGCTAATATGTATCCCATATGATTAAAATAGGTAATAACCGACATAGAACATTGTAGCAAAGCATGGAATCCAGAGTTCTATCCTACTCCAATGAGGTTGTTCTACTTGCCAAAGGTAGAACATAGACACATCCCATGTAGGCACATGGTTAAGGAAATATGAAGGGCTTCTTTGTATTCTAGTCTCACTCTTAAACTAGAACTACTTCCCTTACCATACTCACTCAGTGCTAGCCTTAGTTCTCATAGATTAATTCACATTAAGGTTTATACAAATGGGTCCCATATCAAGTTCATGACCCAATTACATTTACCCTACCAAAGAAAGGTCCATTCGGGATATCTCACTATGGCGACAAGAAACTCATCATGACTTTCCTAAGGATTGATGTGATGCCATTCCAGCCAATCAACCTTAAGTCTGTCATTCATTACATGAAGGATACCATTACGGCTTTCGACTTCAAGTTTCATAACTTTACCACTTGGTTCAAGGTTTCACATAAAGGACCCTCTTATCATCATTAAAGGTCTCACCTAATATTCATTCATTCAAGACTAAGACTCTTTAGGTTCATAAGTCAAGACATCACATATTCATATTCATACAAGCATCAAGTAAGGGACACAAGTCTACCTAAACAAGGCACAACATTACATCAATTTAGCACATATAGCATATCATCTTTTAGACACTTAGGAATGACCGTTAATATCATTCATGTTAACCTATAAACTACTTTAACATCATCAACATAACCATTATAGACTTATATAACCAAATTAGGAACAACCATGTAACAACTCTAAGACTACACACTTAACACATAGCCATAGCATAACATGATTACCTAATATCATCAATACACTAACACCTACTATCACATATAGGTAGATATAATCATAAATCACCAAATCAACTACACAAACAGTCATATAACTTCAAGTAGTGCCGACAAGGCCATGATCATCAATATAATTAAAATAACGCCGACAAGGCCACATCAATTCACATAACACCGCCACCATAAGTGGACCAAACCAATCACAAAATAATTGAAATCTAAAATAACATTAAATAAGAAGAAATAGGGCAGAATACCACCTCTTCATCCTCAACACTTCAAGCCAATACCAAATCATCCAATTAAACATCATAACGCCCTTACCCATGGCCATGAACATCAGTTTAATACATACACTATATAATCAATGAAATCTTAACCAATTAAATATAGATTTAATAATCTAAGACCAATTAAACATCAATTGAATATAATTCTTATATCATTATACAGCCCATAAGAAACTACACATGAACTCATAAACATTAGATTAATATCAAATAACCCATAAATTAGTCAAAACCTAGGGTTCATCAATTACATGTGTTCATAGGTACATTGAGTTAAAATCATATAAATAACAACAATTCAATCACTATTCAATGATTAAAAACCATTAATGCAAGAACCCATGGTAGAATCATGAAATTGAACAATTCAACTTTAGTAAACTTTAGAAAATATCTTTGAAGTGGGCTCCTTGATGAAATGAGTTTCAAGGATCAAAAACCATACCTCAATGAAAATAATTATTCAATTTGATGAATAATCTCCACTCAATTCTTCACACCAAGCTCTTCCTTGACTTTGGACTTCAATTGAGACTTTGGGAATTCTTAAGGGATTTTGGGGTTTTGATTTTGAAGAATGAAATATTCAATGTGTTTAAGACTTATATACACACTTAAAATACCCAAAAGACCCTTAGGGAACCTACAATACTCTTATTTGGAAGTGGGGTGAAATTACAACTTCACCCCTCAACTTACAATGAAGCTGCACGCCGGACATAGGTCAATCGACGATTGCCCATCGACGGGGCGTAGGTCCACTTATGGGCCGTCCTGGCCTCCTTCGATGGGTTCAGAGACTTGGAGGTTGGAGCTTAGATCCCCAGTCTAAGTCCCAAACAACGCCCACCACCTACGGGGCGTCGACCAGGCCACTGGCCATCGATTGCCATCCGTACGTGGACTGCCTTGGGCAGTTTTCGCCACCATTTTGGGTCCTTCTTCCAGGACCCTTGGATGGTCTTTGGGGATGTTTTACCAGACGTTTACAACCCATAAATGAACGTATACAAGTTTAATACCTCTCACAAGAATTTCACCAAAAATGAACACGTAAAACTCGACGAAACATGTATAGACACACAAGGTCACTTAAAGGCACATCTTTCGAACGTCATGAAGTTCTTGAGCGTTTGACCTCCAAACTTCTCAAAACATGACACACTACCTATATACACCATTTAAACTCATTAAAGAACCTTAAAAATTCATGAATCATACATAAACACACTGGACCACATATGAGGCACTTAGGTGACTTATTCGTCGAACGTCTTGGTCGTCCCTTGACGTTTGACTTC
This sequence comes from Solanum sitiens, assembly GCA_016801875.1. NCBI lineage: Eukaryota > Viridiplantae > Streptophyta > Magnoliopsida > Solanales > Solanaceae > Solanum > Solanum sitiens. The sequence continues at coordinate 616,080 of JABWTJ010000526.1, read as the reverse complement.
CAATGCACCTAATACTTTAGCTACTGACTCAATACCATATTATAGTCTTATTTAGGACGTTAGACCACCTTGCGACAATGTTAGGCTCTAGTTCACCTATGTCATTTTCTGGATCTTACAAATACCAACCTAGGGCAGTAGATATAGCCATAAAAATCAACACTAGATCATGCTTCATCTACCCTAAATCGATATGACATTATGTTCATAGCATTAGCAACTTTAAGGTTAAAACATGTAGATTAATCCTTATCAAGGTTCCTTCGATTTGATCATTAAGGTTTTATACCCATAATTCATTCATAACATCAACCTGAAACAGTAGCTATAAGAATCTTCACCTAATTGATTTCCAATATTAAATCATTAAAAAGTCAACATTACGGTGAATCATAAGTTACCCCTTAATAACTTAGAAGCACATAGATCAATTAGTACTAAGCTTTCTTTAATTTGATCATACTATATTTGTATTAAAAATTCAACCAACTGATCATCCTAAGGCAGTAGCTACAAGAAGCACAACATAATCGAAATTCACTTTTACTCATTAAAAGGCCAATGTTACAGTGAATCATAGAAATCTAAGCTAAACATGTTCAAATATTCATACATTGATCCACATGGATCCTTCATCCTTAATTTAAAATTAATCCACGTAAATAACAGTAGATATAACCACTTCAACGTAATAGAATCACAATTCAATCGATAACAAGTAAAGATCACAAAGCCCATTTAAGGACTAAATCACGTTTTGGAAGGGATATGGGTTCATCATGCAATTGGATTCAAAATCATGTTAAAACCAATATATTAACTTCAATTCATCTTTATTTAATCATTCAAAACGTTTTTAGAAAGAACCCATGACTAGATTGAAGAATGAGAAGTTTGATCATAAAATCTCTTTTGAAACTTTGAGATTAACTCTCTAGATGGAAGGATAACTAGAGATGAAGGATCACCATACCTTTATATGAATGAAGACCTCTAAATATTCGTGAATAAATCATGCAATTCCAAGATCCAAGCTGTTATTGAGCTTCAACAACATTTGAGGTTTCTAGGGAGAAGATTTTCGCAGGGAAAGGTTTCTTACGTGTGTATGGGATTGGGAATGGGAGGTTCACGTGTTTGATGACTTAAATACACCCAAAATTAGGTAAATAACTCAATTAGAGTCGGTTTAGGACGTGGGGTGAATTTCCCATTCACCCCTTTAATAAAACAGTACGCAGGCAACAGGTTGCAGGCCACCATCGACGGAACCATCTACTGGCCGTTGGTCAATCGACGGGCCGTGCATTGGCTTCCGTCGATTGGTACTTGGCCAATTTTTTTTCTTGAGACCTGCCCAATATAAGTGTCAAACCACGAGACCTCACCTACGGGCCGTGGTTGACCAACTGGCCGTTGTTTGGTCCATCGATTGACACTTCCAAGGCAGTGTCTCGACCAGCCTTGGGTCCTTCTTGTGGGACCTTTTTTGGGGACCTTTTAAAGTCGTTCCCTGACGTTTACCACGTAAATACAACCCTTAACAATTTGTATACCTTCCACATAAGTTTCACCCAAAACAAACACCAGCAACACGTCCAAACATGCAAGGCCCCATTAAGGCACACACATGCATGTCTCAAGGCTATCTTTCAAACGTCTTGGACGTTCTTGGACGTTTGGCCTCCAAACTTCATGAAACTCCATATACTAACATTAAACATCATTATAACTCATTTAAAGACTTCATAATCTCATTTCATAAAATTTTAATCATGCATAGACACATGAGGCACATAGGTGAGTAGTCGTCGAACGTTTTGGTCGACCCTTGACGTTGACTTCCAATTCACCTCAAACATTATACACTGCCTCTAAACCATATTATAAGTCATTTTAGGACCTAATAACCTTAATACAAACATATTAGGCTTTAGACACCCTAACTCATTTTGGGGGTCTTACAATATCCCCCATTTGGGAACATTCGTCCTCGAATGACACTTAGAACACTTAATCACAACAAGGACTTCAATGCCTCATAGAGCAGTTCATCTTAATCATAACATGATCACATAGAAATTAATGCACCATAATTACAAGGAACACAACTTCAAATCATTTTAGCACTCAATGCACACAAGCAAGCCAAATATCCATTTAGTCGCTCTTTAATCCATCAAACACAAAGGCAATTATCATGCTTATAGGAGGTACATACTTCTCCAAATCACAACATGGTCATTACACTTCAATTCATTAAGAGATAATCTTGAAAGGCCACACATAGGCAGATTACAACATATACTCAAAAGCTAATGAAGCACTCATACTTCAATGCACATAGTCTTGAGTTAATTGAATCAACAAAGATCTTTATTAGTTAGACCTAGTTCCATGAAGGTCGTACTCAACCATACCATGCTTAGTTGTGTCCGTGGAAGAATATCCCTTTCCTCAACATACTTACATGTATCATGAGTTCACTCCTTAGCAAATTACAAGGTCGATTTCCTTTTAAAATGAGAGATCCTCAACTTTTAAACAAAGACATGCTCATGTTTCTTCCCTAGTGAAGTCCAAATGGTAAGTCACACCAAGCACATCACAACAATAGGAAGCCATTTCACAAAATTTCAAATTCTAACATAGCACTAGCCTTTACAGTAAGCCTCATTTGGGAAAAACAATACAAATTAATAGGCACACACATGAACACTTAGCTAAACATGCTTTTCACATTTCAAGAGTGGGCCTAAAATCATGCTTTTCAAACAATACAAATCACATAGTTTTCAAGAGACTCATAATATTTCATTTTAATGAGAATCAACTTTTCATTATAAGTCAAAACATTACACCTTACAAATGACTTAAACCAAGTTTCTTATCTTATCTCATGAAGTCAAATTCACAATTAGCATGCTAAGATGCGCTATAAACATGAGAAAACATGGATTTTATCAAATTTCCCATTCATGTACCTTGTAATCTTCACAATATCTTAAAGGTTATGTCAATCAATGCATACCAAGGGTATAAAGTTAATACTTTATGCAAGACTATATTAATGGACACGTTCATCAAAACTTCATTAGATTCAAGTTCAAGCAAAATAGATGGACATAGTAGAAATATCTACAACCTTACCGTTTCATCACCATCCCCCACTTAGGGTAATCTCAATTAAGAGAAACTTAACCCAACCTTAAGAGGATCTTAGCTTAACAACATTCATATTTCAACAATTATAAGTGATTACCATTTAAAAGGATTTTACAGTAAGTCAACATAGTACCACCAAGGTATTCTAAACCTTATATTTTTAAGCAAATCATACTCAATCATCAAGTTAGGTCATACAATTCAACCACATAAGGTTTTCATACCATACAATAGACACCAATGGTCATACAATATTAGGGGAAGACAACAAGGGGACTTAGACATAAGGACTATTTCTTTTCTTTCAACATTAAAGTAAGGTAACTTCTAAGTCAATCAAACCCACATCATCACCCTAAAAATATATGAATACTACCCTCAACTCTAGGGGAAACATCAATTCCACAACATCAAGGGACTCACAACACAATAAGAAGTTAGAAAAAACTCTACGACTCATCATGCCATAAGACTCTCATTCTTCATTCCAAATAGAAAATCTCCTTTTTACATTCTTTATCATGCTCATATGCATCAATTCTATACACATTTCAGCAACTTCCAATCAAAGAACAATTTAGTTGATTTCCTAAAAATCTTATAGTAAGCTGCCTAACATTACAGTGAGCATGCTTTCAAATTCCAAAAATGCACATTTAGCCAATCGATGGGAAAAAGCATGACAATATGAGATACAAAACTTTACCAAAACAAGCATACTATCATCACACATAGGATCAAGTTTATAAAAAGAACTCAAATCCATACTAGGCACTTATCAAGAACCACATATTTACAAAGGGAAATATTGAACACTTTTAAGCACATATCTTAGGGTAGCATGCTTCCATAGCTAGTCAACAAGCATTTCAAGTTCAAATCATTGTATTAGGCTACCATCAAGTAAACCTTATAGGAACACATCATTCCAAAAGAACTCATTTTAACCATAATAACTTCTAACATTCTTTCACTATATCATGACCTACATTTCTCAATATAACATGCTATTTCACATAAATTTCATATGTATAGCCATAATTGGCATCACATCACGAAAACATGCCAAAATTCACCTTCACACATACTCATTCAACCATAAAACCAAGATAAGCATTTAAAGTCACCTTTTCTCCCTCAAGCATAGAGATACAATCTCATGCAAGCAATCATATCTAAAAGACCACCGGACAAGAAAACATAAGAGAGAGATCTTATAGAGTTAAGTTCTATGTCACGATATAATAATGATGAAGAAGGGAAACTCTATCGTCCTATATCCTCTCGTACCATTTGATGTGTCGCGACTCACCACCAATGCTACGAGACTCTACTAGACGTGGCAATATGAGACTTTTAGAACTTAAAACCACTTTATTAACCTCATTCTCTGATACCATGTTTGTCACATCCGGGGAGCACCCCCTAGAAGTAACATGGCGTTCTTGACCTCTCTGAGGTCTAATACAAGCCATTAGTTATCATTCATCGCATTGACATAGTAAATTTAGCGAAAACTTTAAAACTTTTGAATCGCACATCATATACTAGAAACTTTACTTCATATATAGATAAAACATAACTAATAATACATATTTAGACCTTAAGTCTCTTTGCCATCTTTGACTCAACAACATTAGAGTACATTAGGGACACGGCCCATAAGACACATTCCATAACTATATAATATTTAAAGACTTTACAATAAAGATATAAGTAGGAGATCCTTGAACTAAAGGATTCCTTTCATTAAGCTTGGGAATCATCTATCAAGCTCTTCACCATTCAAGACATCCTTTAAGCATCCATAACCTACACTTTGTGTAAAAAGTATAGAAGAATGGGATTAGCACAAGAATGTACTAAGTATGACAACCACGCAAAAACATGCATTTAAAAGCGACATTTTTCTTGAAATCATACTTCATTCTATTTTGAGTAAATCATCATAAAACCTTAATTCAATAACTTTTATATCATTCACATACTTCATATAAACATATTCAAACGCCAAACATTACATAAGATCACATATAGAATTTATGACATTTTTGAGTCACATTACAATAAGCTGTCTTTCCCTTAACAGTGAGCTTTATTTCCTTTTATTCATTAACTTCCCAAGTAACCCTCTAATGATACTTGGTGCAATGTATCACCTTAAAATCACAAAGAGAGCATACATACAACCTACATAAACCAATACATATCCTCATATAAGCATAATACATCAAAAATACATTTAAGTCAAAACCTTAGGACATTACAGTAAACTACCTTTAACTTGCACATATACCAACTCCACTTCACATCAATGCATTATAAGACCTTACTCATAATCCTACTCTAAATCTACTAGTGCAATGTATATGTGAAGCCTCATAACCTCACATATACTTAGTAAACCTATCATAAGACCAAAAGCCTTACCATCAAATTTATACATCAACAAGTAAGTGAATATAACTTCATTCATGTCAATACAAGACCTTTACCATGTAGTCAATAATATCAACATCATACATATAGACTCATATCATGCACATCTTCATAACAAGTAGACCAATACTACAATGTAATGCATAAAGACATAATTATAATCATATACATTAGGTCACCTCTCTAGGACATCCTAAGGAGCTACTTGTGCAATGTCTAGATGGGTTCATTACTTCCACCTATCCTAAGTAACCTCCCTTATGTCATCCTAGTTAGGATCCTAGTCATTTACTTCCATTGTCAATTTTACTTTAGTGAAACTATAGCCTTAACCGACACTAAGACCATGAGTGCTAAACATGGAATTTGGTGTTGTACAGCCTTACACCAAGGGAAGGTGTTCCTACCTAGCCAAGGTAGAACATTAACATATATCCTAGCATATTAGGTGATATCACTTTCTAGATACGATGTGGCAAGGATAGTTTATGGAACTAAGAGATAGGTATTCCCTCTTCATACCATTTGGTAATTGGGCCTCCTATGGGAATCCATTGGATGAGTATCCCTCAAAGGGGAGTCAACATCACATGTGGAACTATAGGGTGAATCTTTCCTCTTTATGTAAAGCCATCACCTCCCATTGTCAAGTTCACTCGGTGCTAATCTAAGTCCCCTTTATCTATTACATGCTCATAACAATAGTAACATAACCTAGATTCAAAACTATAGTAGAAGACTAGGCACAAGTTACACATAAGGTGATCATCATAATCACTCAATCATATATTCATCGATTTCCTTCAAGGATGGTCAACACATACATAATGACAATAATGTAGACACCGCCACCATAAGTGAACCATACCACACAATGCCATACAAGGCTTTATCAACTACAATACTATAAGAAAAGTAGAGGAGATAAGCACTCTTACCAATTTCTCACCCTTTGATCATCATTGATCAATACACCTTTTTATCAACAATTAATATGCATATGGTAGTAGCTATATGTACTTTAATCATCAAAGAAACCATGACCATTCTCTACAAAATCATATTATAACATAATACAAGGCATCACATATATGCTAGAAAGTAGAGAGTCATAGATAACTCATTAATATACTTTACTTTGTTTATCATGACTAACATTCATAATATACCAATAATACCAACCTAGGGCAGTAGATATAGCCATAAAAATCAACACTAGATCATGCTTCATCTACCCTAAATCGATATGACATTATGTTCATAGCATTAGCAACTTTAAGGTTAAAACATGTAGATTAATCCTTATCAAGGTTCCTTTGATTTGATCATTAAGGTTTTATACCCATAATTCATTCATAACATCAACCTGAAACAGTAGCTATAAGAATCTTCACCTAATTGATTTCCAATATTAAATCATTAAAAAGTCAACGTTACGGTGAATCATAAGTTACCCCTTAATAGCTTAGAAGCACATAGATCAATTAGTACCAAGCTTCCTTTAATTTGATCATACCATATTTGTATTCACATTTCAACAAACTGATCATCCTAAGGCAGTATCTACAATAACCACAACATAATCGAAATTCAGTTTTATTCATTAAAAGGCTAATGTTTCAGTGAATCATAGAAATCTAAGCTAAACATATTCAAATCTTCATACATTGATCCACATGGATCCTTCATCCTCAATTCAACATTAATCCACGTAAATAACTGTAGATATAACCACTTCAACGTAATAGAATCACAATTCAATTGATAACAAGTCAAGATCACAAAGCCCATGCAAGGACTAAATAATGTTTGGGAAGTGACATGGGTTCATCATGCAATTGGATTCAAAATGTTTTTAGAAAGAACCCATGGCTAGATTGAAGAAGGAGAAGTTTGATCATAAAATGTCTTTTGAAACTTTGAGATCTCTAGATGGAAGGATAACTAGAGATGCAGGATCACCATACCTTTATATACATGAATACCTCTAAAACTAGGTGAATAAATCATGAAATTCCAAGCTCCATGCTGTTCTTGAGCTTCAACAACAATGGAGGTTTCTAGGGTTATGAGTTTTGGAGGGAAAGCATTCTTACGTGTGTATGCGATTGGGAATGGGAGGTTCACGTGTTTCATGACTTATATACACCCAAAATTAAGTAAATAACTCAATTAGAGTCGGTTTAGGACGTGGGGTGAATTTCCTATTCACCCCATTAATAAAACAGTATGCAGGCCACCATCGACGGAACCATCTACCATCAATTGGTCAGTCGACGGATCGTGCAATGGCTTCTGTCGATTGGTCATTGGCCAATTTTTGGATTTATACCTGCCCAATCTAAGTGTCAAAGTATAAGACTTCACCTAACAGGCCGTTGGTTGACCAACTGGCCGTCGTTTGGTCCGTCGATTGACACTGCCAAGGCAGTGTCTCGACCAACCTTGGGTCCTTCTTGTGGACACTTTTCCGGGGCCATTTTGAAGTCTTACCCCAAAGTTTATCACGTAAATACAACCCTTAACAAGTTTTAGACCTTCCACATACGTTTCACCTAAAACAAACACCTGCAACACGTCCAAACATGCAATGCCCCATCAAGACACACACATGCATGTCTCAAGGCTATCTTTCGAGCGTCATGGACGTTCTTGGACGTTTGGCCTCCAAACTTGATAAAACTCCATATACTACCATTAAAAATCATTATAACTCATTTAAAGACTTCATAAGATCATTTATACAATTTTAAGAATGCATAGACACATGAGGCACATAGGTGACTAGTCGTCGAACGTTTTGGTCGACCCTTGACGTTTGACTTCCAATTCACCTCAAACTTTATAAACTAACTCTAAACCATATTATGTAATTTTGGGACCTAAGAACCTTAAGACAAATATTTTAGGATCTAGACACCCTAACTTATTTTGGGGGTCTTACACACGACATTGTGACGGGTATGTGACAAGTTTTCTCTGTTAATGTTAATGCGCTGCTTGACCCAAGTGCTACCCTTTATTTTGTTACACCTTTATTATATAGGAAGTTTTATGTACTTCCCGATGTTTTTATTGAACCCTTTTCGGTTTGTACCCCAATAGGTTACTCTCTAGCTGCAAAAAGAGTCTATATGAAATGTCCTATAATACTGCCCAATAGAGTTATTCTTTTTTATTCGGTAGAACATAACATGTTTTATTTTGATATCATCTTGGTTATGGATTGGCTTCATTGATTGCTTTGCTTCCATAGATTGTAGAATAAGGGTAGTGAAGTTCCAATACCCAAATGAACCCATTTTAGAGTGGAAGGGGGGAAATTCTATGCCAGGGAGTCAAATCATTTCTTGGTTGAAGGCTTGTAATATTATATCCAAGGGTTGTCTATATCATTTGGTGAGAGTTAAATATCTAGAATATGAAACTCTTTCAATCGATTTAGTCCCTATAGTGAGAGAATTCCTAGAGGTTTTTCATAATGACCTTCTAGGAGTCCCTCCCGAACAGGAAATTGACTTTAACATTGATTCGTTACCGGATTCGAATCCCATTTCAATTCCTCCATATCGGAGGGCTCCGACTGAATTGAAAGAGTTGAAGCTCTAACTCAAGATTTACTAGACAAGGGTTTCAGTCAACCTAGTATTTCTCCATGGGGTTCTCCGGTCTTATTTGTGAATAAGAAAGATGGATCCCTTAGAATAAGCATTGATTATCGCCAACTTAATAATGTCATCATAAAGAACAAGTATCATTTACTTTGGATTGATGATATCTTTGATCAACTCCAAGGTGCTAGATATTTTTCCTAGATTGACTTAAGGTCGGGATATCACTAACTTAGGGTGAGAGGAGAAGATGTTCCCAAAACAGCTTTTCGAATTAGATATCGTAACTACGAATTTCTAGTTATGTCTTTTGGGTTAACAAATTCTTTGGCGGCGTTTGTGGACCTAATGAATAGAATTTTTTGAGATTACCTTGACTGATTTGTGATTGTGTTCATTGATGATATTTTGATATGCTCCAAGAATGAAAATGAGTATGAGAGTCACTTGAGATTGTCCTTGCAAGTCCTCAAAGAACACCAACTTTATGCCATATTTAGTAAGTGTGAATTTTGGTTGAGGTCAGTTGCTTTTCTTGGCTATATTATCTCTGGTGAGGGTGTAGATGTTTATCCGAAAAAGACGGATACGGTCATAAATTGGCCTATACCTTTGACTCCCACGAACATAAGAAGTTTATTGGGTCTAGCCGGGTATTATAGAAGGTTTGTTGATGGATTTTTGTCCATTGTCTCTCCTTTTACAACTTTGACCCAACAGAAGGTGAAGTTTGAGTTGTCGGAAGCTTCTGAGAAAGGTTTTCAAGAGTTGAAAGATAATCTTACCTACACTCCGGTGTTGACCTAAACGGAGGGTAATAAATGCTTTGTAGTATATTGTGATGCTTCCCGAGTGGGCTTAGGATGTGTCCTCATGCAACATGGCTAGTTTATTGCTTATGCTTCTAGGCAACTAAAAATTCATGAGAAGAATTATCCAACTCATGATCTAAAGTTACCTGCTGTAGTTTTTTCCCTTAAAATATGGAGACAATACTTGTATGGTGTGCCTTTTGATGTGTTTACTGACCATAAAAGTCTTCAATATGTGTTATCACAAAAGGAGTTAAATCTCCAACATAGAAGATTGTTAGTGTAACATTCCAGAAAATGTACTTGTCTAGTGAAGAGTCTATTAAGTGTTAAGAATATGTATTGGGGTACATAGGCATCCCAATGCCCAATATTGAGTAATATTGGGCATGTTAGAGAATATTGGCTTAAGGGTGTTAGCCAATTTTCTATGTATTAATAAGTAACTTAAAATACACTTTGATGTTCAAATGCTCCAATCTAAGCTTGTTTAGGAATTGTACCGGCAATGAAGACCCTAAGCTAAAAAATTTAATTTCATCGCTTACACACATTAGGTACAAGGCATCCAAGTGTCAAGCGTAGGTACCATAGCACATGATCATTTAAAATGATCATGTAGATTAAGTAGTGCCCAAGGACATAGTAACGATTCTTGGGACAAGAAGTGAACTTTCCAAGTGCAACTAAATAGTGCATGTTTAGTAAAGTTTCACGGCAACACATGTGCATGCACATGTGCTACCGGCCAAGAGACCAAGCGACAAGCCCAACTGATTTGGTTAGGGCGGTTATGGGGCAGGCGCGCGTTGGGTCAAGCAACGTGGATCCAAGATTCCTAACCAATCCTAGGCTCTAACTAACTTACCTAACTAGTTAACTAACTTAGGACAAATTAAAATGAGCTAACTAGTGTGCTCGAAATCCTAAGACCTAACCGGGTGACACTAGCCGAGTAGCTAACTAAAGAAACATCCTAGTACCTAACCTAGGATGGTCCAAAGGGGTTGGTTCTGGTCCTAGTAACTTAGCGGTACTTTAGTAATTACCCTAGGTCACTTATTTAATAAATTAGCAACTTAATTAATTAATTTAAATTCAAGGTCAAACCCGAGACCCTTAGAAAATTTTTAGAATTTGGCTAAGTCAAATGCTCTCCTATTTTTAGTCAATTTAGGAGGGGCGTTTCGGTAATTAGCTAATTGATTTATTTAATTAAGTTATTTAGCCTAAGTTGAATTAGTCAATATTCATTTCCTAAGAGTTAGACTCACATTTAACCAGTTGAAACCTACGACTGAAAAACAGTCAACAAACGTAAGAAAAACCTTAGGCAATTTAAGGCAATTCTTCAAGATTTTCGTGCAAAGAACAGCGTGATCTTCGTAGATTCAATTCTACAGTAAAGTATGGGTTTTATCTCTTGGATTCCTTTATCCAGGAGGCTTTTCAAACGTTTTGAATTCAAGAAAAGTGAAACTAGGGTTGTTCCCAATGAAATAGTCGAACGTTCATCTCCCTAGTTCTCCCTATTTCCGATTCTAGTAGTATGTATAATGCAAATCTCGAGCATGTTGTTTGTATGTTGTTCTAACTGATCATTATGTGTAGGTTTCTGTGATTTGATAATGTCGAATGAGACCTATAGGTTAGATCCGTGTGATTAGAGTATCATTTACATGAGATAAGAAATGTTGTAATGCCTAATTGTGTTCGAGAAGATGAATTTGTTATAAGTCATTTATGAAATTCAGTTTACTGCTGAAAGGAATGAAGATTTCGATTCCTGTGTGTGTTTACAGTAGATATGTTTGTAAGTTTTGGGAATGCAATGTTTCCAAGAAGAAATAAGAATGAGAATCAAAGCTAGTTAATGAATCTTCAATGCCAAATCAACTTTATAGCTTGGCCAAACTAAGCATTGAATTGTTCTTATAAGCTAATCAAATGTTAAAAATTAGCTTTCTCAAAACGACTATAGTATTTATATGAAGTTGATTGACTTGGCTAATGCTAATATCATGAAAAATGTTTAGTGAAAGTTTGGTTTATGCCAATAAATTGGCCAGCAATATTATTTCCAAAATATGTAATAGAATTGGCCAATGACTAATACCAATCTCATGTGGCCAATGTATATTATGATGTTTGTTGTAAGGACAAATACATGTTAAAGATTAACTTGACAAGATGTAGCTCAATGAACTCATAACCTAGGGTATGCCAAAGATTGGGACAAGTCCCAACATACCCTATCTAAAAATACATATTAAGAATAGACTTGACAAGATGTAACTCAATGAACTAATAACCTAGGGTATGCCAATGATTGGGACAAGTCCCTACATACCCTATCTAAATGAACTTGTGAACATAATAGCACATTGAATAAGTTCTTATAACGTTCATAAAGAATGGTACAAGACTACCAAATATGATTGAACAAGATAAGGTGAGTAATGAAATAACTAAAATCTTATGAGGTATGTAATTGACTGAGAATGGGGTGTTAAAGGAAGTGAGGCAAGTCTCACTTTCACCTAAACAATTATGTCAAAGATACTCACATAAGAGGGTGTTAGAAATCGTGAGACAAGTCTCACTCACACCATGATGATAATGTAAGATTTAAGTTCACATTCATCAAGTACAAAAAGGGATGACAAGTCATCCATTGAGCTAAGCATACCTCATACTAGAAGCAAGCTTCCACAATGTATGAGTCAACTCTAAAAGTTGTAAAGTCTAATAAATCTGAGCTAAGCACCGATAGACTAGCAATGAGCTTGTGCAAGCACATGTAAGCCTCATGAGATGAGACTACCACCAAGGTTGATGAGAGTCTCCAAAGTCTCCTAGTCTTTGAACTATGTCTCCAACATATGTTACTAGCTAGTGGATCCCCCTAAGAAAGCTAGGGAGTATTCGGTTTCACTTTGGCCGGTGAACCATCTCTTTTCGGTGTGGGGAAGAGACTGGATTTCATGTTAGCTCACATGATCTATGTCGGTTAATTCTTAAGATTTCAGTAAGAAACTAATAAAGAAAGAAAGAAAGAAATAGGAAGATGAGGGGTGTTCGGATAGGATGACCAAAGGGTGAGGTTAGACTAAGTAGTTATGTAAGTCATTCTTAGTCATTGCACAGAAAGATCTAAATGGAAGTCTTAAAAGAATATCTTAAGTCAACCTAGCATGTTCAAAGTGAACATGAGATCAAAGAAGAAGAAATGTAAGTTCAAAGTGAACTAAGTAAGCAAAAACTTAAGTATATCAAATCATCAATGTTTGATAAGAATGAAGTTTTAACAGTTATTGGCTTATGGCAATAAAGGGATAAAAACATAATGACTCATCAATTGGAGTATGAATATATGCCCCAACATCTATATATTATGCAAATAATCAAACAATGGGAATAGCCAATAAAGATTGGCTTATAAAGACTTCATGCCAAATTTAACAAGAATGGAAAGAATAACTTGTAAGCAGGGTAGTCAAATCATTTCCTTAGTCTTTTGGATTACTTAATTGATTCATTGTAGGTATGGGACTACAATGAATCATTGCACTCACTAGTACAACATAGGATCGAAGGAGATCATTGAACTACACAACAAAAATAAGAAAAGACTGAAAAATAAACTAAGGCTCGGAGAGGGAGCTCTCGGCCTAAGGGGAGCAAAAATATTAAATTTTGCTTGAGTTGTTCTAAAATTATGTTCATGATTCCAAGGTGTTATGTTCATATAGAAAATTAGCTTTGTGCTTTAAATGCATGAAAATATGTCATATTCATAGCATGATTCACATATAACGAATTAGGAAAGTGAAGTGACTTCACTTTTCAGAAATGGCATGTTGCTATAGGAACAGATTTCCTTGATCATGCATAGTCATTATGTGTGTATGTGCATACACCCATACTTAGTACAAGTGTGTACTAACCCATATACAATTACTATTTTTATAGGTGCAGGTGCTTGAAGAAGATTGAAGATAGTTCGAAGCTGTTTGGACTAGTACCTCCAGACTTTGGTAGGTTCTCTTGAGTTCGTGGATGCCTACGCTTTACTTCTTGCTTTAGTACATTAGACATATGTAGTGGATGTTGTCCCTAGCGTTTCTTTTAAAAACATTTGTTCAAGCTTTTTTATTAATGGCAGTTTGGCATATATTACTATTATTATGAATTCTTCGCTTCAATTGTTCAATCTGTTAATAGATGGTTGCTTAGTTTTAGCTGTAAGTATATAACTCTTATAAAGTTATATGATGTCTAAGTACACTTCAGTAAAGTTTAAAATTTTTCGCTAAATATAATTGTATGATTGTGATAAAAGCTAAGAAGAGGCTTGTCTGCGACCTCTGAGAGGTTAACGATGCCGGTCTCATCTGGGGTCTAGGACCAGGGTGTGACAGTTAGAATTGTTGAAGGATTACGACATGAGTGTCCTTTACCACCCGGTCAAGGCCATTGTGGTTGTGGATTCTTTGAGTTGTATGACTATAGGTAGTGTGTCTCATATGGAAGAAGAGAAGAAAGAACTTATGAAAGATGTTCATAGGTTGGCTCATTTAGGTGTGCGGCTAGGAGATTCTCCAAATGTTGTATTTATGGTCCACCATAACTCTGAATCATTATTAGTGGTTGAGGTGAAGTCTAAGCAACACCTTGATCCTCTATTGATGGAGTTGAAGGAATCGGTACTTAGTAATCTCAACGAGTCATTCTCCCAAGGGGGGATTGTGTTCTTAGTTACCAAGGGATATTATGTGTACCGGATGTTGAGGATTTGAGAAATTGAATTCTAGATGAAGCCCATGGTTCTCGCTATCCTATACATCTGGGTGCCACCAAAATGTATCATGATCTTAGGGAAGTTTATTGGTGGGACAGTTTAAAAAGGGACATAGCATAGTTAGTTGCTAAGTGTCCAAATTGCAAACAAGTTAAAGCTGAGCGTCCTAAACCGGGTGGCTTAACCCAAATCATGGATGTTCCTACTTGTATGTGGAAAGCTATTAATATGGACTTTGTAGTTGGGTTGCCTCGAAACCGGAGGCAAAATGATTCAATATGGGTTATTATGGATAGGTTAAAAAAATCTTCCCATTTTATTCCTGTTGAGTATACTTATACTACCAAAGATTATGCAAGAATCTACATTAACGAGATTGTGAGTCTTCATGGGATTCATTTATCCATCATTTCGGATAGAGGTGCCCATTTCACTTCTCGATTTTGGAAATCTTTCCAAAAGGGTTTAGGTACACAAGTGAAACTTAACACCGCTTTTCATCCTCAGACAGATGGTCAACCGGAATGTACTATTCTGACCCTTGAAGATATCTTAAGAGCCTGCGTTAATGATTTCAAAGGAAGTTGGGATGATCATCTACCTTTGATTGAGTTCTCCTACAACAATAGTTACCATTAAGGCATCTCCATGGTACCTTTTAAGCTCTTTATGGTAGAAGGTGTAGATCTCCGGTTGGATGGTTTGAGGTTGGTGAGTCCTTACTCCTTGGTCCTTTATCTATGAGACTATAGAGAAAGTTCACATCATAATAGATAGATTGAAGACAGCCTATAGTCGGCAAAAGTCGTATGCCGACAATAGGAGAAGAGATCTTTAATTTGAAATAGGTGATAATTTCTATTTGAAGATTTCACCTATGGAAGGGGTGATGAGATTTGGTAAGAAGGGAAAGTTGATTACCGGTATGTTGGTCATTATGAGGTTTTACAACGGGTTGGAAAGGTTGCCTATGAGTTAAAACTACCTAGTGAAGTAGCTTCAGTTCATCCTGTGTTTCATGTTTCTATGCTCAAGAAATGCATAGGCGACCTGGTGTCTATTTTACCTATTGAAGGTTTAGGGGCGGATGATAATCTCTCTTATGAAGAGGTTACTTTTTATATCCTAGATCGCCAAGTTAAGAAGTTGAGGAACAAGGAGGTTGCCTCTGTAAAAGTTCTGTGTAGGAACCATCTTATTGAGGGTGCAATATGGGAGGCCGAAGCCGACATGAAGTCCCACTACCCTAATCTTTTTACTCCTTGAGGTTAGACATACCTCTTAGTAAAGAAAGTAATTAATAATATGAAATTGACTTGTTTTCCTAAATAGGTGCATGTCTCTTTAAAATTTACCCCAATTTGAGTTTAACAAAATACTTTCATACTCTATTCTTGCACATATGTGCAATATGTATTCATGTTGTCTTCTTGAGATTTTGCTATTTTATTGTTTTATTGAGAAGAATGATAGCATGGTAACTCTTTGATGTATTTTGAGCTCATGATAAGATTTAGAAGGAAATTCTTCACTATGTGTTATGAAATATTGTGCTCTTATATGTTTGTGCATCATGAAATGAGTGCTAGGTGTAATGTTATGGTATGTGTTGAAAGTAGTTGTGAAGTACTCCTATGATCTGTGACTCATTATGATTTTATGTTTTTGATTGGTGGGCTGCTAGTATTGAGTCTATTCTCACCCTCCTAAAGGTTTTAGTGTCATTCAGGGACGAATGTTCCTAAGAGGGGGATACTGTAACACTTCGGAAATGCCATGACTTAGAATAGATCTTAATCTATTAAATAATGTTCAAAATGATGTTTCCAGGCCTATATTAATGTAATAAGTTAATTTAGAAAAGGTTATAGACAAAATGACAAAAGATACCTTGACGTCCGAAAACTAGCTAATTGGAACTAGTTGAGGTCCCTATGTTTGATGAAGGTTTTAAAGTGTCAAATGAAGTCCAAAATGTGTGAAAAGACTTTGGATAGGTAGTATGTAATACAAAGGGTCCAAATGTGTAACAACCCTAAAAATAGATATGCTAAGTAATGCTTAATGTGCCAAGAATGCCTACGATTAGACCAGGGTTCACACGGATTGATGCGCGTAGAACCAGACCTCGAAACCCTTGGTACAGCCAATCCAACTAACTTGGGGAGTTATTTGAGTTAGTAAAGGTTGGGACCAACCATGTAGGGCTCTCGAATACGAAGATTTACTCGAAGGAGTCTTTACCGGACTTAAAGAGAGGAAATCTTAAGTTTTGAGGGTCTAGGGGTAAAATGGTCTTTTACCAGGCTAAGGGTAATATCGTAATTATCCTAAGTATATATTTAATTAATTATTTAATAAGGTGGAGCGGCAAATTGGGGAGAGAGAGACGAAATGGAGCTCCTGAAGTTAAGTCCTGCTTCACCCGGGTTCGAACCTAGGTGGAAGCAATGAATTTATATGATTTTTTATTTAAGCTATTCAATTAATGTAATTAATTAATAATTATTATTCATTAGCTGATTTAAAATAAAAATAAAAATCAGATTTTTAATAATTAACTAAACCTTACTTGACTAAGTCCTAAACTAGACTCCTAAGCCTAATATGACTCCCACTCTCTCACGTCTATCTCTCAACTCTCACGCTCAAACTCTTCCATTCTCTCATTCACGTTTTACTCTGCCAAAATAACTTCAAAAACAGTAGGTAAACCAAATTTCTTCACACTTGAAGAACTCACAACGAAAATTACAAACAAACAACTAATCAAAAACGTTACGCAAGAGGGAGGATTATTCCGTCGAATTGGTGTTGAAGTTGAGGGGATTTAAACGTGATTTTGGAGAAAGTTTTGGGCAGCAAGTCAAGGTTTTAACTACATAAAAGGTATGGGTTTTCTTCTCTCTTGGTCCCTTTCCCAAGAGACCCCTTAAGATTCAGTAAATTCTAATCCGAAAACTAGGATTGTTCCCGTTGCATGTCCCTGTCACTAGCTCCCAATGAATCGTAGGTTGGGTATGTTTGCTGGTAGTTTAAGTATGAAGTGTGATTTTCGTGATAATGTGTTCATGATTATGTGTTTAGAATTGTAAGCATGTTAAGTTATGTCAACCGAAAGTATGTGAAAAATGATATGTTTTTATGGTTGAATTTTATGTGCGAATGTTTGTGTAAATCATGAGGTGTAAAAGTGGTGTAATGTTGCTGTATGTAATAGTAATTCTTGGCTGAATATAATCATAAAAAGATTACACTTAAAGATGCACCAAATGATCCACGAAATGCCTTAAGAATTAACGTATGAATGATGATAAAAAGAAGCTGAAAATAGTGAACAAATTTCCAGCATTTGATAGGTTGGGTTCAGCCAAACAAAGTGGTACAAAATGCAATGAAAAATGAATGTAAAATAAGTGAAATCAGTAAGGATTGAATCCAAGACATCATTACATGAAAGCTACAAAAAAATCAACAAAAGATTAAGACAAAAATGGATTGGAAGAGACTAAATTTCCAGCCTGCTGGAAATTGTAGTCTCGGCCAATTTTTAAGAAAATGAGCTTCGTTTAAAAAAAAAATTATTTAAAATGTGAGGTCATTGGCGATTGAACCCATGACCTCACTAAATGAAAATTTCATAAAAATTTCGTGAAAACAATGCAAGGAAAAATAGATGTGGTGAGTGGGGATTGAACCCCCAACCTCTTGAATGGATGAGAGAGTTAGGAGAAAAATAAAGGAGAGAAATAAATGTGGAGAGTGGGGACTGAACCCCCAACCTCTTGAATGGATGAGAGAGTTAGGAGAGAAAAAAATAAATGTGGAGAGTGGGGATTGAACCCCCAACCTCTTGAATGGATGAGAGAGTTAGGAGAAAAATGAAGGAGAAAAATAAATGTGGAGAGTGGGGATTGAACCCACAACCTCTTGAATAGATGAGAGAGTTAGGAGGAAAATAAAGGAGAAATATAAAATGAGGTGAATGGGGATTGAACCCACAACCTCTTGGATAGGTGAGAAAGTTAATAGATAATTTAAGAGAAAAAAAAGAATGAGCTTGTGGGGGATTGATCCCACAACCTCCTTGACTTAAACGAAAAAAAAGGAGGAGAAAAAGAAAGGAAATATTATGGGGTTGATGGGAATCGAACTAGGGTCTCCCAAATCTGAAAAATGTAATTAACAAGTTTAAAATAAGATTAAGTGTTGTCCAAGGGATTCGAACTTGGGTTCCCTTGCCCAAATTCCGTATTGATACATAAGTCATACGTGAATTAAATGTTCAAGAATAATGCCACCTACTTAGATTGAAACTGAGATCTTGGCATACATACAAGATACATAAGTCTTGTACTACATAATCTTAGAAAGATATGAGTCACTTAACGAACTATGAATGAAGCCTCATGGCTTGTATGTATAGACCCATAAGTCTAGCATACGTTTAAAAATAAGTGAACCTAAGATGTATGAAATGAAATGATGAAACCCTAGAAGGGTTAAGTAAGAGTGTGAAACACACTAAATGGCCAAGTGCATTGGCCTATGATGAAATGAACAATGAAATGATGAAATGAACAATGATATGATGAAATGAACAATGAAATGATGAAATGAACAATGAAATGATGAAATGAACAATGATATGATGAAATGAACAATGAAATGATGAAATGAAATGATGAAATGAACAATGAAATGACGAAATGAAAAATGAAATGATGAAATGAACAATGATGAAATGAGAAATGAAATGATGAAACCCTAGAAGGGTTAAGTAAAAGTGTAAAACACACTAAATGGCCAAGTGCATTGGCATATGATGAAGTGAACATTCACATAATTAATGGTGAGTAATTATGAAGAGCAAATGTGCTAATGTTAATGAATGTGGTGACAACATGATACGAGGCTAATGTAAAAGATAAGAGCAATCTCAAATGAGCCTAAGTAAATATTACCGATACGTACTCACCTATGAAAGTGTAAGATAATAAAGAGACCAGTCTCTATGAACACTCTAATGAGAGTATTGAGCTTAACACACTCAATACAAATGATGAGATGAGAAATCATCTAATGAGCTATGATGTCCTCATACTAGAAGCCAGCTTCTATGACGTATGAGATGAATGTAATGGAACTTTATACTAAGCACCGATAGACTGGCTATGAGCGGTGATGCCTTCTTTTGGGAAGGGCGGAGGTTCACGTAACTCTCATGAGATGAGACTGTCCGGTATGCCGGGTATGGGTCTCCTTATATCTCCTAGTCTTCAAACCTATACTGCCAATATAGGGATCTAGCGGGGTTAAATTCCCATGTACGCTAGCATGTTTTGGGTCACTTTGGCCAGTGATTCCACCTCTTTTCGGTGTGGGGGAGACACTGGATTTCATGATGCTCACATGATCTATGTCTGTTAAAGTTAAAGTTCCCAATGAATGAATGAGGCCAGCCTCAAATGATGCACATAATGAAATGAATGATACCGAAGGTGTTAGGGTAGGATAATCAAAAGGTAAGTTAGATTCAAGTAATGAAATTAGGTAATTCTTGGTCATTGCACAACGAACCCAATAAAAGTCTTAAACTACATCCTAGGTATAGCTGGTGTTTACACTGGCCCACAAATGAAATAAAATGGAGTACGTATGAATGAACGAAGCAGACTCTGCGTTTGCTAATGAAGACTCCCTAGTTGAGGTCCCATCTGTTGAGCCCTCATTCCTGGGAAGTCTTAATGTTAAGTCCATGATTCCAAGGTCGCATGGCATACGAATGAACGAAATGAACAACGTTATGTGTTACATGAATTATAATATGTGTTATGTGTACGCTGTTGTGTGCTGTGTGCAGAATGTTAAGTATGATGATGTATGTTATTCTCATGGCATAACTTTTCTATTCCAAATCTGGAAAGCCCACTGACTTTCCTAATCAAAATTTGGAAAGCTCATTGACTTTCCTAATCAAAATTTGGAAATTTTTCTAATCTCAATTTGGCAAGTCCACTGACTTGACTTCCAAAAATCATGTTGTTAGGAAAGAGCTATTCTTTCTCATGCATGTCCTTGGTGTGTGCTTGCATATACCCATACTTAGTACAAGTGTGTACTAACCCTATACAAACTCTACTATTTTAGGTGCAGGCATAGGTGGACGATAGAGCTACAGGATCATCGCTGCAGTTATCCGAACGTCCAGCATTCATCCGGTTTTGGTAGGTCCTCATGCTTTCGAGGATGCTACTGTTTTATATTCTATCTTAGTTTTAGATTTGAGCTAGTGGAGCATGTTCCACTAGCGTTTCCTTCTTATTTTTATTCAGACTATGTATTGGTGCCATTTTGGCAATTATACACTTAATAAGAATTGAACTATTTCTTTCAGTTGCTTATCTCTTAATGTTAGATGGTTGATGGTGAACAATTACGTATAAATGAGAATGTTTTTATAAGTATGTTAAGAAACAAAAAGTTTCAAATTTTTCGCTAAACTTAACCTAGATGAAGTAAAAATGACGTAAGTAGGCTTGTCTGCGACCTCTGAGAGGTCAACGACGCCGGTCTCGTCTGGGGTCTAGATTCTAGTTGTGACAAAATGTCTGGTAACTAAACCCCAAGGACCACCCAAAGGCTCATTGGGGAGGACCCAACATGGGTAGGCAGGCTGCCAAAGTAGCCTGTGCTAGCAAGAACGAAGGGGCTGCTACGCGACGCGCAGCCAACACAAGTTTCACTACCTCAAGAATTAGGAGGCAGCCTCGCGACGCGATTTTGACCTGAGGCTCATTGCCTCAACCCAAAAATTCAGAAAAAGAATGGGAATTGGCCCTGCAACAAGTAGCCACTTCCCAGATTCTTTTAAGTCGTATTTTAGGTAATTTAACTTCACAAAAAGACCCATTTAATTGGATGGTCTTTTGGGTATTTTATAGGACGACTATATATTGATTATAGGTCCGGTTTAGACAAGTTTTTACACAAAAAAATCAGATTCAAATGAATTTCTCTCATCTCTCTAAAGAACGCTCTCTTTTCCAAACTTCATTGAAGAACAAGAAGTGCTTAAGGAATATGATGAGGAATTCAAGATTTTCTTCTAAAATTCATGGATTATTCGTCAATAAGTTATGGGTTTTTAACTCTTGGGATCCCTTTCCCCAACTGGTCCTTTCAAAGATAGTTTTCGAGATACCAAACTTCAAGGCTTTTTACTCTACAAAATGAGTTTTCTTCCTAACTCTAGGTTTATTACTATCAAAGAAACATAATGGTTTTGTATGGTTGATTAAGTATATATTACCAAATGTTTGGCTTGTAAATGTTACTCTTTCGTGTGAAACATGTTCTTATTAGATTGATGGTTTCGAATGGGTTGTATCTAATACTTGATTACATGTAACGTTGGGATTGGAACTATGACTTGAATGAACTCTTCAATGACCCTTTCCCTTATCCTACATAATAAATTGATCTTGTATATGACTTGAAGGGTTGGTAATGATTATGCTATTGAGTATTTCACTATGTTGTTGTTATGATTGTTTTAAGTTGACCGTATGTTCTTGAATAAGGATCTTTGAAGCAAGAGGTAAGTCATCTAAAGTCGTGATTACATTATGATTTTTATGTTACCCTATAAATGATGTTACAATGCTAATGAAGTATGTATGATGATATATGTTGGGCTATGAATATGTTAATTTTTGAGATCGTGATAAGAATACGATAATGCAAGTTTATGATTTCCTCTTGTATTCTTTACACAAGATGATTTATGATATGTTAATTTCACAAACGAAGGGTCACGATGAAAGGAAATTCTCATCTATTCCTAAGGAGCTCATGATCATGTTTATACAAGGAGTTAATACCTATTACTTATGATAAGAATTATGAATAAATGATGATTTTAAGATTATTCAAAAAGGGGCTTAAGTTTAGCACCGATGAACTAGATATGAGAGGTCTCCCTTCCCTAGTTGGAAGGTAGGTTCACAATGACTCTGATGAGATAGAGGTTGCCATGTAATGTGGAACTATGGGTCTATAATATATCTCCTATTTTTTGAACTATGTTGCCACCATAGGTAACTAGCTAGTGGATCCACCTAGAAAGTTATGTCATGTTTGGTTCTACTTTGGCCGGTAGACCACCTTCTTTCGTTATGTGGTTTCATGACACCGGATTCCATGTTTAGCTCATATGGTCTAATGTCAGTTAAGGCGAATGTTCCCTCATGTCAAATGAAATATAAGTAAATGGACGTTGACTAGGGTGACTCGAAGAGTCTACTTAGTAATGGTAGGGGTATGGGACTCTACCTAGACATTGCACAAGTTTATTCTAATGGAAGTCCTAGGAGATTGTTATTATGTAATATGATAACATGAAAGGGATGATGCTTAAGATACATGTTGTTTCTCTTATATGAAGTTGGTTAGGTTAATCAAAATCTTATTGCTCTATATGGCTTTATGAGGTAATGACTACTTATGTTACAAGTTATATGAAGCAAAGCTTTACTTATGGTCTCCTATCTTAACTACTTGGTTGTGTGGGGTTATGGGGCTTCACATGACCATTGCACTTGTATTTTCGGTATGGGATGATTGGTAAGTCTTTTGTATGTTACGTTTATATGATCTATTGAATATGAAATATAAACACGACTCTATTAAAATATGTCTTTGATTATGATCATGCTTTGTGTTGATGGAATCATTAACTTATATATGTTCTATTGTATGTGCATTGAAGACTTTCATATGACTTTGCATGTTTCTAAGAAATGATCATTTATCATGCATGTCCTTAAATGTTATGTGCATATACCCATACTTAATATATATGGTGTACTAACCCTATTACATTATGTTACTACAAATGTAGGTTCCGTCCATTCAAGATTAAGAAGGTCGATTGAAGAAGCTTGGAACTCTTTCTCCATATGTTGGTAGGTCCTCATGTTCGGGGATGCTATCTTTTCATTATTCTAGCTTACGACGACTTTAGTAGATTTTAAGAATACTCGTATTTTCATTTATGTTCTTTGTATTCTTTTGTAATAAGGCATATATCGCGTATTGACTATTTATTGGCTAAGTCCAGATTCATACTCTTTAGATGGTTTTTATATGAGACAGCTTTAAGAATATCATTTCGTATGTTTTCATGATTGGTATGTATGAAGTCTAAGTATACTTAACATAGTATTAAAAGTTTTTAATTTTTCCGCAATTTTAACTGATGACATGCTATGACGAATGCTAAGGGCTTGTCGGAGTCCTCTTAGAGGACGAAGATGCCGGTCGAATCTAGGGTGTACTCTCCGAGTGTGATAGATAAGCTTACCTACGCTCTGGTGTTAACCTTACCGGAGGGTAATAAAGGTTTTGTGGTGTATTGTGATACCTCTTGAGTAGGTCTAGGTGTGTTCTCATGCAACATGGCAAGGTTATAGCTTATGCTTCTAGGTAACTCAAGGTGCATGAGAAGAACTACCCAACTTGTGAACTTGAATTAGCGGCCGTAGTGTTTCCCTTTAAAATATGAAGTCATTATCTCTATGGTGTTCATGTTGATGTGTATACCGACCACAAGATTCTTCAATTTGTGTTTACTTAAAAGGAGTTAAATCTCCCACAACGAAGGTGGTTGGAACTGTTGAAAGATTACAACATGAGTTTCCTACACCACCTCATCAAGGCTAATGTGGTTGCATATGCTTTTAAGTCGTATGATTATGGGTAGTGTGACTCATGTTTAGGAGGGTAAGAAAGACCTAGTGAAAGATGTTCATAGGTTGCCCGGTTGGGTGTTTGACTATAAGATTCTCCAAATGGGGGTTTTGTGGTGCATCATAACTCTGAGTCATCATTAGTAGTTGAGATGAGGTCTAACTGACACCTTGATCCTCTATTGATGGAGTTGAAAGAGACGTTACTTTGTGAGTTGAATGAATCATTCTCCCAAGGGTGGGATGGTGTTTTAAGGTACCAAAGGAGGTTGTGCGTGCTGAACGTTGATGATTTAAGAACTCGTATTATTGAAGAATCATATGGATACCATTACTCTATTCATACAGGTGCCACTAAGATGTACCATGTCCTTAGAGATATATATTGGTGGGATCGATTGAAAAGGTACATAGCGGAATTTGTCGTTAGGTGTCTAAATTGCCAACAATTTAAAGATGAGCATCTAAAGCCGGGTGGTATTATCCAAAGTATGGATGTTCCTTCATGGAAGTGGGAAGACATTAATATGGATTTCGTTGTTTTGTTGCGTCGAATCCGGAGGCAAAATTACACAGTATGGGTTATTGTAGGTAGATTGACGAAATCTGCCCACTTTATCCCATTCAAGTTCACCTATATGGTGGAAGAGTATGCAAGAATCTACATTAATGAGATAGTGGGTCTTCATGCAATCCCTTTGTCCATCATTTCGGATAGAGGTTCTCAATTCACTTCTCATTTTTGGAGGTCTTTTTAAAAGGGTTTAGGTACTCAAGTGTAATTAAGCACCGGTTTTCATCCTTAAACGGATGGTCAAACGGAGCGTACCATTCAAAACCTAGAGGATATTTTAAGAGCTTATGTAATTTATTTCAAGGGAAGTTTGGACGATCACTTACCATTGGTTAATTTCTCTTATAATAATAGCTAACATTCGGGTATTGATATGGCACCTTTCGAGGCACTCTATGGTAGAAAATGTAGATCTCTAATTGGTTGGTTTGAGGTTGGTGAGTTTTTTACTCCTTCGTCCCGAGAAAGTCTATGAAGCTTTGGAGAAGGTTCATATGATAAGGAATAGATTGAAAATGGCCTATAGTTTGCAAAAATATTATGCCGACAATAGGAGAAAAGACCTTGAATTTGAAGTGGGTGATAAGGTGTACTTGAAAATTTCACCCATGTTGGTCCCTATAAAGTTTGCAACGGGTTGGAAAGGTCGCTTTTGAGATGAAATTACCGAGTGAACTCACTTTGGTTCATACGGTATTTAACGTTCTATGCTTAAGAAGTGTATTGGCGACCCTGTGTCCATTCTACCTATTGAAGGTCTCGGTGTGGATGAGAACCTTTCCTATGAAGAGGTTTCTGTGTAAATCCTTGATCGTCAAGATAAGAAGTTGAGGAACAAAGAGGTGACCTCCATAAAAGTTCTATGGAGAAACCACCTAGCTGAAGGTGCAACATGAGAGGCCGAGGTCAACATGAAATCCCGCTATCCTAATCTTTTTCCTATTTAAGGTTAGTATTTCCTTTTAATGATAAAATTAATGACTAAATATGAATTTGGATTATTCACTAATCATGTGCATATATATTGTAAAATATTTATGCAAAAATGAGTTTTCATGAAAAAGGCATTTTGTTGTGCGTGTTTACGTGCACTTATATGTGAAATGTGAGAATATGTTGCTTTCTTGAGATTTTGTGGTTTTTATAATATCTTGAGAAGAAGTATAGCATGTTTACTCTTTGATGTATTTTGGGCTCATGTTGATGTTGAGAGGGTAGTTCCTCATTACGTGTTGTGAAATATGGAGCTCTTATATGTTATGCATTATGAATTTAGTTGCTATGTGTAATGTGGTAGTCTATGTGTTGAATAGAGTTGTGAAGTACTCCAATGATCTGTGACTCATGATGATTTTAGGATGTTGTTTGTTGGGCTTCTATTATTGAGTCTATCATTTCCCTTCAAAAACATTTTTAGTGTCATTCTGGGAGAAATGTTCCTAAGGGGGGGGATAATGTAACACTACGGAAGTTCATGACATAGTTTAGAGCCTCACATATTGAAATAATCATTTAAATAATGTTTCTAAGCCTAAATTAATGTATTAAGACTAATAAGGATGTATTAGAATCAAAACGTCTAGAAACGGCCACGACGTCCGGCTAACTTGTAACTTGGACTAGTTTAGTGCCATGATGGTTTTAAAGAGGTGTATAAAGGGTTAATCATGGTGAGTTAATGAGAATGGACTTAAGTAACAAATAAGGGGTATAGGGAAGCAAGGCCAAGGGAGGAGTGTCAACCTTGAAGGGCAAGCCAAAGCACAGAGGCCAAGGCTTCTAAAGAAAGGAGGCTACGAATTCACTCTTCACGGGCCTGAACACGGCTAGTGATCATGACCACACCCAAGTGGGAGGCTACCATGACGATGCCTTAGCCATTTGAGTGAAAGAGTGGTGGATCTTAGTGAGCTAATGCCTAAGAGCACCACCAGCCACTTAACGGTCCGTGTGGCATCTTTACTGAAGGGAGCAAGTGGTCGTGGTCTTGACTTAGTGAAAAATGGAGGTGGCTCGTTAAGGGAGATACTGACTCACCTTTCACAGCCACCACCAGGGTTTATCAAGCACTTCACGGACCGTGAAGTGGGGCATGAAGATGGACGGGGCTCACAGATTGAAGTTAAGTTGGAATTCACTTTTGGAAGTCCAACTTAATGAGGGGTAGTTTGGGTATTTTGTGGGAGGACTATTTATTGATTTTAGGTCAAATATTATTCATTTGCCACTCTAAAAGTCAAACAAATCAAAACCCAAATTCCTCCAACCTATCTCTACTTTCTCTCTATATTCATCCTCCATTGAAGAACAAGGAAGATTGAAGGAGAAGAAAAAGTCTCTAAGGTTCTCACTCAATTTTTATGGGTTCTTCGCTCTTTGGATTTCTTTCCCCAAGAGGTCCTCTCAAAGTTGAATTTAGAATTTCCCAATTTTTAGGGTTTTCTTCTACAAATGGGTTTTCTTATATCTTGAAATTGATGATTGATTTTGACGATTAGTGATTGCTTATGGCAATATAAGTGTATATTATTGAATAATTGATGTTTATAAGTTGGGATTTCGAGTATGTCATGTCCTTTCCCCAATTTCCCCAAATCTTGGTTCTTGCTTTTGAATATATAGGGATTGGAGAATGTGTTGATTGTTGTACTTATTTTACTTCATTCATGGACTGCCAAATGTTTCCTATTGTTGGGATTGGATCTAATTATTGAAGAATCTATCGATGAACCCTTTTCCCCTAATCCTAGGTTATGAATTGAGGTTGAATTTGTTAGTGTTGATGCAATTGACTTAGTACTTGTGTTGATTACTAATATATGATATTATTACACCTATTGAAGGATAAATATGGTTGGTTGATGGTAAGACCATTGAAGAAGGCTTGTGAAGGTAAATTGGTAAGACCTTGTAATCTTGAAATCCTTTACTCCAATTGATATTGCTTATACATGAAATTTGTGTTAAATTGAAGTATTACATGTGATTAGATTAAGTAGGTGATGGTATGATGAATATAATTGAAATGTCTTGAATATGTGAATTTTGAGATTATGATAAAGGTGTGATTATATAAGGTTGATTGTGAATAACTTATGTTCCTTACTATGACATGATGATGTTAATGTGTTAATGTCACATATGAGGGTTGTAATGAATAATGAATATTCTCATGCAATCCCTAATGAGCTAATGGCTATGAATATACAAGGGGTTAGTATCCGATGACCTATACTAAGTTATTATGTTAAAGGATGACTTAAACACATTTCAGAAAGGGACATTCAATTAGAACCGAGTGAACTAGTTGTGAGATGTGACCCTTTCCAAGTAGGGAAGGTAGGTTCATTATGTTCTCATGAGATAGTGATTAAAATGCTAATGGCATAAAGAGGGTCTCTAGTATGTCTCTTAGTTTTTGAACTATGTTGCCCCATAAGAATACTAGCTAGTAGATCCACCTAAAATGCTATGTTCATGTTTTGGTTCTATCTTGTCAAGTAGACTACCTTCTTTCCGTATAGGGTTTCATGACACCGAATTCCACATTTAGCTCACGTGTTGTATGTCGGTTAAGGCAATTGTTTCTGAATGTAAAATGAATGACTAAATTAAAAGAATGGTATACATTGAATGGGATGACTTGAGGGTTTTATTTAGGATAGGTAGGGGTATGGTACTCTACCTAGACATTGCACAAGTTAACTTAAAGGGAGTCCTAGGAGATGGTCTTATGTATTGTGATCTCATGAAATGTATGATGTTTATTTTATATTATGTTGGCTATATTGATGAACATGTTATTGACCTAAATTGCTATATGTGGTGATAACTACCTATGATGATAGGTTATATGAAGCAAAGCATTACTTATGATCTCCTATCTTGTTTACTTGGTTTTGTGGGGTTATTGAGCTTCACATGAGCATTGCACTTGTAGGCTTGGGATGAGGTTATTTGTAAAGGTTTTGTTTGTTATGTTGATATGAACTATTGAACTTGTTATGTTGATATGGTTCTTATGTTGATGTTGTCTTGGTTATGAACATGACTTATGTTATTGTGATCCTTATGTTTTATATACTCGCTTGTATGTTCATTAAAGGCTTTCTAAATAACTTAGCATCTTTTTCTAAAGTAATGGTCCCTCTTATACATGATTTTAAATGTTTTATGTACATTTACTCATCCTTTGTCCAAGTTGTTGTACTAACCCATATTTCTACGTTTTCTATAATATATAGGTTCCAGTCGTTGAGTTTCTACAAGGCCGATTGAAGAAGACTTGGATCTCTTTGCTCCAAGTTGTTGTTAGGTCCTCATATTCAAGGATTATACCTTTTCAATATTCTAGCGTTTTAATCGTATTGTCTAATGACATTGTTCTTTCCTTAATCATTTGATACATTATTGTAAGCCAATATGGAATATTGAAGTTCTAATGGCTATCTCCAAATATTGTATTCCTTTTAGATTGTTTTATGTGAAACGATCTTATTAGACTATCTTATGTATATTGTTTATGTTGTTTAAAAGAGAAGCCTAAGTAAGCTTTCTATGCGAGGAGTCTACGTAAACTCCATATAAGTAGTATGTCAGAGCTCTATGTAAACCTCACTATGTATATGTAAAAAGTCTTAAATTTTCTGTATTTTAGCCTATGCTGTGTAAGGAAAAATGCTTAGGGCTTGTCTATGTCCTCTTTGAGAACGAAGACGCCGGTTACGTCTAGGGTGTGCTCCCCGGATGTGACAAACTTTGTATCGGAGCATGAGTTTAAATAACCCTAGGATTTATGTCTCACCAAACAACATCTATATAGATTTTTATTTATAAATGTGATGTTCGCCATACTTATAAATGAGAGACTATGTGATGTTTAGGAAATTCTCATTCTTCTATGTATTCCTACTCCGTGCCTCTAGAGTCGTAAATCTATGTGTTTTTTATATCTAACCTTCTTATTATGGTTATAAGTATAACTACTAGAAGGGAAGCCGCAAGAAGAGTTGAGAAAGAAATTGGTAATGCGGAAGCTCCTCCCCATGACAATCAAGCTCCTCCGCAAGGCAATCATGTTCCTAAAAAATATCAAGCTTCTTTGGGTAACCAACCTCCGGTCTTTCCTCAACATATAATGGATGGAGATATAATGTCGTCTTTTCTAGGTTTTGATCATGCTATGAATAGTGAAGCACAAGCAGTGGCTACTCAAGTGCAAACCATGAAGTCTCAAGAAAATTGGGATGTTGGACCTAGTGTGAACCCAAATTTTAGTACCATGGCTTCACGTTTTAGAGACTTCACTAGGATAAATCCTCTTATGTTCTTTGGATCTAAGGTTGATGAAGACCCCCAAGACTTCCTTGGTGAGGTTTACAAGATCTTGTTTGCTTTGGGGGTTAGTTCAAGTGAGAAGGCTGAGCTTGACGCCTATCAACCCAAAGATGTAGCCCAAACATTGTTCACACAATGGAAGGATAATAGGAGTCTATGAGGTGGTCCGGTGACTTGGGATATCATTATGAGAGCCTCATATCTAAGGTGACGCACCATCGTTTTTGGGTGTAGCTCCATACTTGGTGGGGGGAGCTCAATCTACCTTTGTTGAGCTTGTGACCCAAACGACGGTGGCCAACACAGCCCGTTGATGGGCCGACGACTAGTAGCCTAGTCCATCGATTAACTCCTGCAGATTTTTTGCAGGTGTCTAAGTAAACTTAAGGTGTAACAACCCTAAAAATGACTATGCTAAGTAATGTCTAACGTATCTAGAATGCCTAGATTAGATCGGGTTCACACGAATTGATGCGCGTAGAACCAGACCTCTGAACCTCTGCAACAACCAAGACAACTAACTTGATGAGTTATTTGAGCTAGGAAAGGTTGGGTCCAGCCATGTAGGGCACCCGAATATGAAGATTTACCCGGTTGAGTCTTAACCAGACTTAAAAAGGGGTAATCTTAAGTTTGGAGGGTCAAGGGGTAAAATGGTCTTTTCCAGGCTAAGGATAGTATTTTAATTACCCTAAATATTTAATTAATTAATTAATTAATATGGTGGAGGGGCAATTCGGGTAGAGGTTGCCGAATTTGACCCTTTAAGCAAAATCTAGCTTCACCCGAGTTCGAGCCTTGGTGAAAGCAAGGATTAAATTGATTTAATTTTATTAAGTGAATTAGTTGAATAAATTAATATTTAAAAATCTGATTTAAGTAAGGGAAAAATCATATTTTTAATAAAAAAATAATAATAATAAAATTAATAAATAATGAGGAGTCCTAGTTCGACTTAGTGTCCACCTAACTCTCCTAATCCTAATCATAAATCTAATCCTCTGATTCTCACGTCTCTCACTCTCATTCTCACGTTTTTTATCATTAAAATAACTGAAAATAATAGTTCTTCACTCTTGAAGAACTTACACACAAAAACTCAAACGAAAAACTAAGCTAAAAACGAAAATCAACAAGTTCTTGACGGGATTGTGTTTGAAGTTTCGGTGGTGAGGCTTGGTTTCATGGTAAATTGGCAGCATTTAAACAAGATTTGAACGACATTAAGGTATGGGTTTTCTTCTCTCTTGGTCCCTTTCCCAAGAGACCCTTATGGTTCAGTTTAAATCACGATTGAAAGACTAAGGTTGTCCCCGTTGCATGCAACTGTCATTAGATCCTTTGAACGATTCAAAGCATGCGTTGGTATGTCTTCTGGTAGATAATGTTAGGTCTGGTTGTGATTATGTGTTGAATGTGTGGTAAGAAATCATGTAAAGGATGAAAAATATATTCCAGAAAAGTGCATTAAGTGGACTGTTTTGACCATGTGTGTGCTGTAAATTTGACGATGTTTGCTGCTTGAAATTTGTATGTTAAATGTTGTATTTTGCGTGTGTAAAAATGCTAAAAATGTGATGTTCATAAAAGGTTAAGGTGGCTGACTGAATGTCACTCAAAATGCTACAAAAAAATCAATAAAAGAATGAGAGAAAAATGGATTGGAAGAGACCAAATTTCCAGCTTGCCGGAAATTTGTAATTTCGGCCAAAATGACTAATTTTTAAAAAAAGATTAAAAATTGTGAGGTCATTGGGAATTGAACCCAAGACATCACAAAATGTAAAATATATAAAAATTTCATGAAAAAAATGAAAGGAAAAAATAAATGTGGAGAGTGGGGATTGAACCCCCAACCTCTTGAATGGATGAGAGAGTTAGGAGAAAAATAAAGGAGAAAAATAAATGTGGAAAGTGTGGATTGAACCCCCAACCTATTGAATGGATGAGAGAGTTAGCAGAAAAATAAAGGAGAAAAATAAATGTGGAGAGTGGGGATTGAACCCCCAACCTCTTGAATGGATGAGAGAGTTAGGAGAAAAATAAAGGAGAAAAATAAATGTGGAGAGTGGGGATTGAACCCCCAACCTCTTGAATGGATGAGAGAGTTAGGAGAAAAATAAAGGAGAAAAAATAAATTTGGAGAGTGGGGATTAAACCCAAAACCTCTTGAATAGATGAGAGAGTTAGGAGGAAAATAAAGGAGAAATATAAAATGAGGTGAATGGGGATTGAACCCACAATCTCTTGGATAGGTGAGAAAATTAAAAGATAAATTAAGAGAAAAAGAATGAGCTTGTGGGGGATTGATCCCACAATCTCCTTGACTTAAACGAAAAAAGAGAGGAGAAAAAGAAAGGAAATATTATGGGGCTGATGGGGAGCGAACTAGGGTCCCCAAAATCTGAAAAATGCAATCACCAAGTTTAATATAAGATTAAGTGTTGCCCAAGGGATTCGAAATTGGGTTCCCTTGACCAATTCTGTATTGACACATAAGTCATACGTAAACAATTATGTAATGAATGCTGCCTCTAAAGATCGAAATCAATATCTTGG
The DNA here is from genome assembly GCA_016801875.1 of Solanum sitiens. NCBI lineage: Eukaryota > Viridiplantae > Streptophyta > Magnoliopsida > Solanales > Solanaceae > Solanum > Solanum sitiens. Next base: position 583,033 of record JABWTJ010000526.1, on the reverse strand, counting down.
CATACCTACAAGATGCATAAGTCTTGTACCACATAATCTTGGGTAAATATGAATCACTTAGATACACTATGAATGAACCCACATGGCTTGTATGTGTGGACTCATAAGTCTAGCATACATTTAAAAAGTAAGTGAACCTAAGATATTATATGATGAGATAATGAAACCCCAGAGGGGTCAAGTAAGAGTGTGACACACACTAATGAGCCAAGTGCATTGGCATACGATGAAATGAACATTCACGTAAAGTGGTGAGTAATTATGAAGAGTAAATTTGCTAAAGTTAAAGAATGTGGTGACAACATGATAAGAGGCTAATGTGAAAGATGAGAGCAATCTCAAATGAGCCTAAGTAAATGTTACCAAAACGTACTCACCTATGAGAGTGTAAAGTTAATGAAGAGACCAGTCTCTATGAACACTCTAATGAAAGTATTGAAGTTAATGCATACTTAATACTAATGATGAGATAAGAAATCATCTAATGAGCTATGATGTCCTCATGCTAGAAGCCAGCTTCCATGATGTATGAGTTGAATGTAATGGAACTTTATACTGAGCACCGATATGCTAGCTATGAGCGATGATGCCTTCCTTCGGAAAGGGCGTAGGTTCGCGTAACTCTCATGAGAATTAAGTAGGCGGCTGGTCGTAGAATAGTCTTTTCAGTAAGTGTTGTTGCAGTTGTAGAACCATTGGCCATTGATTCTTCCTCACAAACCCAGAGATGAGACTGTCCGGCATGCCGGGTATGGGTCTCCTAATATCTCCTAGTCTTTGAACCTATACTTCCAATATAGGGATCTAGCAGGGTTCGACTCCCTATATACGCTAGCATGTTTTGGTTCACTTTGGCTGGTGATTCCACCTCTTTTCGGTGTGGGGATTACACACTGGATTTCATGATGCTCACATGATCTATGTCGGTTAAGGTTAAAGTTCCCAAAGAAAGAATGAGTCCAGCCTCAACGAATGCATATAATGAAATGAACGATACCAAAGGTGTTAGGATAGGATAATCAAGAGGTTAGCTAGACTCAAGTAATGACACTACGTTATTCTTGGTCATTGCACAGCAAACCCGATGAGAGTCTTAAACTACATCCGAGGTATGACTAGTGATTGCACTAGTATATGAATGAATGAAAACAAAGTACGTATGAATGAATGAAGCAGACTCTGTGTTTGCTAAACAAGGCTCCCTAGTTGAGGTCCCATATGTTGAGCCCTCATTGTGGGAAGTCCTAATGTCAAGTCCATGATTCCAAGGTGTCATGGCATATGAATGAATGATGTGAACTACGTGATGTGATATGTGCAATACGTTATGTGCTGCTTGCAAAATGATAAGTATGACGATGCATGTTACTCTCATGGCATGACTTTCCTAATTCAAATTTGGCAAGTCCACTGACTTTCCTAATCAAAATTTGGCAAGTCCACTGACTTTCCTAATCAAAATTTGGCAAGTCCACTGACTTGACTTTCCATAAATCATGTTGTTAGGAAAGAGCTATTCTTACTCATGCATGTCCTTGGTGTGTGATTGCATATACCCATACTTTGTAGAAGTGTGTACTAATCCCATACAATATCTACTTTTAGGTGCAGGCACAGGTGGACGCTAGAGCTTACAGTACGATTTTGCAGCTATCCGGACGTGGAGCATTCATCCGGATTTGGTAGGCCCTCATGCTTTCGAGGAATCGTGCCCATAATTTTCTATCTTAGATGTAGGTTTGAGCTAGTGGAGTATGTTCCACTAGCGTTTCTTTCTCATCTTATTTCAGACATTGTATTGGTGCCATTTTGGAAAGTATACACTTAATGTAGTATTGAACTATTTCTTTCATTTGATGATCTTAATATTAGATGGTTGATTGTGATCATTTATCAGTTAAAGTAGAATGTCTTATATGAATGTTAAGTAACAAAAAGTTCAAAGTTTCCGCTAAAATTAACCTAGATAAAGTAACGATGACGTATGTAGGCTTTTCTGCGACCTCTGAGAGGTCAACGACGCCGGTCTCGTCTGGGGTCTAGATTCTAGTCGTGACACAAGGGTTTTTTGGGAATTTCACCTAGCCTTCTAAAAATTATTTGTGCGGTTACATTAGGGTATTTTGACTATTTTAAGTGGGTTTATAAGTCTTGAACACTAAGATGAATTTCATTTACAAAATCAAACCCAAAACACCAAAGAAGAAACCTCTAGAACTCCATTGAAGCAAAAATAGGAGATGGGAGATGGGAGCTTGATTCCTCCATCAATTCTTCATAATTTTCGTGGATTGTATTCATTAAGGTACGGCGTTTCATCCTTGAATCTTATTTCATCAATAATCCAAGTTTAAAAGGTTTTTCTAAGACTTCTCAAAACATGAAACCTTCTAAATTGAATTCTAGCAATTGGTTCTTCCATAAAATATTGTGAATCAATGATTTACGATTGAATTGATGTCAATATGGGGATTCTAAGTCTAACACTCTCTGAACCCATGCAAATTACTATTCTCTAATTTTGACATTAAAAGTTATGGTTTGATCAAGGCTTACTTGTATTGAATCATTGTGATGATTACCTTTGTCTATTGAATTGTGTAAAGATCATGTTAAGATATTATATAGGCTGTCTCAATTTGGTAATTGTTTTATTGTATTATGTTTATCCATTGTATAGGTCGATTATTGGATTGAATTGGTGTGTATGGCTATTGGTAGGAGCCTTTGTGAATTGAATTGGTTTGAATGGCAATGGATTGGAGGTTTTCCTGATGGAATGATGGTATGTTGACCTAAATCCCTCTATATTGTGTGGTATAGGTCTTGAATTGTGATGTTTGTTATGGTCCACTTATAGTTGTGGTGCTTATATTATATAATTGTGAATAATGTGGCATCATCGGCATTGCTTTCGGCATTAGATAAAAATTCAGAAAATTCAGAAAATTCAGAAATAAGTGATATAAGTGAAACATATACAGAAATCTTAGAACAAACTAATAAATTAAAGAAATTAGAAATAAATACAAATAATGTAAATAAACCAGGAACTTCAAAAGAAAAAACTCTAGATAATAGTCCTAGACATAATCCTAGAACGTCAACACCAACTTATTATACAAAAAATTATGGAAACTCAGATAGAATTGATGCAATATGGAATAGCAGATTAAATACAAAGTGGAAACCTAAATCAACAATAGAACAAACTAACTTTTTAGATTTAGATTGTGTAATAGATATTAATAAAGTAATTTCATTATGGATAGGAAATCTATCTAAACAATTAGTAGATAATAAAATAACAATAAAAGACACTCCAGGCTATATAGAAAGAACATTAATAGGAACAGCAAAATTATGGATAGACAACTTACCATTAGAAAGTAAAGAAGCACTAAGAAGTGAGAAAAAACTAGATGGATCGATAACAACATCTAATATAGAAATATTAGAAAAATATGAACTAGCATTACGAAATGAATTTGGAAGTATGACTACAGATATAAAAGAACAAAATAAAGAAAAAATAATAAATAGACAATTAATGTCAAAATTAGCAATATGTAATATGTGTTACATAGAAGAATATACATGTGCCTTTAAAGAATACTATTATAAAGCAAAGTATGATATAAATGAAGCAAGAGAAATAAGACAACTATATTTCACAAAACTACCAGAACCATTTAGTACTAACGTAATAAAAGATTGGAATAACGAAGAAATGACAGATACATTAGGATCTAGAATAAAATTCTTACAACAATGGTTTATTCAACTATGTGAAAATCAAAAAGAAAAACTAAAAATGGAAAAAGTATTAATGAAAAACTTAGCGTGTTGTAAAAATAAAGTAGCACCACAGTTTGGTTGTGAAAATAAATATTATAAAAAACCTAGAAGAAATTATAGAAAAACAAAAACTAAATATAAATATAAAAAACCAAGAAAACGATATTTTATAAAAAAATTATAAACAAAAAAGATTATCTAGACCAAAGAAAGCCTTATCAAATTGTAATTGTTACAATTGTGGTAAATTAGGACATTTAGCCAAAGATTGTAAACTACCTAAAAATATAAAAAGAAAACAAATTGCAGAACTAATTTTAGATGAACATAAATATATGCAAATAGATTATCTAGATTGTGAATTAGATGATAATGATAGTAAATATGAAATTTCAGATATTGAAAATGAAGATAACTATGAAATTGAACTAGAATTCGATAATGAAATAATAATTGAAGAAAATGACTGAAGAAAATATAAGAATTATATCTACAGAAGAATATCACGATGAAGACTCAGTAGAACAAAAAATAATATTTGATAATACAATTTTTCAAGAGATAAAAAACAAAGAATTAGATTTAAGTGTAGAAAAAGTATTAAAAGTACCTATTTTAAATCAATTTTTTAAAAGACATAAGGAAGAATACTATGTAGTTAGTCAGAAAGAACATATAATAGATTGTAAGTATACAAAAGGAAAAGCACAAATACCTATACTAAATAAAAGAATGATTAATCAAGAAATACAACATATAAAGGCTAAAACACCTATAAAATACGTACATTTAGGAGGAACAGAGATATTAATAAAAGCATGTTTTAGAGAAGGAATAGATACACCTATAGAAATATACTTAGCAGATGATAGGATAATACATCCTATAGAAAAAAGTGTAATTAGCGCGATAAAAGGAAATTTAATATATCAAAAATTTAAATTTATAATAAGTGCAAATTATTCTATAGCATTAACAGATAGAAATATAGATAAATCATTAGTGTTATATTGGAAACTATCAGGAATAGAACTAGCACCTGGAAGTAAGATATTTACAGCAAGATGTAAAAATTTATATATATTAACAACAAAACATAAAGTAATAGCTAAAAATAAAATCGATAGGATCAAAATAGAAAATCCTTTTGATCAAATTCTTACAATTATAGATCATAATGATTATAGTTATAAAGAAATGGACATTGAAGAAGATTTAGATATAATAAAAGAAAGAAGAAATACTTTAAGTAGAACTACTTCATCAAAAGCAAGTACATCAAAAAGAAGATATGATTTTCCTATACTATTAAATAAGGAAGAAAATAAATTAAACTATTATTTTATAGAAGGAATAATTAATGAAAAAAGACATAAGATATTAATAAATACAGGTCAAGACGATAATTACATAATTAAAGAATTAGTCTTAGATACAGAAATCATAAAAACAGGACATATATGCCCTGGATTACCTAACGAAATAATAACTATAAGTGAAGAAATAGAAAAAGAAATTATTATAGGAGGAATACTCTTAATAATACCATTTAAAATATATCAAGGAAAAGAAAGTATAACTTTAGGTATAAATTGGTTAGATCAATTTACCCCATATAAAATAGAAGAAGAACAATTAACTATAACTTGCCAAAATAAGAAAATAATTATAAAAAGAATAATGTAATACAAAAAATGAAAATCTATATACTAGCAAAAATTATCATAGAAGGATATTATAATCGATATTATACACCTATGATAGATACAGGAGCTGAAACTAATATATGTAAATATAATTGTTTACCAGAAGAAAAATGGGAAAAACTTAAAACACCTATGGTAGTAACTGGATTTAACAATGAAAGTAGTATGATTACTTATAAAGCAAAAAATATTAAGGTACAGATATGGGATAAAATTCTAATAATAGAAGATATGTATAGTTTTGATTGTAAAACAAAAGATATGTTATTAGGAATGCCTTTCTTAGATAAATTATACCCACACATAATAACTAAAACACATTGGTGGTTTACTACACCATGTGGATACAAAGTAGGAGCAAAAAGAGTTAATAATAAACAAAGAAAACCAAAAGAATGGATCAAAGGAAGTGAAAAGATAAATCAAGAAATGGAAAATATAAATAAAAGAGAAATCAATCAATTTGAAATTATTATATTCACAATAGATAAGATTAAATTAATAAATGAACAATTAAAACTTTTATATAGTGATAATCCCTTAAAAGGTTGGGAAAAACATAAGACAACAATAAAAATAGAATTAATAGATGAAACCAGTTTAATAACACAAAAACCACTAAAATATAATTTTGATGATTTAAATGAATTCAAAATGCATATAGAAGAATTATTAAAAAACAATTATATACAAGAGACTAATAGTAAACATACTAGTCCAGCATTTATAGTAAATAATCATAATGAACAAAAAAGAGGTAAAAGTAGAATGGTAATAGATTATCGTAATTTAAATGCCAAAACTAAAACTTACAATTATCCTATACCAAATAAGATATTAAAAATAAGACAAGTACAAGGATATAACTATTTTAGCAAATTTGATTGCAAATCAGGTTTTTATCATTTAAAACTGGAAGATAAATCAAAACAATTAACTGCATTTACAGTACCGCAAGGATACTATGAATGGAATGTTTTACCATTTGGATACAAAAATGCACCAGGTAGATATCAACATTTTATGGATAGTTATTTTAATCAACTAGAAAAATGTATTGTCTACATAGACGATATACTATTATACTCTAGAACACAAGATGAACATATAAGATTACTAGAAAAATTCATTCATATAATTAAACAATCAGGTATTAGTTTAAGCAAAAAGAAATCAGAGATTATGAAATCTCAAATAGAATTTTTAGGAATACAAATAGATAGAAATGGTATAAAAATGCAAACGCATATAGTACAAAAAATAATTAATTTAGATGAAAATATAGACACAAAAAAGAAATTACAATCCTTTTTAGGATTAGTAAACCAAGTACGAGAGTATATACCAAAACTAGCGGAATACTTAAAACCATTACATAAAAAGCTTAAAAAAGATATTGAATATCATTTTGATACTAAAGATAAAGAAAATATAAGAAATATTAAGAATCTATGTAAAAGGTTACCAAAACTTCATTTTCCTGATGAAAAAAGAATATTTACTTATATAGTTGAAACAGATTCAAGTGATCACAGTTATGGAGGAATATTGAAATATAAATATGAAAATAAAAAATTAGAATATCATTGTAGATATTATTCAGGATCTTATACTGAACCACAAATAAAATGGGAAATTAATCGTAAAGAATTATTAGCATTATATAAATGTTTACTAGCATTCGAACCATACATTGTATATAATAAATTTATTGTTAGAACAGATAATACTCAAGTAAAATGGTGGATTACAAGAAAAATAGATGACTCAGTTACAACAAAAGAAATACGGAGATTGGTATTAAATATATTGAACTTTACATTTACAATTGAGGTAATTACTACTGACAAAAATATTATTGCAGATTATCTCTCCCGAGAAAGATACAATGAAAGAAATTCTATCAATGATGACAAATCTTTGTCAAAAGATAGAAACGATAGAAAAAGAAGTACATATGCTCAAAGAAACAGCTAACAGTCAGTAGCATGACTCTAAATATGCGGAGCTACGTCTCAAGGCAGACGGTAAACAGCCAGAGCTAAAAGGTGACGTTGAGAAACACCTAAAAACTCAATATACTAAAAATATATTAGTTGCAGGTATTGCAGGTACAAGTGCAGGAAATACGGAAAAAGCTATGCCAAAAAACACAAATTTAAATAGCCTATTTACTAAATCATTTATTCCCAAATTCCAACAAAGTACCCCAACACCTCAAACCTCTACATACGCAGCTAGCATTCAAAGTGACAAAAAGAGATATAATTATATTGCCCAGTCATATATTGACAACATATACAAAATCCAAGCATTCTTAAACCTAAACCCCAGATCCACAAACACAAAAAATACCAATGAAAACTACATAACCCAGAAATTACAAGGATATAATAGACTTATAGCACAACCCAAAACTAGTGCAAATTTAGTAAAGACATGTTACAGTTATTGACTTTTGAGTACTGTATATACGTTCGACGGCGAGGAAATTACCGGAATACCTGAGCTACATAGAGCATTTACTACGTATAAACGAATTACAAAAGGAAATTTATTTTTCATTAAATTCTATACGGCACCAGCAGAGATACTTTATGAAGAAATAAAATCTCCCATTCAAGTTATAAAAATAGGATTGACAAAAGATATGATCATACCAGAGGAGATTGAAAAACAAGAAGAAATACAAAAAAATGATATACCTAGTTTTTATGCTAACAAAAGAATAATTGGCATATCAACTATAATACAAGAATTAGCAAACAATTACCTAAATGGAAATGCAATATGGAGTTACTATTCGAGAGATCAAGTAATGATATATGCAAATTCAAAGGAACTACGAAAGACAGATATGGATGAAGTTCAGCAATGGATTTTATCTTTGTTAAAACCGGAAGAACAACCTACTACGAGAGCATTGAAAAAACAATTTATTTCACAAGAATTATTAACGAGATATTGTAAATTAATTGGTCATAGATACCCAGATCACCATTGTTCTAAATGCAATGGAGAAGACAACATAATTCCAGATGTAAGTTTGGAATAAGCAACGGACGAAGATACACGAAGAAGAAGATAAAATAGTTAGTATTTTGTTTTTATGTATATTTGTCAAAAGTTTGTAAAGTATGTCGGCCATATTATAAAAGGCCATTTGTCGTTTTGTATTAGTCAAAAGTATGTCGGCCATATTAAATAAAAGTTAGGCCATTATGTAAAGAAGTCTGTAAAGTAGTTTGTCGTGTTGTATCGGCCGAATTATATAAGGCCAAGTAGAAAGTAGTGTGTCGGCCACTAATTTTTGGCCAAATATGTAAGGTTTGTATTATAAATTGAGGGCTTTCCCTCAGTAATAGATATCGAAAATTATTATCATCAGCTTCCCTCTTCATCTTCTCTCTAATTCCGCCGCTTCCACCAAAGTTGGTATCAGAGCATATTTGGCCAAAAATTAGTGGCCGACACACTACTTTGGTGGAAGCGGCGGAATTAGAGAGAAGATGAAGAGGGAAGCTGATGATAATAATTTTCGATATCTATTACTGAGGGAAAGCCCTCAATTTATAATACAAACCTTACATATTTGGCCAAAAATTAGTGGCCGACACACTACTTTCTACTTGGCCTTATATAATTCGGCCGATACAACACGACAAACTACTTTACAGACTTCTTTACATAATGGCCTAACTTTTATTTAATATGGCCGACATACTTTTGACTAATACAAAATGACAAATGGCCTTTTATAATATGGCCGACATACTTTACAAACTTTTGACAAATATACATAAAAACAAAATACTAACTATTTTATCTTCTTCTTCGTGTATCTTCGTCCGTTGCTTATTCCAAACTTACATCTGGAATTATGTTGTCTTCTCCATTGCATTTAGAACAATGGTGATCTGGGTATCTATGACCAATTAATTTACAATATCTCGTTAATAATTCTTGTGAAATAAATTGTTTTTTCAATGCTCTCGTAGTAGGTTGTTCTTCCGGTTTTAACAAAGATAAAATCCATTGCCGAACTTCATCCATATCTGTCTTTCGTAGTTCCTTTGAATTTGCATATATCATTACTTGATCTCTCGAATAGTAACTCCATATTGCATTTCCATTTAGGTAATTGTTTGCTAATTCTTGTATTATAGTTGATATGCCAATTATTCTTTTGTTAGCATAAAAACTAGGTATATCATTTTTTTGTATTTCTTCTTGTTTTTCAATCTCCTCTGGTATGATCATATCTTTTGTCAATCCTATTTTTATAACTTGAATGGGAGATTTTATTTCTTCATAAAGTATCTCTGCTGGTGCCGTATAGAATTTAATGAAAAATAAATTTCCTTTTGTAATTCGTTTATACGTAGTAAATGCTCTATGTAGCTCAGGTATTCCGGTAATTTCCTCGCCGTCGAACGTATATACAGTACTCAAAAGTCCATAACTGTAACATGTCTTTACTAAATTTGCACTAGTTTTGGGTTGTGCTATAAGTCTATTGTATCCTTGTAATTTCTGGGTTATGTAGTTTTCATTGGTATTTTTTGTGTTTGTGGATCTGGGGTTTAGGTTTAAGAATGCTTGGATTTTGTATATGTTGTCAATATATAACTGGGCAATATAATTATATCTCTTTTTGTCACTTTGAATGCTAGCTGCGTATGTAGAGGTTTGAGGTGTTGGGGTACTTTGTTGGAATTTGGGAATAAATGATTTAGTAAATAGGCTATTTAAATTTGTGTTTTTTGGCATAGCTTTTTCCGTATTTCCTGCACTTGTACCTGCAATACCTGCAACTAATATATTTTTAGTATATTGAGTTTTTAGGTGTTTCTCAACGTCACCTTTTAGCTCTGGCTGTTTACCGTCTGCCTTGAGACGTAGCTCCGCATATTTAGAGTCATGCTGCTGACTGTTAGCTGTTTCTTTGAGCATATGTACTTCTTTTTCTATCGTTTCTATCTTTTGACAAAGATTTGTCATCATTGATAGAATTTCTTTCATTGTATCTTTCTCGGGAGAGATAATCTGCAATAATATTTTTGTCAGTAGTAATTACCTCAATTGTAAATGTAAAGTTCAATATATTTAATACCAATCTCCGTATTTCTTTTGTTGTAACTGAGTCATCTATTTTTCTTGTAATCCACCATTTTACTTGAGTATTATCTGTTCTAACAATAAATTTATTATATACAATGTATGGTTCGAATGCTAGTAAACATTTATATAATGCTAATAATTCTTTACGATTAATTTCCCATTTTATTTGTGGTTCAGTATAAGATCCTGAATAATATCTACAATGATATTCTAATTTTTTATTTTCATATTTATATTTCAATATTCCTCCATAACTGTGATCACTTGAATCTGTTTCAACTATATAAGTAAATATTCTTTTTTCATCAGGAAAATGAAGTTTTGGTAACCTTTTACATAGATTCTTAATATTTCTTACATTTTCTTTATCTTTAGTATCAAAATGATATTCAATATCTTTTTTAAGCTTTTTATGTAATGGTTTTAAGTATTCCGCTAGTTTTGGTATATACTCTCGTACTTGGTTTACTAATCCTAAAAAGGATTGTAATTTCTTTTTTGTGTCTATATTTTCATCTAAATTAATTATTTTTTGTACTATATGCGTTTGCATTTTTATACCATTTCTATCTATTTGTATTCCTAAAAATTCTATTTGAGATTTCATAATCTCTGATTTCTTTTTGCTTAAACTAATACCTGATTGTTTAATTATATGAATGAATTTTTCTAGTAATCTTATATGTTCATCTTGTGTTCTAGAGTATAATAGTATATCGTCTATGTAGACAATACATTTTTCTAGTTGATTAAAATAACTATCCATAAAATGTTGATATCTACCTGGTGCATTTTTGTATCCAAATGGTAAAACATTCCATTCATAGTATCCTTGCGGTACTGTAAATGCAGTTAATTGTTTTGATTTATCTTCCAGTTTTAAATGATAAAAACCTGATTTGCAATCAAATTTGCTAAAATAGTTATATCCTTGTACTTGTCTTATTTTTAATATCTTATTTGGTATAGGATAATTGTAAGTTTTAGTTTTGGCATTTAAATTACGATAATCTATTACCATTCTACTTTTACCTCTTTTTTGTTCATTATGATTATTTACTATAAATGCTGGACTAGTATGTTTACTATTAGTCTCTTGTATATAATTGTTTTTTAATAATTCTTCTATATGCATTTTGAATTCATTTAAATCATCAAAATTATATTTTAGTGGTTTTTGTGTTATTAAACTGGTTTCATCTATTAATTCTATTTTTATTGTTGTCTTATGTTTTTCCCAACCTTTTAAGGGATTATCACTATATAAAAGTTCTAATTGTTCATTTATTAATTTAATCTTATCTATTGTGAATATAATAATTTCAAATTGATTGATTTCTCTTTTATTTATATTTTCCATTTCTTGATTTATCTTTTCACTTCCTTTGATCCATTCTTTTGGTTTTCTTTGTTTATTATTAACTCTTTTTGCTCCTACTTTGTATCCACATGGTGTAGTAAACCACCAATGTGTTTTAGTTATTATGTGTGGGTATAATTTATCTAAGAAAGGCATTCCTAATAACATATCTTTTGTTTTACAATCAAAACTATACATATCTTCTATTATTAGAATTTTATCCCATATCTGTACCTTAATATTTTTTGCTTTATAAGTAATCATACTACTTGTAACGACCTGCTTAGTCGTTTTGAGCAGCAGATTTTATTTCTGGAAAACTGTCTGAGACGACGTATCCAACGATGGACCGTCATGGGCACGACGGACCGTCGAGGGTGTCTCGTTCCAAACACTTGGAATTCTTATATTTGAGTGCTGAAATCGACTCTCTGAACTCTGTGACGGACCTGCAGGACGGACCGTCACAGACATGACGGACAGTTGTGAGGTTCCGTTTCAAAACACTTCAACTCTTGAGATTTGGGTACTGAGAGCAATTCTCTGTCCGTCGTGACGGAAGTGCAGGACGGACCGTCGTAGGCACGACGGACCGTCACAGGTTGCGTAATCCCAGTCTGGGTCAAATTTCTGGGTAAGTTTTAAAGGGGAGTTTTGGACTATTCTTGCTATAATTATAAACTTCGTGGGTTAATATTAATAACTCAAATTCTTGGGGGTGTAAAGGAGATGACCTTGAGTTACTTAGTGGGTTGTTTCCTCATCTTTTATACCTAATTATATACTAATTAGGGAAAAGAGAGAGGGTTTTTGAAGAAGAAAAATAGAGAGAGCAAGGAGAAGAAACGATCTATAGAGAGAGACAACCAAGAGGAAACAAAAAGCTTTGAGAGATTGCTTGCTTGATCAAGAATCCTTGGTGAAGGTAGGTATGGTTTGATACTATTCGTAGTAAACGCTAATAGTTAATGATATGTATTGGTAGTAGGGTAAACCCTCTATATGCTTAAGTGTATGCTTGCATGAATGTATTAGGTGATTGTGAATAAACTAAGCTTAATGAAGCTTTGAATCCAAAAATCATTGAAGAAAAGCCTATAATTCCAACACATTGTTATTTAATGTGCCTTGGTAATAAAAGAAGCTGATGAACTAAAGTAATGAAGGATTGTGTGCCCTTGGTATAAAAAGAAGGCTTGATGAAGTGATAAATGATGTTTAGTGGATCGAGTGTCACGTTCCGACACATAGTATTAGGGATCGGGTGTCACGAACCGACACGTAGAAGTAGGGGATTGGAGTGTCACGTTCCGACACATAGTATTAGGGGATCGGGTGTCACGAACCGACACGTAGAATTAGGGGATCGGAGTGTCACGTTCCGACACATAGTATTAGGGGATCGGGTGTCACGAACCGACACGTAGAAGTAGGGGATCGGAGAGTCACGTGCCGACACATAGTAGTAGGGGATCG